>JAJJWW010013740.1:0-22064 GCA_023531295.1 Papaver armeniacum
TTAGATTGTTTCTAGACCGCCTTCTAATCCTTCGAAAGGGAATTCGTTACAATTTAAGCAAACCCACCGGAATCAATCCGAGTCAAAGTAAGTTGAATAGAGGCGAGGGAAGCCTCGGTGGAGCTTTGATACCCAAGGCCTCTTAGGAATTACAAGGCGGCGTAGTCACGCATTCAACTCACGCTAAAACCTTCATGAACTTCAAGTGTGCTTAAAAGAGTAACCAATATTTTAGAATGACTTTCATATTAAGCTCGTTCTCTATCGGTCTTGCTCCTAGTCAAAATTTTAAGGCTTAGGTTCGCAGAGGTTACGTGTTTCTAAGGCAAGGGCAAGAAGAGAACGATGAAATCCCAACCTTATCTTGTATGGCTAGGCCTTGCCCTTACTAGAAAATTAAAGCACCCGTATTCAAGTCCTCAACATATATGCAAAACGAAGGAATCCAAAGAACTTCGCCGACGGGGATTCGCGAGTGTTGTAATCTTACCTCCCATTCCGAGACGTGGGACGAATCGGTTGGCCGACTCCGGCCACCGACTCCTATGTCGATGTACGAACCCAAGGTGCAGAGACAATATCGTAATTGTCCTCCTTCTCTGCAAACAATTTATATTTAAAGTACCCTTCCGTAGGGTAAAAATAAAAATAATTGTCCAAAGTACAAAAAGAAAAGAAAGATTACAAAAAATAATAAACCCTAATACAAATTTTTTTCTCTTTTTTTTTCTCTAAAAATAAACAAACCCTAAAAACAAAATAACTAAAATAAAATCGTCTTCTTTTCTGTTCTTTTTGCTTTAATCTTTCGCTCCAAGTCTTTACGAAATCACCAAACTCCTTGGCTCAATTTTCTTTATGATCCGTCAACACATGTGAGACAAAAGATAAATACCCAAAACGTAAAAAAGAACAAAAATAATAAAAACTAAAAAATAAATCTAAAACCCTAAAAACAAGTCCGCGTCGGCGGCGCCAAAAATTGATGTGATTTTGAAGTTGTTTGTAAAAAGTGGTAAGAAAGATGTCGTTCTCTCGAACTTGTAAAGGATTTTTTTTTTAGACTTAAATTCAAAACTAAAATAGAAAACACACTAAAAATTATAGCAAACTTAGACAAAGATGATATCAATATTAAAAAGAAACACTAAGGCTAAGATTCCACTATTTTCCAAGTTCAAAGTGATTAAACCAATCCTTATATTTATGCAATTTTCTTGTTTAATTTGATTCTAAAATATTGCAACAAGTAGATTTTCAAAAGTAATAATTGTAAATACCAAGTATGAAGCATCAAAATTCTTAAAACTAAGCATACTCCATCAAAATAGATCACAATCACTCAAATAAAAATCATATTCAATAATAGTTCAAGGAAAATAATCATATAATAATTGCAAATAAAAAGATAAATAGAATATACCACTTTTTGTTGGAAAAATAGCTTCCTCTATCGCCTCAGCAATGGGGTTTAGCTCCTCATATTAATCATGTCTCAAAATATGTGTTTGTTGCTCAAAAGTTGATTAAAAGAGTGAAAAGTAATAACACAGATTGTTTGCAACGGTGTATTGGCGTTACAAAACAGCTTTTACAATTGAACTGTTACAGAAGGCTTTTGTAAACACTGTTGGTAAACGATACTTGAGTTTTGCTGTTGAATAGCGATAGTTCTCTGCGACAGTTCCTTGTGTGTCTTATGTTCTTCGTCGTCTTGGTATTGCAGCAGCAGAAATAAAACTCCACTCGTGATTTCAACGTTTTGTTCTCTTCTAAACTTCCCCCAAAGTATCCGCAACCCTTCCTTGACCTCTCAAACATCTATATATAGCCAACGGCTCCCAAAAACTCGATCGAATTCCTTGTTTATCTCCCTTTTTCTTCAACAAAAAGTTACGGGATTTCTTTCCCTGCCAAGCCTCTCTACACGTCTATGTACGTTCAAACCTTCCAAAAGTCGATAGACAAGAATCCTAGAGGAATATATCTCATTTCTTATGCATGTAACTCCCAAAAATATAGCCAAGAAACTTCTGAGAATAACCATTGCCCTGTTTTGCTTCTACCAGATGATTAAGCCCAATTTTTTTGATTCAAACGCACACACCAACTCTGTTTTACTCTAAGAAGTCCAGCCCAACAAATTCCGGCGTTTGAATCTCTCCAAAAAGCCTCCAAAATTCCAACCCTAAAATCTGCCGTGAAAAACAAATTCCCGCCATTTTCAATTTCAAACGGAGAAGATGATGGTCTCCCCCTATCCAGAGTGGGGGTGCAAATATCATCTTCCTTGGGGTGTCCTGAGGGTGCCCCTTAGTAATTTGGGTACCCTTTATCCATAGTGAGAGTCCGAATAGCAAGTGTCCTCCAGGCGCTTTTACCAACTTTTCGAGCCGAATTTTCCAAAAATGTTTATTAGCCAAAAATACCTACACACACATAAAACACCATAATAAGTACAAAAATGAGCACTATTAATATATAGAATCGAGACAAATTAGACACAAAAATGTGTCTATCAGCAGGGTGCCGAAATTTACAGAATATCTGGGATTGTTGTTACATGCACCATTCTGGTGGATATATGTTGCTCAATAAATGCGCCAGTGAAGAGGTTGAACACTCATCACTTTTACATGGCTCATTTCTTTGCAAAGTGACGGCACATTAAATGTAGGGTTTTACAAATTTAGCCCTGAACTAAAAACCACCATCAACACCAACTTACCTATTTATAAATTCTTGAAATGAAACGTGTGTAGTACCTACCAACGTCTTGTTTCTACTTATACACATTGTGTCTTATGTATTTATGAGTCACTTATGAAGGGCCATATGTTTAATACTCTTGAATATTTGCGCATCATGAACTATTTTAAGGTGCAACATAGATCGTGCGAAAATTCCACTCCTGTTGAGGTCTTTTGGTCTTCACCGGAACATGGTGAAATTACGATCTGCTGTGATGGTTCTTCTCTCGAAATCCCGGGGCAAGGGCGAGGTGCCGGTGTAAGTTTTAGAGATGCTAGCTCAAGAGTAGCGGGTGCTCTTTCTGTTGGCGTTGGCTGGAGGACTAATTTTTATGCTGAAGTTTGCGCTATTATTTATGGCTTAATGTCGTCCAAAAGATGGAATTTGAAGAATATTTGCGTAAGATCAGATTCGATAAGTTACATACAAGCCTTGCAAAAGGGTAAGCTGCCGTGGGAGTTGGCTCAGTAGTGGAAAATGGCTTGTGCTTTTTATAGAAAAATACGCTATATTCATAGTTATAGAGAAGCAAATTTCACTGCAGATGCCTTAGCCAAACAAGTAATTTTGTTGGCTGAGGATGTTTTATGAATTTTATGAGGGTAGGTTAGCGTTCATCTTGTTGTAGAATGACCTGGCGAGGTTTCATTTCAAATAGGATGCGTTATTTTAGGTGGTCGTCTTGGTTAGTTAGAATGGCGCGACCTTAGCACTTGTACATACTTTTGCTTTTTATTAAATTTTATTGACCGAGTAAAAAAAAAAGAATAAAAGTACTTATCAGTTACTTAACAACTTCCAAGGATATCTTAAGAATCTTTTTTTTTAACCTTATTAGGTAGCCATTTCTACACTTCAACAATTTCCGACCACCAATCTCTCATTCTGTTGTAGGGATCTCGCTCTTGATTTTCATATATATGTGACTAGGAGTTACACTGGGTGCATACGCCACTTGTGGATGAGTGAACTCAACTAATCGATTTTGACTCTAATCTTCCTGGGTGGAGAGTCGCCTGTTGGTTATACATATTCGTTTTTTCTTTTTCTCTCAAATATAGCGAACTAGAAAAATTTGTATATAAGATTTAGAAGTGAAGAGCGGAGAAGGGTGTGAGGTGGAAATTTGAGAATGAAGAGTATATATACGTAATATAACGAATACTCGGTTGAACCCAGATGCGTTAGTATGTCAAGTCTATTGTCAAATTTATATGTCAAAACTATTTCTTGAATGATAAGCCTACTAAATTCTATCTCGGTCTAGATTAGATTACATAGTAAAGTCTTAGAATCATCAAAGTTACTCTTGAATATTGAAGATCACACGAAAACATCATTTTTAAGAACTTCATCAGAGATTAATAACGAAAACTATGAATATATGAAGTTGATGAAGTTTTTCTTATCTGGGACTAGTGGTACTTGAGCTTTTCTTGACCTAGAAGATGAAAATCTTTTTATTGGTATAACTATGTCAACTATTTTTCCTCTTGAAGAAAAATTTGTATTATCATATTCTGCCCCTTTCGAGTAAGTAATGTGGTTATCCTTAAAGCATGACAACAAACGATTTTCTGACACAAGTTTTAAGATTTTTTTCGTTTAACCTTTAGGCATGTTCGGAGATAGTCTTAATCTCATATGCGGTGAGATTTTAAGGCATTATATTTATCGCCTTCGAGAGTTATTCAGAAGTTCAAACTCTTTTTCCTGATTAATATTCTTTCCTAGTTTTTCTTCAAAAGATTGTACTTTCAAGGAAGAGTCATTCTTGAGAGAAAGAAGGTCTGCTTTCAAGGAAGCTAGCCCAAGAATAGATAGATCATATACTACTTGCTTTGAGTCTAAGAAATTTAGAAGTTTACCTTCTATTTTCAGTGCAAGATTGAGTTCTTCGGTATAAGAGAAAAATTGCTCACTTAATTCTTTTCTTTCATATGTTTTTACATTCACGTGATTAATAAAGCTCTCATATCCTGGACACGGATTTTTAGAATCTGAGTCATTGATCATTAATACATGACTTAACTTAATATTATCTTGACAATATTCGAAAATATTTTTGAAAGAAAAATATGAGCTCGATGAGGAAGTGTCTTTCAAACATTTTCCAAAATCAAATCCAGAGAGAGATTCACCAAATTCTTTTTATACATTATCTTAATCTTTTCTTGGTATTCTTTTACCATTATTCTGACCCATTGTCTCGATAGGTCGGATCACACCAAGCAAGGATTGCTAGATCTTATCATGTTTGTCCCGTTCTGATACCAATTGAAATGACGAGGGTACCGAGTACACTACAATCCGTTCGTATCAAACTATACAGACACACTTTGTGTAGTTCTAGCTACCAAAACAATAATGACCAAAGAATTACTTCAACAAGATGTAACTTGGTAAATAGTCTAAGTTCGTGACCTGTCTAACTGTGGGATCATACCAAGTGGATTACGGTGCAAGTGTTATTACTTAATTATAATGATAATAATAGTTACAATATAGAAAATAAAGTAATGACACCACATAAAAGAATTAGTTAACGAGGAAAACTACTTGAAAGAAAAACTCGGGACCTAATCCAGTTTTTAATGCTCTCATAATAAAGCTGCTATTAACTACCGCAACTTTGTATATTTTAGACCAACTACTTCTAGTTACTCAGTTCCTTCAGTATCCTTGCACCTAATACCAATCTGGTCTACGCACATGAATTTCAATACAGAGTCCGCTATCTTGAGACGGTTCACTTGCTGTGAATACTTCCGCTCTCAACTCTTTTATATGGTAACCTGAAACATCAAAGGACTAAGTTTGTTTCAGTAACCAACTCACTTATCAATCTATCAAATCCGGCAATAATCAGAGATAAAGTAGACTAAAGGATCTTCCATTTAATTAATACTCCATCCATTTCATTTTAGATGATGGTCTTGGAGTTTTCATGTAGATTAAAAAATAGAGATAGAGATGAAAATTTTTAAGGACATAAATAGAAAATTGATTGATTGATCAAAAGTTTTATATCTCTCTCCATTTCTTAATCAACCAATCAACGTAAATTAACACACATATAACAGAGTGTGTTAAAATTGATTGATCAAAAGTTTTATCAACAAACTTGAATCACTAGATCCATAATAACCAGTACTCAAACAAACTTGAGTCGCCTTATATCAGAAGACAAAGACCATAAAATAAACAAGTCTATTTATCAAGGATAACTATACCGTTTGTCAATCCAAACAATTAATTAAAAATTAAAATAACAATAGGAACTAGTTTCCTACCAACGGTACAAACTAAGAAAATTCATCCCAAAGAAGACTTTAAACGGAGGCAGCGCAAGAGATTTTACCTACTTAGATTACTCTCCTCCATCAATGAGATGGCATCACACAACCAATCAAGTTGTTTGTTTAAGGGATGAGTTTGTACGAATACAAGGTCCACTATTTATAGTTTTGTGACCAAGGATTGGATGAAAGACAAGGTGTACCCAATTCTAAAAATTTCCAAAAATATGGAAAGAATATTATTTTCGAAATTAATAAATACCAAATATATTCCAACTCATAAACTAAAAACACTTTTAGTTGACAACAAGTATTAGATAGCGTACTTTGATATACTTTACCAATATAATAAAGATACGCAAACCTTTGGGATATAGTAAGCATATATTTTTGAATATCTAAAAGATATCGAAGTTTCGGTTTCAGGATCTTTACCAGAGTATATATCAAATAAAAATACTTGAACATCAAGATATAAGAGTTCGCACATGCTCAAATGACTATGTCGACATCTCATAAACATCCCAAGTTCAAACCATGTACATATCGACGTTTGTAGAAACTCAAAGAAAACAAACATATCGAAAATGTAGAAAAAAATTGAACTCCAGCTAGGGATCGGTCCATGCCACTTAGGATCAATTTTCAAGTAAAAAACAAGTTTCCCAAGTTTACTTCCTTAAACTATATGTATGAAATTTCAAACATAATTCCAAGTTTTGAACACATCGGAAAGTGATCGCTGTCGTATGCGTCAAAAAATAATTTCACTTTCCTAAAGTATATGATAAGAAAAGAGTTTGTTTCCACAGAGAGGCGGTGTAGTTATTACGTATTCAATTTCTTAAAGTAACCAATTGGGGGATTTCAATTTTATGTAAGCAATAAAAGTAAATTAAAACAAAGTAAATTGTAGAAAGTAATCAATAGAGAGAGATATTGGTCAAGGAATTCATCTTCAATCTTAAACATGTGCTTGCATATATATGATTAGAATTACGATTTAATCTCTTATATTATCAAAAGCCTAGAGAATCAAGAGAGCAAGATAATCTATTAATTTCCTAAGTTCATCAACACACACATTAGAGCTGCGTATGTGAATTCTACCTAAAGAATAACTTAACGCCTTGCGCTAATTAAGTTCAATTCCTATGAGCATTAAGTTTCGTAAATCGGCTAATCAATGCAATTGTCATGCGTTGCGCATAACAACCCGGACAATGGTCAAACTCTACATATGATTACGAGGGTGTATCACTACAAACCGTAAACATATCATGCTACTTGTATTGAGTTATCCTTTCGATGAAAAACCCTAAAATAACTATGGACTAGGATGCAAGTTCAATTAATTGGCCACTTAACTAATCAAACATCATAATCCTATCACAATACATCAATCATGTGATTATTAATAACAATAGAGATATGAGCGATAATCAAGAGAGAAAACTAATACATAACACAACCACAAGTTGTAGAAATAGGACTACATCCTTAACCAATAATATAGAATTTAGCTACTCATAGCTGTGGAGTTCATCACCAAAAATATGAATTGAATAAAGAAGAATATGAACAAAAGCAAACCCTAGTTGTGTAAACAAAAGCGGCTCTCTCCTTAGCTTCCAAGAAAAAAACGTGTTTCCAAAAGTTGTAGAACTTCTCTTTTATAGCTCCTCTTGTTCCAAAATTAGGTCTAGTCTTCAAAGTCCATTAGATGAAAATCCACCAAGCCCATAAGTGAGAGAAACCCATTTAGAAAATATGCCCAAAAATATGTCGCCAAGAAACTGGTATTATGGCCGGAAATCGGCCGGAAAATATCTCAGGTGAACGGCAAAGTCCACCCGGTCACCAGTCAACGAGTCAACTCGGTCAACGATCCAACTCGGCCGGGTCAACTCGGTCAAGCACCGAGTTAGAGTATGAGTCAGTCACTGACTCAGCTGATTGAGTGAGTTGGTATTGGCCAAGGCCATTGCACTGGCCAAAGCTCTGTGATGCACAATCCTTGTGCCTCCAGCCATAATGGCTAAGCATCTACTCCCATGTCACAAATCGCAATACACACAACTCATCCTGAGAACCTTTTTGCCATTCAGTCCGACTCCAACAACTGAGAACTCCATAAGCTCTTTCTCTCATACAGCCATTGCTCCTGCCATGACTCCTTGTTCCAAAAACTCAATCACCACCAAATTGTTTCAACTATCAGTTCCACTGAAATTCATGACAGCACACATAGCAGCTCCATCCCCCTGAAACCATCCTCACTGCCTTCTTCAAAACACATTTCAAACTTGATTTGTAGCTCATTCATCAGCATTCACTTCTGACTTCTTCCTCCATTCATATCACCATTTCCCTGCAATTGCACTGCCTTTCAACTTGCGGCTCCAACTCCAGCTGCTACTCCATACACAACACAAGCCATCGACTCACACCTGCAATTACCAGACTACACACTCTCATACAAAACCCCAGCCAGAGTTCACCTGCAACTGATTCAAAGTAACTCAATCGTCAAACACACATCGACCCTTCATTTCGGAAGCACCAACTGCAACTCAGCCAATGACCCTGAAATCAGCATACACGGCCACTACCCGAGGCGCAACCATTTGGCAATCCACCAACACCAATTGCGGCTCAAAAATCATAATGACTCGCAACTCCGGCTTCAACCATTGAATAACCTGGCTGTGCTTAACCTTGCTTAGACTCTCACATCAGCCTACTCATTTCCCGCAATATTGCCTTGTAGCTCCAATTCTTGGCTGTGCCATTTTCATTGTAACCTGCATGACCTTCCTGTCTTCTCAAGCCAAAACCACAGCTCCACTATATCACATAATCCCAACAGCACCAGTTCACTGCCATCTCCTCTGTGAGCTTCATCCCAGCCATACTAACACCATTACCTCAACATCAATCCTCATTTTCTTCAAAGTCAAGCAAACCCTAAATCTGTTCTTCAAGAACACCAAAGACAAAGAAATTCCCATCTAAATTCCACCATCTTCTTCTATGAAGATCACAGACCCATGACAATCAACACTCTCTAATCCTGGTTTCACGAACTTCAGCAATTTCAACTCAATCAAACCCATGAATTCACTGAGACAACAAAATCACCACCATCAGTCGGCAGTAAAGCTCAAACCAAAACCTAATTTGATGATACCCATCCTTCCATGCTCTTCTTAACTTCAATTTCTCATCACAATACCTAATGTTCTTTACTAATAAAATCCCAACATATCCTCTGAAATAGATTCAACCTATCCCTCAATTCAATAGCAGCCGTCACCAATCTTCGATTCTCTTTCTCAATCACTGAAAAACCCATTTCATAATCCAACTTCAATTCAAGGGCGACAACAAACCCTTCTTCGATTCCACAATGCACCATTAGAGCTATCAATTAATCTTCCTTCTTCATTTTACTCTCAAGACCCCTAACAGCTCTACGATTCCCTGTTAGCTCAAGAACATCCCATACTCAGAAGCCCTAACTTAGTGCTTCAATTCCACTCTGAATTTCCTCCATGAAAATCAATGGAGCCGCAACTCTTTACAGACAGCGATGAAGAGATAACAAAATAATGATGAGAAATGATTTTCTCTGAAACCTAACTCTTGTGTAGTAATAGGAATTACTCAAGGCACCCCACAAGAGTGAATAAAAGAGCCACCACAGCATGAAAGCCCCCCATCCTCCCTTTTGCTCTCGATATCACATGCATACGAAATGACGCTTCGCCCTTCTTGCTCAAATTGAATGATTTCCGCTTCTTTTCCTTCGTGCGACTCCAGAGTACCTAATAACTCAAAACACGCAGAAATACATAATTCACAAGAAAAATAGCAAAGAAAGCGTAACTACTTTATAGTAAATTAGGTGTTTTAGACACCTATCGATTCCCCCACACTTAGACTTTTGCTAGTCCTCAAGCAAATCAAACAAAACAATTCAAAACATACATACAACTCCGTGTCGTCGAGGCTACGATCACTTTTAGCATAAATAACAAGCCTTTGAACCCCTAGGTGTCCCTAGTGGACGAGTTATAGTCTCGTGAGGGTTTACTAGAGATATACCCACAAAATCTACTTTTCCAACTTACTAGTTCTCCGTAATGGTAGCATCCAACGCGCTAAGAAGACATAGAGATTACGCACACTAGTCATAAGAAGTTAGACACATAAATGAACACAATCTCATCCTTAAAAGTTGAGAGAGAAATAACCATCCTTATCGAAAGAAATTCGGGTTCGGAGTGATCAAAAGTCTCGACTCGCCTCACAAGAAAGGGTTTTATGAAATTGCTCTCAATAATAAACAACTTTTTATGGGTCACACATGTGTCAGTTGGAATGAAGAGAGAATCTGCGACACGTTGAATGGTAGGAAGGCAAACCCTCCGAAATTTTTGAAAACCCACATCTTTTATCATTTTTGAAAACCCATTTTTCTGACGATCTCTTCGAAAGGAAATCAACCACTTAACTAAGGTGGGAATATGCTTACTTACCTCGTTATCTGTTCGGCGTGCAGCTAGCACCACTCTCACAGCATCCATAGAAACGTCTTCGGTCTTCAACTCTTGATGATAACTCTTGAACTTCGTAGAATCTTGAAAATGTAACTATTTTCCTCAAATTCCTTGTTGCTTGAAACTTCATTATGGATATTCCTTCTTTCCATTGGCTTTATTGAAAGAAACGAAAAAACGAACTATACAAACCCAAAATATGATACAATGAATTTTTCTTGTCTTTTTTTTTTTTTTTCTTTTTTTTTTATGAGACAAGAAAAATAAATACAAAATAAAAACAAAACAAAATAATAAAAACTATTAACGAACCTAAAAAATTTCTCTTGTCTTTTTTTTTTTTTTCATTTTTTTTTTGAGAGAAGAGAAAAATAAAATAAAAATAAGATAAAATAAAAACGTAAGTACAAAGGCCATGGTGTAAGTATTTTACCGATTGATTCTTCACAACTTGTATGTCTTGATATCATAAACTTGAACTCTCATCTTTATAATCTTCGCTCTTGCACAATAGTCTTCAACTAGTAAAAATTCTGCTCCCTGTATTGTTGCTTGTAAACCTTGAACGTCTTCAACTTTCCTTCGAATTTGTGATGCTCCTCTTGTTGATGATAATGGTGTTTCTATGGACCTGTTGGTGTAGAGAGTGATAAGGTGGATGGTGCTAACTGCGAACAAGATTACAAGTGGTATGTAAGTTAGCAATTCGATGTCACCAACATGATTGACAAAATAGCACTCAAGAGATCAAAATAGTGCTTCTATGGTGGGAGGTTGGACAGCTCACCATTACGCTTTTGGAATTTACGTACGGTGACACACACTCTAAAAGCACATATTTAGGCAGTACAAAGAATTGAAGGTTGGTGCCTCACATTATGTAACATGGGTAGTCTCACTATAGGGATCACTACTCTAATACAGAATTCGATCCGCACCTTATTTGCCACTGGCATGGTTAAATCCAACTTTAACTCTCATACAATTAAGAAACCCGATCATGTTTCTGTCATCTCTAAGTTCGGTCACTCTTATGAGATTCTCGATGTAATCTTAGCGACATGTATACTATGTGACTCTAAACTAACTACAAGTTGGTTTTTTTTTATTCACTATTTCATACAAAAGTTGAAAAATTTGAAAAATTTACAATGCAAACCACTCCCCCACACTTAAACTTTACATTGTCCTCAATGTAATTGAACCGTCCAAAGAAAGTCAAGGTGGGAAATCCAAACGGAAAAGTGACAAAAAAAATCAGAAAAAGTAAAAACAAGACAAGAAAATAAAATAAAATATAAGAGATACAAAACCGATGGGTTGCCTCCCATTTAACGCTTGGTTTAAAGTCGTCAGCCCGACTATCTCCTTGTTTTCTATGACTCCTCCAGAGGGAGCACTTCCACAAGATTAACTCCTTACACGACATCTGAAGAGAAGTTCTCATAATATGGTTTCAACCGGTGCCCATTCACTTTAAGTTCATTTCCTGTAGCTAAACTACGAATTTCCACTGCACCATGAGAAAACACATTAGTCACAATAAAAGGTCCAATCCCACATGACCTTAATTTACAGGAAATAATTGCAAGCGAGAATTAAACAAAAGCACTTTCTGCCCAATGCAAAATTGTTTGTTTGTAATCATATTATCATGAAATGCCTTCGTCTTTTCCTTGTAAATCCGTGAGCTTTCAAATGCATCATTAAGGATCTCCTCTAGCTCTTGAAGTTGTAACTTTCTTTGCCTTCCAGCACCATCCAACTCCATATTGCATTGCTTAATAGCCCAAAACGCCTTATGCTCAATTTCACGGGTAAGTGACAAGGTTTACCATAAACAAGCCTAAAGGGAGACATCCCAATAGGTGTTTTATATGCGGTTTTATACGCCCACAAAGCATCATTGAGTCGCATACTCCAATCTTTCCTTTTTGGATTCACCGTCTTTTCTAGAATGGATTTCACCTCTCGGTTGGAAACCTCGGCTTGTCCATTCGTTTGTGGATGGTAAGGTGTTGCAATCCTATGCGACACATTGTACTTCCTTAACAAGTTTTGCAAAACACATTTTTGAAGTGTGAACCTCCATCGCTAATTATAGCCCTTGGAATGCCAAACCTTGCAAATATATTAGCTTGCACAAAATCTGAAACAACTTTAGAATCATTAGTTGGGGTGGCCTTAGCTTCCACCCATTTTCGAGACATAATCCACAAACAAGCAAAATATAATAATTCCCACTAGAATTGACAAAAGGGCCCATAAAATCAATTCCCCATACATCAAAAACCTCCACAAATTGAATAATAGTTTGCGGCATTTGATTTCGAGCACCTAGATTGCCTGTTATTTGGCACCTATCACATGTAGTACAAAATACATGTGTATCCTTAAACAAATTTAGCCAAAAGAAACCACATTCTAGTACCTTGAGAGCGGTTCTCTTACTCCCAAAGTGTCCTCCACAAGCATATGAGTGGCAAAAAGACAAGATAGAATTAAATTCAGATTCGGGAATATACCTACGTATTACTTGGTCACTACAATGTTTCCATAGGTATGGATCATCCCATATGTATTGGTTTCCTAACTTCTTAAGTTTGTCCCTCTCAGCAAGAGACAAGTTCTTTGGGATTTTTTAGAAACTAAGTAATTAACAATATCAACATACCATGGTTCTCCAAAGGCAATTGAGAATAGTTGTTCATCCGGGAAACTCTCACGCAACGGGATAGTTTCCTTATCCGACAAGACGACTCAAGTGATCCGCAACGGTGTTCTCAATTCCTTTCTTGTCTTTGATTTCAATATCAAACTCTTGCAAGAGTAATATCCATCGTATAAGCCTCGGTTGCAGCCTCTTTCTTTGTAAGCAAGTATCTAAGTCTTTGCATGATCGTAAAAAACAACAACTTTTGTACCAATTAGATAAGAGCAAAACTTTTCTAAAGCAAAAACAATGGCTAAAAACTTTTTTCGGTGGTTGTGTAGTTTTGTTGGGCCTCATTTAACGTTCTAGAAGCATAATAAATGGCATGAGGTATCTTCCCCACACGCTGCCCAAACACCGCACCAACCGCTTAATCACTAGCATCACACATAAGCTCAAAAGGTTTGCTCCAATCCGGTGGTTTAATGATAGGCTGAAATCAAAAGTTCTTTCAAACGATTGAATGCCGCCACACACTTCTCATCAAAGTTAAAAACCACATCTTTTTGCAATAAGTTACAAAGTGGTGATGCTATCTTGTAAAAGTCCTTGATGAATCTACGATAAAAACCTCGCATGACCAAGAAAAGAGCGTATCTCCTCACCGTAGTGGGAGGGGTTAGAGCACGAATAAGGTCTATCTTAGATTTATCGACTTCCAAGCCTTTAGAAGATATTATATGGCCTAAAACTATGCCATGAGTTACCATGAAATGGCACTTCTCCCAATTCAGCACAAGATTTTGTTTCAACACATCGTTCAAGGATTAGAGACAAATTGTTCAAGCAAAGGTCAAATGAATCACCAAAGACACTAAAATCGTCCATGAAAACTTCGATTATGTTTTCAACATATTAGAAAAGATACTTACCATACACCTTTGAAAAGTAGCTGGAGCATTGCATAAGCCAAAAGGCATCCTTCTATAAGAAAAAGTACCGAAAGGACAATTGAAAGTGGTTTTCTCTTGGTCCTAGGTGCTATCACAACTGATTATAACACGAATAGCCATCAAGGAAGCAATAGTAAGAGTGTCCAGCCTAAACGTTCAAGCATTTGATCAATAAATGGTAAAGGAAAGTGATCTTTTCGAGTAGTGGCATTCAATTTTCTATAATCAATACAAATCCTCCAACCAGTTTGCACACGAGTTGGGACAAGTTCGTTCTTATCATTCTCCACCACCGTCACACTGGATTTCTTTAGTACTACTTGTACCGGGCTTACCCACTTGCTATCGGATATGGGGTAGATAACACCCATGCCCAAAAGCTTGAGTATCTCCTTTTTCACAACTTCCATCATGGGAGGATTCAAACGACGTTGCGCTTCCCTTGTAGGCTTTGTATCATCCTCCACACGGATCTTGTGCATACAAATGGCAGGGTTGATACCCTTGATATCGGCGATTGTCCATCCTATGGCCATCTTGTACGTCCTTAGCACCCTTAGAAGTTTTTGCTCCTGTAATTCATTAAGCTCGTTAGAAACAATCAAAGGTAAATCTTCATTGTCACCCAAGTACAAGTACTTTAAGTGACTTGGAAGAGGTTTCAATTCTAAACTTGGAGATTTAACAATAGATGGCACAAGTTTTTCATTATTGCAAGGTAAAGAAGCATATGAAATATTCTTAATTGCTGATTTTTCCGGGTAATGAGTCAAGAGAACCAATGGTTTCTTTAATCTCATCACTATACTCATAACCATCGTCAATGGGTGTAGTGAGCACGGTTTCCAAAGTATCAACACTATTCAACTCAAACATTTGTTGCGCCAATGTGTCCATCACATCAATGGAGAAACAAGAGTGGACATCACTAGGATATCTCATCGTCTCGAAAATGTTGAAACGTATTATTTATCCATCAAACTCCATAGTTAGCGTTCCCTTGTCAACATCAATAATGGTTTTCGCCGTTTTCATGAAGTGACGCCCAAGTAGCAATGGAAGAGACGAGTCCGGTGAACCTTCATCCATCTCTAACATGCAAAAAGTCCATTTGGAAAGACAAGTTGATTAACCCTGCACAAGAACATCCTCAACAATACCCATTGGGTAGACATTAGAACGATCAAGCTAATTGCAACACAATTCCGGACTTTTTAAGAGGACCAAGATCAAGTGAATTATACATAGATGCGGGGCATAACATTAACTGGATGCACCTAAGTCCAACATAGCTTTATTAAATGTGGTGTTACCAATTATGACGGGAATGTCAAAGCTACCGGGATCCTTGCACTTAAGTGGGAGTTTGTGTTGTAAGATTGCCGAAGCATTCTCCCCCACACTAAGCACTTCATTACCTTTGAGCCTTTGTTTATTGGTACACAAGTCATTCAACACCTTTGCATACTTTGGAATTTGCTTGATTGCATCTATGAGAGGTATGTTCACATGGATCTTCTTGAGAATGTCTAAAATCTCCTAATCTAGTTCCGCCTTCTTGGAATTTGCAAATCTGCGAGGGAAAGGTAAAAGGAGGAACATAAATAAACTTAGGAGTTTTAGAGTTAGAAATAGGTACCTCAGAAGTTTGGGAGAATCCTCATTTTTCTCCTCCAAAACAGGTTCCTTTGGTGTTTCCACCGTGCCCGAATCAGCAACTTCGGGTTGCACAAGTTGTGTACCACTTCTCAACGTAATTGCATTAACACCCTTTTTTGGGTTGATAGGTTGAGAAGGGAGTTTCCCACCATTTTGTGCCTTCAATTGATTCAACTAAATAGCCATAGAACCAACTTGAGTTTGCAAATCCTAACCAAGTACTCTCCGTTCTTTGCATAAAAGATTTCAGCAATTCCTCCATATTGGATCCCATATTTCGAGGTTGTTGTTGTTGTTGAAATTGTTGTCTCGGCTGGAATTGTTGTTGTTGAGGTTGAAATCCCTCAGGGTTGTTGAAATTAGGTTGTTGAATCGCTCCTTGCTTATTGGCATAGCTAAAATTTGGGTGATCTCTCCATCCCGGATTGTAAGTGTTAGAGTAGGGATCATACCGTCTTTGTTGATTTGGAAAGATCGCATTAGCTTGCTCGTCTTCATAAGCTTGAGTGGAACTCGGTATCCGCTGCTGCAACTTGTTGCAACATTGCGTTCATGTTACCCATTTGTTGACGAAATTCCTCAACCTCGCTCACTTCATTCACCCTTCTTAGAATCACATCCGAACCACGACTCAAGAATTGTTGTGAGTTTGCTGCCATGTTTTCAATCAACTCTCTAGCTTGTGCCTTTGTCTTGTTCACTAGTGCACCACCACCCGCAGCGTCAAGAAGATTCCCTATCCTTGATTGGAGTCCTTCATAGAAGTATTGGATGATCATAGAGTCACCGAATTGGTGGTGAGGGCAGCTTCCCACCAATCTCTTGTATCTTTCCCAACATTCATATAAGGATTCTCCAAATTTTGCTTCATCCCACAAATCTCCTTGCGAATTTGAGTAGCCTTTGATGCGGGAAAATATCTCTCTAGAAAGAGTTTCTTGACCATTCCATGTTGTGACACTTCCTAGCGAGTAAATAGTATAACCAATCCTTAGCACTATCTATTAAAGAGAAACGAAAAACTTTCAACATTGCACCATCCGCCTCAACATCCGCGGGATAAGCATGGCCATGACAATGGTGTGGAAGTCCATAGGATGTTTGTTTGGGTCTTCATTCACCATGCCATGGAACTTTGGTAATTCTCTAAGCAACCCGGCTTGATCTCAAAAGTAGAGTCCGTTTGAATACACCCCTGTTGTGTATCAAGCTTATGAGAAGCTATCTCCTTGAGTGAACGATTTGCATCACCCATTGCTTCTTCTTCTTCTTGTTGGAAAGTCTCTTCTTCTACTTCCAACTCTTGTTCGTCCGTTGCGTATTGACTTGGTTGGAGTATTGTGCCTCTTCGAGTAGCTATCCCGCACCTTGGATAATTCCAATCTTTGGAAGCCGGGGGATTAGGTACCAAAACAATTCATGAAACAAGTGAGAAACAAGACAAGAAAACAAGAAGCAAAGATAAAAGCAAAAATAAAAATAAGAAACTAAAAACTTAATAACTAGCCGTATGCCTCCCGGCAACGGCGCTAAAATTTGATCATTCGTCGTATGCGTCAAAAATAATTTCACTTTCCTAAAGTATATGATAAGAAAGAGTTCGTTTCATAGAGAGCGATTGTAGTTATTATGTATTCAATTTCTTAAAGTAACCAATTGGGGATTTGAATTTTATGTAAGCAATAAAAGTAAATTAAAAACAAAGTAAATTGTAGAAAGTAATCAATAGAGAGATATTGGTCAGGAATTCATCTTCAATCTTAAACATGTGCTTGCATATATGATTAAATTACGATTTAATCTCTTATATTATCAAAAGCCTAGAGAATCAAGAGAGCAAGATAATCTATTAATTTCCTAAGTTCATCAACACACACATTAGAGCTGCGTATGTGAATTCTACCTAAAGAATAACTTAACGCCTTGCGCTAATTAAGTTCAATTCCTATGAGCATTAAGTTTCAGAAATCGGCTAATCAATGCAATTGTCATGCGTTGCGCATAACAATTCGGACAATGGTCAAACTCTACATATGATTACGAGGGTGTATCACTACAAACCGTAAACATATCATGCTACTTGTATTCAGAGTTATCGCTCGATGAAAAACCCTAAAATAGCTATGGACTAGGATGCAAGTTCAATTAATTGGCCACTTAACTAATCAAACATCATAATCCTATCACAATACATCAATCATGTGATTATTAATACTTGATAGAGATATGAGCGATAATCAAGAGAGAAAACTAATACATAACACAACCACAAGTTGTAGAAATAGGACTACATCCTTAACCAATAATATAGAATTTAGCTACTCATAGCTATGGAGTTCATCACCAAAAATATGAATTGAATAAAAAAGAAGATGAACAAAAGCAAACCCTAGTTGTGTAAACAAAAGCGGCTCTCTCTTAGCTTCCAAGAAAAAAACGTGTTTCCAAAAGTTGTAGAACTTCTCTTTTATAGCTCCTCTTGTTCCAAAATTAGGTCTAGTCTTCAAAGTCCATTAGATGAAAATCCACCAAGCCCATTAGTGAAAGAAACCCATTTAGAAAATATGCCCAAAAATATGTTGCCGGGAAACTGGTATTATGGCCTAAAATCGGACCGGAACGACCTAGGAAAATATCTCGGGTGGCCTAAGCAAAGTCACCCGGTCACCAATCAACAAAGTCAACTCGGCCAACGATCCAACTTGGCCGGGTCAACTCGGTCAAGCAGAGTTAGAGTATGAGTCACCATCGACTCACACTCCGGGATTGAGTGAGTTGGTATTGGCCACAAGCCATTGACCAGCTAAAGCCCCGTGATGCACAATCCTTGTGCTTTGACCATAACGGCTAAGCATCTACTCCCATGTCACAACTGCAATACACACACAAATCATCCTACCAGAACCTTTGCCATTCAGTCCAGCTCCAACAACAGCAACCCATAAGCTCTTTCTCTCATTCAACCATTGCTCCTGCCATGACTCCTTGTTCCAAAAGGGATAATTGGACTTTAGTACTCAGGTTTCGACCAACACTAGGCTTTGGTCTAACATTTGTCCAACGTTAGGGCTTGGTACCTGGACTGGACGTTGACCAATGCTGACTCGGTTAAATACTAACTTCTGTAGAAAATATTAAAACAGCAAATTAAAAAAAAAATTAAAAAGAAAGTAGACGTCTTATTTACTATAATAACCTTCACTTTTCTAATATTACATCACCACTTCTGAAATCACAATCAACACCTATCGCCGCCACCACCATCGCCACTGAATATAAAATCAGGTCACCTCTATCATAACCACCCGATACCACCACTATCACATTAATTCATTTGATATATTATAAACGATGATTTTGAATTTTGAACCATTTAAAAAGCTTGGGAAGAACTGGTAGGGAGATTTTGTCGAGCATATGATATGCCTCACCTGTTACTCTTGTTCCCTGCAAACAATTCATATCTAAAACAATCCCATGTTTAAACACCAAATCAGTTCTCAATCCACATCATTCATGACCAAAAATTAAAACAATCCCATGTTTCTTCATCTGGCACAAACACCAAATCAGTTCTCCATCCACACCAACCAAAAACTAACGGCAGCAAGAGAGATTCTTGACTGGGTTTTTGGCAATAAAATCAACCTAAAACAATGTGAATCCAACTTAAACCCATTCAGATCCTGTATCAAACTCGAACAGACCCAATCTATATTCACCAGCAGCTTCAGTGACCACCATTAGCACCATCTTCAATCTCCCTGAGTCAACCTAAAACCCATCAACATCTTCCATCTGATTTCTTGAATCAACGATTTCTTCTCTGAATTTCATATCTCAGAAACATCATCTTCAACCAGTCAAACCCTAGCTCTAAATTTCTCAAATTCTCCTGAATTCATCATCAATTTCTTTTCTCAATTCTCAATAAACACTTACATCAACCATATCTAGTAAACCCATATTAATTCACAGTTAACAACATCGATTCAGTAATACCCCATCTCTCAGCAGCATCTTCTCCTTTGTTTACTGTCTCTGATTCGCATCTGAGCCATCTCATTTCCTTGTTGATGATTTGAACAACACAAATACAAATGAAATTCAAATTTTAATTATGATGATGGTGGAGGAAATTAGGGTTTGTGGAAGAAATTAGGATTTTCAGTGTGGAGTTTTAAACGAGAGGAAGAAGAAGCCATAAACAAGGTAATGACATCTCGACGGCTTAATAATATCATTCAAGCCGTTGGATTCTAGATTCACTAAGGGTTACGATTGTAAACTAGGTATTTTTATTTCAATAAATTTATTAAAGTGTGGTCGTAAACAGTCAAACACGGTCAACATCCAGTCCAGGTACCAAGCCCTAACGTTGGACAAATGCTAGACCAAAGCCTAGTGTTGGCCAAAACCTGAGTACTAAAGTCCAATTATCCCGTTCCAAAAACTTAATCACCAAATTATTTCAACTATCAGTTCCACTGAAATTCATGACAGCACACATAGCAGCTCCATACCCCTGAAACCATCCTCACTGCCTTCTTCAAAACACATTTCACAACCAGTTGTAGCTCATTCATCAGCATTCACAGCTACAGCTTCTTCCTCCATTCATATCACCATTTCCATGCAATTGCACTGCCTTTCAACTTGCGGCTCCAACTCCAGCTGCTACTCCATACACAACACAAGCCATCGACTCACACCTGCAATTACCAGACTACACACTCTCATACAAAACCCCAGCTCGAGTTCACCTGCAACTGATTCAAAGTAACTCCATCGTCAATCACACATCGACCCTTCATTTCGCAAGCACCAACTGCAACTCAACCAATGACCCTGAAATCAGCATACACAGCACCACCTGAGACTGCAACCATTTGCAATCCACCAACACCAATTGCAGCTCAAAAAATCATCAATGACCTCGCAACTCGACTTGACCATTGCGAACCAGACACATGCTTAACCTTGCTTAGACTCTCACATAACAGCTACTCATTTCCTACAATATTGCCTTGTAGCTCCAATTCTCTTACAGGCCATTTTCATTGTAACCTGCCTGACCTTCCTGTCTTCTCAAGCCAAAACCACAGCTCCACTATATCACATAATCCCAACAGCATCAGCTCACTGCCATCTCCTCTGTAAGCTTCATCTCAGCCATACTAACACCATTACCTCAACATCAATCCTCATTTTCTTCAAAGTCACAGAAGCAAACCCTAAATCTGTTCTTCAAGAACACCAACACAGCAAATTCCCACCTAAATTCCACCATCTTCTTCTATAAAGATCACAGACCCATGACAATCAACACTCTCTAATCCTGGTTTCACGAACTTCAGCAATTTCAACTCAATCAAACCCATGAATTCACTGAGACAACAAAATCACCACCATCAGTCGGCAGTAAAGCTCAAACCAAAACCTAATTTGATGATACCCATCCTTACATGCTCTTCTTAACTTCAATTTCTCATCACAAGACCTAATGTTCTTTACTAATAAAATCCCAACATATCCTCTGAAACAGATTCGACCTATCCCTCAATTCAATAGCAGCCGTCACCAATCTTCGATTCTCTTTCTCAATCACTGAAAAACCCATTTCATAATCCAACTTCAATTCAAGGGCGACAACAAACCCTTCTTCGATTCCACAGCAGCCATTAGAGCTATCAATTAATCTTCCTTCTTCATTTTACTCTCTCAAGACCCCTAACAGCTCTACGATTCCTGTTAGCTCAAGAGCATCCCATACTCAGAAGCCCTAACTCAGTGCTTCAATTCCACTCAATTTCCTCCATGAAAATCAATGAAGCCGTAACTCTTTACAGACAGCGATGAAGAGATAACAAAATAATGATGAGAAATGATTTTCTCTGAAACCTAACTCTTGTGTAGTAATAGGAATTACTCAAGGCACCCCATAAGAGTGAATAAAAGAGCCACCACAGCATGAAAGCCCCTCATCCTCCATTGTGCTCTCGATAGCACATGCATACGAAATGACGCTTCGCCCTTCTTGCTCAAATTGAATGATTTCCGCTTTCTTTTCCTCCGTGCGACTCCAGGGTACCTAATAACTCAAAAACACGCGTAAAGTACATAATTCACAAAAAAATATCAAAGAAAGCGTAACTACTATATAGTAAATTAGGTGTTTTAGACACCT
>JAJJWW010013741.1:0-510801 GCA_023531295.1 Papaver armeniacum
CAATCCATTTGAAGAGGAATAATAATGTGTTTTATTAATTGTTTCCTTAAAAGATTTACAAAGAAGTGTAGAACAGAGCTAAAGAAATTACAATCACTCTTAATTTTCTCTCTCCTAATGACTTGCTTAACAATTCAAAAATACCTCTCCTACAACAGACTTACTTGACCCTTTATATAGGGTATTACATAGTGGATGACAGCTATACTGTCCCTTATTTTCGGAAGTGTCTCGCGAATGCTCGCGAATGTGCAATCGCTACTTTCCTTCGCTACACTCTTAAATCTCGCCAAGTCTTCACACTTTCCTCATGTTCTGACTGTCATCATCTATTACGTCATTTATTTACCTCCATGCGACTCCTTCGCGACGCAATTGTTTATTAATCTCGCGAAGTATTGGTGTTGCGATATTCTGATCCTACAGTTTTCTGTGCGAAATATTCGCATGTTTTTCGAGAATAAAATATTTAATTCTTTTTGCCTCAATCATGTACCATTCCACAGTCTACTTCTTCACCATAATTTTTATGGGTAATATCTCTTTAAGTATAACCTATTCCATGGTCTATCGAGTCTGCGTCCCACATCTCTACTCTCAGGGTCCATCAATCTATATGCCCCTATTCCAACTATCTCCTGGATGATATCAGGTCCATCCCATTTTTTCGCAAGCTTTCCACCACTCTCTCGCTGATAAATCGGTGTTTCTCGCAGCACCAAATCGCCTGGTTGAAATTCGCGTGTTTTAACACGTTTATTATATTCTCGGGCTAATCTTCGCTGGTAATTTTCCATATGATGCAAAGCCCTTTCTCTTTTTTCTTCTAATTCATCCAATTTAGTTAAAATAATACCCGCACTAAGATTTTTCTCCCAAGCTTCTCTCTTTGTTGTTGGGATAATAACTTCGTTGGTAGCATGACCTCAACCCCATATGTTAAAAGAAAGGTGACATTCCCGTGGCTTCTCGCTTTGGTTGTATTGTAAGCCCACACCAGCATTATGTACTGTTCGCACCATGCTTTATTGTACCCTTCTAATTTTTTATTCAATATATCTGTGATTGTCTTATTTGTTGCTTCTTTTTCGCCCATTTGCCCGAGGGTATAATGGAGTTGACTTTCCACATTTTATCTTAAATGCATTAAGTAACAATTCTATATTCTGTCCCTCGAACTGCTTCCCATTATCAGATACCAATTGTGCGGGGATTCCAAATCTACATATGATATTTTTAAATATGAATGTAAAAATACCTTTGTCATGAATGTGTTGAACTGCCTTTACTCCTGCCCATTTTGTGAAATAGTCTTTAGCGACAATCAGATATCTTTTTTGTCCAGACCCTGGTAAAAACCGTCCAACAATAATATAAACCCCATTTTCCAAAGGGCCACACATTTGTTGAAGATGTTAATAGTGCTCCAGGTGCATGTATTTTCTTTCCATGCCTTTGGCAGTCTTCGCAACGTCTTGATACACGCTTCGCATCTTCATGCATATATGGCCAATAATAGCCTTGTATTTTCGCTCTGTATGCCAAAGATCTTCCACCGCTGTGATTGCCAGCATCCCCACTATTCAACATCTTTAACACTGCTTCTCCTTCTTCTCGTGTCAAACACCTGAGTGAAGGTCCATTAAAAGATCTCCGGTATAGTATCCCATCTCTTAGTTCATAATTTGTAGCACGACTTTTTAATTTATGCGCTTCCAGCCTATTTCTCGGTGTTTCTCCTCTCATCAAATACGCATGAAGTTCGGCTTTCCAATCTTCAATAACGGGTGTTTGCTCCCCATCTTCTATGATCATCACGTCTACCTCTCCTTCTTCTTCCTTATTGATCGACGGTGATAAAAGTGTCTGTATCATTATGCATCTCGCAATTGGATCCGTCATCATACTTGAGATAAAAGCAAAAGCATCTGCGAGTCTATTATCTTTTCTTGATATGTGTCTCCATTTTATTTTTGTGATTTTCTCTGACAATTCTCCAACAAGTTTCTTGTATTTCTTTAAAGATGGTTCGTTTGTAGTGTATTCTCCTTTTATTTTTCGAATGACTAGCTGAGAGTCACTGGTGATTCTCACATTTTCCAACTGCATTTCTATTACGAATTTCAAAGCATGTATTACAGCTTCATATTCCGTTTCATTATTGGTGGATGTAAATTCCAGTCTGAAGGAAAAAGCCATTTTAGTGCCCTCGGCGAAATCAAAACAATTCCAATTCTGTTACCTTCTCCATTTGATGATCCATCTACCAACACTTCCCATCTATCTGGCTCTGTCAATAGGTCCTTTGGATTTCCATATTCTTCTTCTATATCCATCATTTCTTCTAGTGCTTCATCATCTTCTAAAGGAAATTATGCTAAAAATCGACAATTTGTGACTTGGGTGAAGATAGTACTTCATACTTGATTTTGAAGTGTCCTATTTGTGCATTCCATCTCTCGACTGTGGCTGATCTTTTTGAATTTTTCATTATTGATTCAATGGGTACCTTTGTCAATACCCTTACTGTATGTGCTTGAAAATATATGCGAAGTTTGAATCTTTGCATAAACTAGCGCCAAAATTAACTTTTCAATTTTTGAATAATTTTTCTGCGGCATTGAAAGTTTTCGCGATGTAATAGATTGGTTTCTCAATTCGTGCATCTACTCGCAACAACACAAAGACTTAATGCGTGCGATGTTGTCGCAAGATATAGTAATAATTCTTCTCCGGTTCTCGCTTTTTGCAAAATAGATATATTCATCGAGATAATCTTTTATTCCTTGAGGCTTTCTCGCATTCATCCGTCCATTTAAATTTTGTCCCCTTTTTAAGTATGTTGGAAAAGTGTTTGCATTTATCGATGATCGCGAAACAAACCTCCCTAGTGAAGCTAAGAGTCCATTTAACTTATGTACATCTTTTATTGTTCTTTGGAGTTGGCATATCGCGAATCGCTTGCACCTTCGCCAAGTATCAACTTGTATACCCTCTTTTGATACAATGTAGCCTAAAAATTTCCCGACGCAACCCCAAAAATACACTTCTCTGGATTTACTTTGATGTTAAACTGTCTCATTTGTTCAAAGATTTCTCTCAGATCTTGGATATGATTTTTTGCTTCTTTACTTTTTATTAACATGTCATCCACATACACCTCTAGTGTCTTATGTATCCAATTCGCAAACACTTTCTCTACCATTCTTTGGTATGTTGCTCCAGCAACATTTCGCAAACCAAATGGAATTTTTGTATAACAATATAATCCTCTTGGGCGAAAAAAGAAAAAGTGTGTTCTTGATCTTCTTCGCCGAGAGGGATTTGATTATATCCTTTGTATCCATCTAGAGGAGATATTCTATCATTTCTCTTTCGCCGATTCTACCAATTGTGGGATATCTGGTAGTGGAAAACTATCTTTTGGACAAGCTTTATTTAGATCGGTGAAATCTATACTGATTCTTATCCCTTTATTCTTCTTTGGAACTACTACCATGTTTGCTATCCACTCCAGGATATTTAGCTTGTCTTATAATTCCTGCATCAAGCATCTTCTTCAGTTCTTCTTCTATTTGGGGATGATACGTTGTTGCAATCTTTATGATTCTTTGTTTGAATGGTTTAACATTTTTATCAATCTCCAATTTATGACATGCCACAGACGGATCTATTCCCGGTATCTCATCCATATCCCATGCGAAAATGTCTTTATATTCTCGCAGCAGATTAACAGTTCTTTCTTCCTCATCCTCTTCCATCTTAGTTCCAATTTTTAGTATTTTGGGTGCTTCTTTGGTCCCAACATTCACTTCCTTTGTTGGTTCTCGCCGCATGATGTAACTGGCCTCAGGTTCTCGCATAGGTGTCGGTTCTTTTATCTCCTTCGCAGGTCCATTCCCTTTTCCCGAAATTTCGCCAGGTATGCCTTTTCCTTCCCCTGCTTTTATCATGTAAATTCTAAATTCTTCTTCTTTCTTTGCTTCCTTCGCCATTTTCCTGCGATTTTTCCGCTTCTCTGCACGTCCTTCGTATTGCTTCACTTCAATTTGATAACATAATCTCTCTTTATCCACATCTCCTCTAATTTCACCGATCCCACTTGGTATAGGAAATTTAATGCATTGATGTAATGTCGACGCGCAACTTTAATCGCATGTATCCATGGTCTTCCCAACAACATGTTGTATGGTGATTCCATATCCACCACACTGAGAATATTACTCGTGTTTCGATTTCTCTTAGTAAAATTCGCAACTCTATTTCTCCTTTTGGTTTTGTTACAGATTTGCCAAAGCCATGAATATGATAAGTTGAAGGAGACATTTCTTCATTTTTGTACCCCATTTCTTTGTATGTATGGTAGAACATTATATCCACCGAACTCCATGTATCCACCAAAGTTCTGTTTATTGTCCATTCTTCCATAATTTTTGCCGTGTTCACCTTTTCTTTCTGTGTGGTTACTGTGATTACCAAAGGAGATGTGTGTCCCAAATTTTATTTTGGTATTTCTGTTGCTGTGAACGTAATTTACTGTTTTTCCCAATCTCTCAAAGATGATGCCCTCTCAACTGCTACAATTTTCTTTCCTTCAAAGTCTCGTTTATGTATTCTCCCTCTGACGTTCTCATGGAATTCATTGATCATTGTTTTTGTGATCGAATTACACTCCAACCTTTTGCTAAATTTCCTGGTTCTAGTTTTCTCTATTTTTAATGATTTATCCACTTGTTTTATCATTTTTTTTATTTAAACAACCTTGATAACAATCTTTAATCTTTTCCTTCAATCATTCCCTGCTTCTAGCGCCATTATGTAGTTGCAGGAAATCCCACACTACACCCCTCATAAGAATCCACACAATCAAATCATTTTAAGATGAACAATTATAAGTTTTATTGATCAAACTCCAGAAATGTTACAAGATGAAAAGGAGATAAACCAAAGAATTACAATCACTCTAAACTTTCTCTCTCTTAATGACTTGCTCAACACTCGAAAAAGATCTCTCCCCTCCCTTAAGCCTATTCGGCTCTTTATATAGGACATTACATAGTGGATGACAGCTAAGCTGTCCTTTATTTTCGGATATGTCTTGCGAAGTATCGCAAATGTATAAATGTCAAATCTCGCAACACTCCTCGATCTCGCTACATCTTCACATCTTTCTCGTGTTTTGGGTGTCGTCATCCGTTACGTCGTTTTTACTTCCATCCCGCGATGTCTTCGCAGTGTGTCGTTTATGGATTTCGCGAGAATCTTGGTGTTGCGATATTCTGATCCTACAGATTTTGTTTCAATTGTGTCTATGAATAAAGACCTAATAAATTGAACAACTCTTCAACTAGTTCTTACGAGTCATTTGAACTAGTTATGAGAAAGATGAATACGGTTTATATGAAAGTGCTCATATGGCTAACCATTGGTTAACTATTTGTGAACCAACTAAGTGTACACGTTTAGGTACGGTTACTAAAACTCAATGAATACATTTTATTTGTGTGTGACAAGCTAAGTTTCGATCTAACGGTTGAAAGATATTACCTTGTATCTAATCAGGTTTTTCATCTAACGGTGAATATTGAATGCTTTGTTACCAAGGTAACTTAGATTGCAAACCCTGATTTGAAAACTATATAAGGGGAACTCTAGCAACTGGAAAAACTAATCCCCACACCTCCTGTGTGATACTAGTTGGTTTTGCTAGAGTCGATTCTCCTTTAACCTTAGGTTTCTTCTCGAGACCCTGTAGGTTAACGACTGAAAGACTTCATTGGGATTGTGAAGCTAGGCGAAACTACTTCTCTTGTAGTTGAGCGATCTGATCTTGCCATTTTCTATCATACGAGTTCAATTGAATAATTGACTTAAGATTATATCTCCGATAAGGCAAGATAAAAAGAAATCACAAACATCTTCGTCTCATCGTTTGTGATTCCGCAATATCTTGTTTCGCTACCATACGATTAAGATTATTGTGAGGTGATTGATAATACTAGGCTATTCTTCGGGAATATAAGTCCGGGTTATCAATTAGTTCCTGTTCACCTTGATTTATCAAAAGATGGAACAAAACTCATAGGTTTATCTGTGGGAGACATATTTATCTATTATCATAGACTTTTCTATGTGATACAAATTTGTTTATCAAAGTTTTCGACTTTGGGTCGTAGCAACTCTTAGTTGTGGGTGATATCAGCTAAGAGGATCAAGTGCGTAGTATCCTGCTGGGATCAGAGACGTAAGGAGCGCAACTGTACCTTGAATCAGTGTGAGATTGATTAGGGTTCAACTACAGTCCATACCGAAGTTAGTTTGTAGTAGGCTAGTGTCTGTAGCGGCTTAATACAGTGTGGTGTTCAATCTGGACTTGGTCCCGGGATTTTTCTGCATTTGCGGTTTCATCGTTAACAAAACTTCTAGTGTCTGTGTTATTTCTATTCCGCATTATATTTTGTTATATAATTGAAATATCACATGTTGTGCGTTGTATCGATCAATGCTGAAATCCAACCTTCGGTTGTTGATTGGAAATTTATTGATCCTTGGATATTGGTCTTTGGTACCATCCAAGTTTATATCCCTTGTATTTCATAAAGACTCACAGATTTGTATTTGTTTGAGTATAAATCAAATCGAGAGAAAGGGATATTAACTCCTTGATATACTTTTTATTAAGATTGAGTTTGTCCGTCTAGTTTATTCTCTTAAAAGTATATTAGAGTTAGTCCATACAGATTGCTAATCGAAATATTGGGTGAGGTTGTTGTATCCCCGCATTTTCACTTTCTTGTAATTGGCGCGTTGCACGCCGCACGCTGTAAACCGCCAGACCAATACCTTGATGAGTATCCCCTGTTTGTGACGTGTTTGATGTCTCGAGTAGAAAATATGTAGCAAGTTGGAACCTGCCAGTGGCGCAGTGACGCAATGGCGCCTGCCAGTGGCATGGTGGCGTGTTGGCACCAGTGGCATGGTGATGTAGCCACGCCAGTGGTATGGTGATGTAGCGGCGCCAGTGGCATGGTGATGTAGCCGTGCCAGTGACATGGTGATGTAGCCGCGGCCACTATATCTTGGCATATTGGTGATAGACCCAAATATGGCTCAACGATATTGGCTCTAGTTGCTGTATCAAAATTAATGCCTAGGCGGCGTTATTCTGCATGGGGCGGCATAGTGTTCTTGGCCAAATTATGGTTTGGCTTATCAAAACCCTAAGTGACGCGTATGGCTATGTGGCCGCGGTATGGTGGTGCTTGTCCGGCCGCGTCAGGAAGCGGCCAAAGCTTGATAAATCGAGTGGCCAAAACGTATGGCCGTGATCGTTTTTTTGAGACTGGCATGGGCAGCCTAGATTAGATTCCTTAGGGAATTAGGAGCATCGACTAACCAACCTCCAGATTTATTCAAAAGTGCGTGTGGCGGGTTTAAAGCGACCTGATTGGTCGATGGAAAAAAGGGGACGGCAAGCAGCAACATGGAGTGTGGTCGTCCGGCCACAGGGCAGCGCCTGTTAGGGCGAACTGGCCAGTCAAGTGGCGTGGCTGCGCCTCCTCTTGTGGCTGCTCCTATTTGCCGTAGCTCCTCTTTTACTCCTTGTTTTCTGATTTTTAGTAGGACTTTGCTCCTACTAATCCATGGCGGATTAATTTCCTAGCTTACCTAGGTTTGGTCTCGACCAATAGAGTTCGAGATATTGCGCCAGGCACAAAAAACCTAATTTTTTTCAAATTAATTAGGCCAAAATTTGAATCTTGTGAGCTATGATGAGGTGTCAATCTCGCAAAAATAAATTTCTCTACTTCTCTTTAACTAGCAAGTAGTATAATGTAAGTAGGATCGTCCCAAGGGAGGTATGAAGTTCAAGTTGTTATGCAAATACTCTTAGCAAAGATGATTTTGTTGTAGAAATCTTGAAAATTGTAAAATGTATTCAAATATGAGATGCAATTGATTAAAGGTTCATTCTAGACCACGGAATACAAACCAAATTGATAGATAGCTATATTCTTCACATTATCATGTTACTAACAACCCTAGAATAATTAGTACGCTCAACTATTCCGTTATTATCTCCTAGCTCACCGGATACGGAAGCGCTCGACTACCGGTTCCTACTTGCCAAGTTTCCTAGAGGTACGCTTACTAGGTTTGACTTAAACAAATGCTCTAAGTTTATGAGATAAGGTTGCTCCTAGTGATGAACTCAAAAGCATGAATCACCTACTAGTGTTGATTTCTACATATAGGTACTTAACAAAGTCCCATCATCAATACCTATATATTGCTACTTGCGTTTATCTTCTCTAGACAATTACGGTTGAAGAAAATCTAAACTAGCAATAGGATTATGAATCAACTATTTAATTTCGAACTTAAACAATCAACAAATAATCCATAAACAATAATAGCATGGTAGAAATCAATCAATAACATAAATAAATGCAAGAGAACAAGTTATTTCATCAATTATAGATTCATATTTCGGGCTTCGAAATCGCCCTTAATCAAGAAGAGTTTTAGTTATTCATAATATTGGAGTTCATCATCAAATAATAATGGAAAATAAAGTAAAGGAGATGAAAATATTAAATGAAAGCAAACCCTAGCTCCCGCTCTCTGCAAAACTCCAAGAAGAATACGTGATATCTCAAAAGAATAGAAACCCTTTCTTTTTATAGCCTTCCCACTTTCCAAAATTAGGTCTTCAAAGTCCATCACCAAAAAGTCCACCAAGCCCATGAACCATGTGTGAGAAACCCATGTGAAAATATGTCTCAAAAAAATATGCTCGCTAGGAAAACTGGGTTTCGGCCGGAATATGGCTGGAATCCGGCGTCGGAAAAGCATCTCGGGCCGCCTTTGTCATCGACATTGTCACCGTGCAGTTCTACACTTCCATTAGCTCAACTTTGCTTCTCTGCAGTTCATACATTCACAAAACCAACTAACCCAATTTCTTATCTTGCGAAACGCACCCAAAAGCGTGACCCATAGCTCATATGTCCCATGGCCAACTCTTGTGTCCGACTCATACCCCCCCTCGCGATTCACTGAAATATTGTGATTCATGCTTCAAGTTCTGAAATCCGGCTACCGGAACTATGCTCACCGGCTCGCCATTCTAGCTCGCTTTTCGCACTGTTTTTGCAGCTTCAAAATTCATTCCCAGTTGCTTCCACTGCAATCTCAAATCCAACAGAGCTCGCACCAATTCATTTGTCTTGTAAACTTAACCTCAAGCTTCTTTCAATTTTGCATATTAGAGCTGCACTAACACAAAGCACCGCACCTCAATCCAAAATCCCAAAGATCTTGTGCGAGCACCAACATCTTCACTAACATTGGCTCCTGCAAGCACAAGACACCCCGCGATGCCAACATCTCAAATCCACCACCCGCAACACTTCTTCCCACTCAAGCACCTTCCTAGCCACAACCACCACTCATGCTCCTACTCTTGTTCCGCAAAGCAACAAGATCACCAATTTCTCGTACATTTCCATCACCACCGAGTCACTGCAATTAGCACCACTGCTACTCGAATACCTCCAAACTGCAGCATTGCAAAGCATCTACTCCTTGCACTCCCCATCTTAGTCACCCAGTTAAACAACTCACAAAAATCAAGCCATATGCACCACTTCGGCCATTAAGTCTCATCCACGCTCATCCCAAACCACTTAATCACTTCAATCTCCACTCTATACATTCGCCAATTCACATTAGCAACTCAATTCAGCTGCCATATTGCACGAACCAGTGATGTCATTCTTGATCGCAAATTCAATCGGCTACAAGACTATTCTCCAATTCAAAGCCAAGCAAACTACTAGTGCCGGCTTCATCACAAAGAAGACAAGATAAATCAGATCATCGCATGAGCTCCAATGAGTCTCAACTAATTCCTTTGTTCAAGCTTTCATCGACCATCGGTAACTCCAAGCAAACCTCCATCTCAACTGCATCACGGCTCGGTTCCCCTTTCGATCTTGACCAACAGTCTCGCTTTTCGAATCATTCTTCACGCGGCCGCAACTCGAACTCGATCTCCTTATAGCCAAACACATTGGCGAGTTTCACGGCGTCACCACTGCCGAGTTCTCTATCTTTGCTGCACATTCGGTTCAACTATGGCTACAATGACAAAACAAGTCTCAAAGCGCCATCGAACCTGGCAAAGCAACATCGAGTCCTTCGCATTGTTTTTCGGCCATGGTGAGCTAAAATTCCATCACTAACTCGACCATTAACCCCATAGCAACAGTCCACTGATTTTCCAGCATCAATACAAGCTCAAAACTCCATTCCATGATCCCGACCAGCTGTAATACGATCATCTCTTCTTATCTCCTTCATCAATTCTGCATACATCATACTTCTTCCCTGTCTTCATAACCAGTTCCGATCCATCTAACTGAAACTCAACTCAAGAACTAAACCCCAACAGACCACATCCATCTCGTCCCCTTGTAGATTTCAAGTAAATCTCTCGACCCTTTCCATCACAGACTCATAGTGCAGCTTGGTTCAGTGAGCAATAAGAGTTGCAGAAAACTGGCCAGTCATTCAAGCATTTAGTCGAGCACTCTGTATGCGTCCTGCAATGTGGAGCTGGATAGAACTCTGCAGAATTTAGTACCTTTCACAGCTCCTTCCCTGCACATTTGAGATACAGACAAACACCCATTCTCTGCAATCACATTTGAGACTCACAAACATTCATTAATTTCATTCCGTTCATCACTGACTCAACGGAAGCAAACACTTTCTTCAGCTGACTTCTCTCGGCTTCAGAGTTCTGTCTAACATTCACAAACTCAAGTTCGAGCAAAACCCATCTTCGATTTCTTCTCAAACTCATGAATCATCTCCTCCGTTTACTCAGGAATTTAATGGCAACAACACACATGAAACCGACCTAGTTATGGCTTGGCATGAACCTTGGCTGCAGTGAAGATTAGTAGCTCTTTCACACCCCTTTTCTATAGCTCACCACTGGGTTTTAAATGCCGTCATTGATTTCAGGTAGGGCGAGAGAAAGAAGAACCAATGATGAGAGAAATGATTTTTTCTCTCGTAATTTAGGTTTCTGTAGGAATTAAAATGGATATATCCACCCGGGTGATATAGATAAGGGGTAGTAGCTCTTCTATGGCTTGTCGGTTTGAGATAACCGATGACCTAATTTCTTTGTTGCTCAACCGTAGCTAGCTTTTCTCGCCTGTGAATTGGTCCTTTGTGCTCCTTTTCGCCCAAATGAACGCCTTTTCCTTCCTAGAAATCTTCTGCCGAAAATAGCTCGTCTCTTACTTCTCATATTCACTCTTCTCTTCAATGAGAGTCATCATTAAAGTTGTCGTGCTTTTTGAAGACGGAAAAGTTGCATCACTAAAGCCAACATACTTTTAGGACAAAGATGAAGAAATAAAAGTAAATTGTGAGAAATAATCCGCCTCCAAAAGCATTTGCACATGAGATGAGACTTTTGCCTGTTTCTTCTTCTTTAGTTCCAAGTGACTCCAAAGTACCTAAATATTCAAAAGCAAAAATAAGATACATATTTTACAAGAAAACTTAGCGAAGAAAGCATAAACAATAGATAAATATCAAGGTGTTTTAGACACCTATCAAATTCCCCCACACTTAGACTTTGCTAGTCCTCGAGCAAATCAAACAAAATAATTCTAAAAGATACATACAACTCCGTCTCGTCGAGGCAACGGTTAATTTTAGCATAAGTAACAAGCCTTTGAACCCCTAGGTGTCCTTAGTGGACGAGTTTTAGTCTCGTGAAGGTTTACAAGAGGTCTGCCTACAAAACCTATATTTCCAACTCCGTCTATTTGTGACAAATCAATGAACGAATCCAAAATGACTACAGGAGGAGGTACCTTGCACAAATTCAGTTCATATATAAGTAAATAAAGCTCTAATTAGATAGTCGAACAAGCCACAATACTCGGAAACTAACAAACCACAATCACAATGAAAAGATTAAGAAGATGGATATAGATGTAGATGTTGGCGAATGTTCACAAGTGTTCGATGTTTCCCATATACATCGAAGAAGGTCACTACTAAGATGAACCTAATCCTATTGGATTGAGCTCTTGGTCAATTCTAGTGTTAACACTTTGGCATATACAAGGGAACCAGTTAGTCAACAAACTTATTTCTACATCAACTCACTGGCATATACAAGGGAACCAGGAGTGACTTTATTCACCAAATATAATACTTTCTTTTCTCTTTTTTTTTTTTTTCTTTTCTTTTTCACTTTTTCTTTTTTTATGTGACAGCATGATTCGATCTTTTGGATCCAAGCGCATGCTTCTTGTCAGCAAGTACGTGATAGTTGCCTTGGATCCTGCATTCCACGCTTGTTTAGGCGACGGAGACAGGGGACTACGTTTCACACATCTTGCTATTCCCAAGTGTCATTCTTTATTCCGTTTGGTCTAATTGGTCGGTCTTTTTTTTTTTTTTTTTTTTTTTTTTTTTTAGCAACTCAATCACTCTATTTCATCCTAGTAGTAATAACACGTCGATGTTTAGTGACCCACCAAAACACTTAGAGAACAATAGATAAATATGGAAAAATAAAAAAATAGAATGCGATATGGTGATATTCCGAGATATGGTAACGACTATCATGTTATTTGTGATTCCTGAGCTATGTTCGTTTCTTGTTAATTAATGGGTTCCTCAACTCCTTCATTCAAAATGATTCCATCCACTAATAGTGTCATCCTAAAGGCACAAGTTTCTAGATTTCGGAGTTCAAAAAGCACAAATTTTTTTTTTTTTTTTTTTTTTTTTTTTTTTTTTTTTTTTTTTTTTTTTTTTAAAGGCATAAAACAAACTATACAAACATATAAATGCTCCCCCACACTTAATCTTTACATTGTCCTCAATGTAAAATTGAATCATCCAAAGAAGGTTCAAGGTGGGAAATTCCGCAAATGATATGCAAAAACAAGAAAATAAAGATAAAATGCTTAAAAATAAAAAGATAAAGGGAAAGATACAAAACCGGTGGGTTGCCTCCCACTTAGCGCTTGGTTTAACGTCGTCGGCCGACGTTCGGCTCAAATTACTCCTCCCGGAGGAGTGGATCACTCAATGTAATCATATCCGATTCTCCGTCACAAAGTTGCTCATAGTATGGTTTCAAGCGATGGCCGTTAACCTTGGAAATCAGCCTGTTTTGGGACTAGTTATCTCATTTTGCACCATGCGCAAACACATTAGTAACAACAAATGGTCCAACCCACTGGACCTAAGTTTACCCGGAAACAATTTAAGACGAGAATGGAATAAAAGAACTATCGCCCTACTTCAAAACTCTTTCGGGAAATCATTTTATCATGGAAAGCCTTGGTCTTTTCTTTATAAATGCGTGAACTTTCATATGCATCATTTCGTATCTCTTCTAACTCATTGAGCTGAAGTTTCCTATGTTCCATTGCATCTAATTCCATATTACATACCTTGATAGCCCAATAAGCTTTGTGCTCAAGTTCCACGGGAAGATGGCAAGGTTTACCATAGACAAGCCTAAAAGGAGACATACCGATGGGTGTCTTATAAGCTGTCCTATACGCCCACAAAGCGTCATTGAGTCTATAACTCCAATCTTTCCTTGTAACATTCACCGTCTTCTCTAAGATGGACTTAATTTCCGGTTGGAAATTTCAGCTTGTCCACTCGTTTGTGGATGATACGGTGTGCCAACTTTATGAGAAATGTTATACTTCTTTAGAAGAGCGTGAAAGGATCTCTTGAAGTGCGAACCTCCATCACTAATCACCACTCGAGGTGTTCCAAACCTAGAAAATATATGTTCCTTCACAAACTCACAAACAATATGAGAATCATTGGTAGGGGTGGCTTTAGCTTCCACCCACTTAGAAACATAATCTACAGCAAGAAGTATAAAAAATTTCCCATTGGAATTCACAAAAGGCCCCATAAAATCGATACCCCAAACATCAAAAATCTCAACAGCGAGAATTGGTGTTTGCGGCATTTGGTTTTTAGCACCAAGGTTGCCTGTCCTTTGACACCTATCACAAGCCTTACAACATAGATATGCATCCTTAAACAATGTAGGCCAATAAAAACCACTTTCGAGAACCTTGAGGGCTGTCCTCTTGGCTCCGAAATGGCCACCACAAGCATATGAGTGACAAAAATTCAGAATTGATTGGAACTCGGATTCAAGTACGCACCTGCGGATCATTTGATCGGAGCAATGCTTCCACAAATAAGGTTCATCCCATATATATTGCTTAGCAATCTTCTTGAGCTTGTGTTTTTGGAATGTAGACATGGAACTAGGTACTTGTCCCGTCACCAAGAAGTTAACGATATCAGCGTACCATGGAGTTGTGCCACCAACCGCAAAGAGTTGCTCATCAGGAAGCTATCATGCAAAGGAATCGCTTCTTCGGACACAACCAATCTGCTTAAATGATCCGCTACGGTATTCTCACTTTGCCCTTCTTGTCCTTGATTTGCAAGTTGAACTCTTGAAGAAGAAGAATCCACCTTATGAGCCTTGGCTTAGCATCCTTCTTTGTTAGCAAGTATCGAAGTACAAAGCATGGTCGGAGAAAACAACCACCTTTGTACCCACTAAATAAGATCTAAACTTCTCGAGTGCAAACACTATGGCCAAAAGCTCCTTTTCGGTAGTGGAGTAGTTGATTTGTGCACCGTTGAGAGTTCTAGAAGCATAATAAATGGCATATGGAACTTTACCATCTCGCTGTCCCAACACGGCTCCAACGGCATAATCACTTGCATCGCACATCAACTCAAATGGCTTGCTCCAGTCCGGTGGTTTGATGATTGGTGCGGTAGTCAACAACTCTTTCAAGGTGTCGAAAGCTTCCTTGCATTCCTTGTCACAATCAAAGGCCACATCTTTTTGCAAGAGTCTACACGGGGCATTGCAATCTTGGAGAAATCCTTGATGAATCTCCTATAAAAACCTGCATGACCAAGAAAAGAGCGAACCTCCCTCACATTTGTGGGGTATTGTAAGTTCGAATCAAATCTATCTTAGCCTTGTCAACTTCTAACCCCTTAGAGGATACAACATGACCTAGCACAATCCCATGATTGACCATAAAGTGACATTTTTCCCAATTAAGCACAAGATTAGTTTCTACGCATCGTTTAAGAATAAGTGCAAGGTTATCTAAGCATTTGTCAAAAGAATCACCATACCGTATTTGAAATCATCCATAAACACTTCTATGATGCTTTCCACATAATCTGAGAATATACTTACCATACAACGTTGAAAAGTGGCTGGTGCATTGCACAAGCCAAATGGCATACGTCTATACGCAAAAGTGCCAAACGGGCAAGTAAACGTCGTCTTTTCTTGATCTTCCGGAGCTATTACAATCTGGTTATAACCTGAAAAACCATCAAGGAAGCAGTAAAAAGAATGTCTAGCCAACCTTTCAAGCATTTGATCAATGAATGGTAAGGGAAAATGGTCCTTTCGGGTGGTAGAGTTGAGCTTTCGGTAATCAATGCACACTCTCCAACCAGTCTGGATTCTAGTTGGAACCAAGTCATTATCTTCGTTTTTCACCACCGTGATTCCGGACTTCTTTGGAACGACTTGAATCGGGCTCACCCATTTGCTATCGGATATGGGATAGATCACCCCTACTTCCAACAATTTCGGGATTTCCTTCTTGACTACTTCCATCATCGGAGGTTCAAGCGACGTTGAGCTTCTCTTGTTGGTTTTGCCCCCTCCTCAAGAAGTATTCGGTGCATACATGTGGAAGGACTGATTCCTTTGATATCGGCAATGGTCCACCCAATGGCGAGACTTGTACTCTCTTAGCACTCGAACAAGTTTCTCCTCTTGCACCTTGGTAAGGTTGTTGGCAATGATCACCGGTAACTCTTCCTTGTCACCTAAATACACGTATTTAAGGTGATCCGGCAGAGGTTTCAACTCAAGAATAGGTGCCTGCACAATCGATGGTAGAAGTTTCTCATTAGTAAGCGGCAAAGAAACATAAGACACATTATATTTTGGTGGAACTTCTTGTAATGAGTTAAGAGATAAAACAGACCTCTTTAAGCTCATCACAAATAGACAATTCACTTTCAATGTCTTTGTATTTTCCATAACCTAAACCTTCCACTATGGTGTTTTCTAAAACATCTTCACCATTCAATTCAAAAATCTGTTGAGCTAGAGAATCAATAATATCAATTGAAAAACAGGAATGCACATCACTAGGATATCTCATAGCTTCAAAGATATTGAAACTTATGATTTCGTCATCAAATTCCATAGTTAAAGCGCCCTTGAAAACATCAATCTTTGTTCTAGCGGTTCTCATGAATGGTCTACCCAACAGCAAGGGAGTAGACGATGGTGAATCTTCATCCATCATGTCAAGAACATAGAAATCAGCTGGAAATATGAGTTGATTGACCTGCACCAAAACATCTTCAATAACCCCTTTCGGGTAAGAATTAGACCTATCGACAAGTTGTATAACAATATCGGTATTCTTAAGAGGTCCAAGATTCAATGATTCATAAACGGAGGCAGGCATAACATTAATGGATGCTCCTAAATCTAACATAGCACGTTCAAACCTGATTTTACCAATAGTACATGGTATGGTGAAACTAAGGGTCTTTCAACTTAGGTGGGAGTTTCTTTTGAAGATATCGAAGCATTCTCCCCACACTCATTACCTCGTTACCGGTCAATTTGTGCTTGTTAGTGCACAATTCCTTCAAGAACTTTGCCCAACGTGGAACTTGCCTTATCGCCTCAATGAGTGGAATGTTCACTTCAATCTTCTTGAAGATTTCCAAAAGCTCTTGGTACAATGTCTCCTTGTTCGACTTTGCAAACCTGCTAGGAAAAGGCGGAGAAGTAACATAAGTAGAAACATGAGTTTTAGAGTTAGAATTTATTCCGGTCAGCCTTTTTTAGGGGCTGTTTCACCCTCTTCTTTCTCCAAATCAGGTTCATGGGGCCAGGTGATGTTTAGGTTTCTCTACTTGCTTCCCACTTCGTAACTCAATAGCATTGGCATTCTCCTTGTGATTTATTGGTTGCGAAGGAAGTTTTCCCTCTGCTTGTGCCTCCAATTTGCTCACGGCATTAGCTAATTGACCCATTTGTGTTCGGATGTCCTTCATATCCATTCTTTGTCTTTTGCTTATCTTGCACCATTGTGTTGAGAATGAGATTCAACTTGTCATCTATACTCGTGCCTTGAGTTTCTTGTGGTGGTCTTTGCATGAATTGATATCCTCCTTGTTGATTGAAAGTAGGATTTGCAGCAGCTTGCTTGTTTGCATAGCTGAAATTCGGATGATCACGCCAACTTTGGGTTGTATGTGTTGGAGTACGGATCGTACCTCGGCCTTTGCTGATTTTGGTACATAGCACTTGCTTGCTCAACATCTTCGGTATATGATGATGGTATGACAGCTGCAGACTATTTGAGTCATCATTCTCTCCATGTTGCCCATCCTTTGTTCCATGTGTGAAGAATTGCCAACTTCATTCACCTTCCTTCTCTTTGATTCATCTCGAGTGTAGAATTGTTGAGTGTTCGCAGCCATATTCTCCAACAAACTTGTAGCTTCCGCAATGGTCTTGTTGGTAAGTGCACCACCACTTGCGGCATCGATCAAGTTTCTATCATTAGAAAGCAACCCCTCGTAGAAATATTGAATCACAAGTTGATCGCTGATTTGGTGGTGTGGACAACTAGCTAAAAGCTTCTTGTAGCGCTCCCAATACTCATGGAGAGTCTCTCCCGATACTTGCCTAATACCACAAATCTCCTTGCGAATCACAGCTGCTTTTGATCTTTGGAAAATACTTCTCAAGGAACAATTTCTTCATCCCATTCCATGTGGTTATGCTTCAGTAGGTAAGCAAAAGAACCACTCTCTATGATATCTAAAAAGAGAGAAAGGAAAAGCTGTCATCATAGCCATATCCGCATCTGCAGTTGCTTGCTTCATACTAGTCACAACATGATGAAATTGTTGCAAGTGACGATTAGGATCTTCTCCGCTAAACCTCGAATTTGGGCAGCAAGTTAATCAATTGTGGTTTCAACTCAATGGTTCCATTCAAATTTGAATACATAAAAATTTCTTGATCTAGGTTTGGAGAAGTGAGCTCCTTGAGTGTTCTTGGAGCGGGTGGTCGACCTCCCATTGTGTTGTCTTCCTCTTCGTCCGAGTCCGAGAATTCACTTGGTGTAGAGCTTTGAGGAAGTGGAGTGTTGATTGCTTTCGAATGAAATCCTTAAGTAAAGTGCCCGAACGAAGACGTATACCAATTGGACTTGGTCGCCCTCTCCACGCATTCACCAAAGAATTAGTACCTGAAAATCGATTCTAAGAGGTTGAATAAGTAGATAGAAATTGAAAATAAAAGCAAAAGTAACAACTAAGAATAAAAATAACAACTAAACTTGCCACTTTGCCTCCCAAGCAGCGGCGCCAATTTTGATGAGGTGTCAATCTCGCAAAAATAAATTTCTCTACTTCTCTTTAACTAGCAAGTAGTATAATGTAAGTAGGATCGTCCCAAAGGGAGGTATGAAGTTCAAGTTGTTATGCAAATACTCTTAGCAAAGATGATTTTGTTGTAGAAATTTGAAAATTGTAAAATGTATTCAAATATGAGATGCAATTGATTAAAGGTTCATTCTAGACCACGGAATACAAACCAAATTGATAGATAGCTATATTCTTCATATTATCATGTTACTAACAACCCTAGAATAATTAGTACGCTCAACTATTCCGTTATTATCTCCTAGCTCACCGGATACGGAAGCGCTCGACTACCGGTTCCTACTTGCCAAGTTTCCTAGAGGTACGCTTACTAGGTTCGACTTAAACAAATGCTCTAAGTTCTGTGAGATAAGGTTGCTCCTAGTGATGAACTCAAAAGCATGAATCACCTACTAGTGTTGATTTCTACATATAAGTACTTAACAAAGTCCCATCATCAATACCTATATATTGCTACTTGCGTTTATCTTCTCTAGACAATTACGGGTCGAAGAAAATCTAAACTAGCAATAGGATTATGAATCAACTATTTAATTTCGAACTTAAACAATCAACAAATAATCCATAAACAATAATAGCATGGTAGAAATCAATCAATAACATAAATAAATGCAAGAGAACAAGTTATTTCATCAATTATAGATTCATATTTCGGGCCAAATCGCCCTTAATCAAGAAGAGTTTTAGTTACTCATAATATTGGAGTTCATCATCAAATAATAATAGAAAATAAAGTAAAGGAGATGAAAATATTAAATGAAAGCAAACCCTAGCTCTGGTCTCTCTGCGAAACTCCAAGAAGAATACGTGATATCTCAAAAGAATAGAAACCCTTTCTTTTTATAGCCTTCCCACTTTCCAAAATTAGGTCTTCAAAGTCCATCACCAAAAAGTCCACCAAGCCCATGAACCATGTGTGAGAAACCCATGTGAAAATATGTCTCAAAAATATGCTCGCCGAAAAACTGGGTTTCCGGCCGGAATATGGCCGGAATCCGGCGTCGGAAAAGCATCTCAGGCCGCCTTTGTCATCGACACTGTCACCGAGCAGTTCTACACTTCCATTAGCTCAACTTTGCTTCTCTGCAGTTCATACATTCACAAAACCAACTAACCCAATTTCTTATCTTGCGAAAACGCACCCAAAAGCGTGACCCATAGCTCATATGTCCGGTGGCCAACTCTTGTGTCCGACTCATACCCCCTCGCGATTCACCGAAATATTGCGATTCATGCTTCAAGTTCGAAATCCGGCTCACGGAACTATGCTCACCGGCTCGCCATTCTAGCTCGCTTTTCGCATTGTTTTTGCGACTTAAAAATTCATTCCAGTTGCTTCCTTTGCAATCTCAAATCCACCGAGCTCTGCACCAACCCGGCCTTTGTCTGCAAGCCTCGGCTCCGAAGCTCCAGTGCTTCTTTTCTGTTTGCAACTTTGCATATTAGAGCTGCACTAACTTAGACTTTGTACCTCAATCCAAAATCCCAGCATCTTGTACGAGCACCAACATCTTCACTAGCTTCAGCTCCTGCAAGCACAGCACACCCTGCGATGCCAACATCACCAGTCCACCACCCGCAGCACTTCTTCCCACTCAAGCACCACAGCTCACAACCACCAGCTCATGCTCCTACTCTTGTTCTGCAAAGCAACAACATCACCAATTTTCGTACATTTCCATCACCACCGAGTCACTTGCAATTAGCACTTTTGCTACTCGAATACCTCCAAAGCTGCAGCATTCAAAGCATCTACTCCTTGCACTCCCCATCTTAGTCCAGATTAAGCAACTCCAGTGCGTCAATTGCCAAGCCATATGCACCCATTCGGCCATTAAGTCTCATCCACGCTCATCCCAAACCACTTCCAGAATCACTTCAATCTCCAGCTCTATACATTACCGCCGCCAATTCACATTAGCAACTCAACTTCAGCTGCCATATTGCACGAACCAGACTGTCATTGCCTTGACTGCAAATTCAATCGGCTACAGCACTATTCTCCAATTCAGGCCAGCAAACTACTAGTGCCAGCTTCATCATCAGAAGACAAGATACTGGCTGCATCATCGCATGAGCTCCAATGAGTCTCAACTAATTCCTTTGTTCAAGCTTTCATCGACCATCAGTAACTCCAGCAAACCTCCATCTGAACTGCAGTCACAGCTCAGTTCCCCTTTCGATCTTCAGCCAACAGTCTCGCTTTTTCTGAATCATTCTTCACGCTGGCCGCAACCTGAACTCGATCTCCTTATAGCCAAACCTGTTAACTAAGTTTCACAGCGTCACCACTGTCGAGTTCTCTATCTTTGCTGCACATTCAGTTCAACCATGGCTACAGCAGCAAAACAAGTCTCAAACTGCCATCGAACCCTGGCAGCAACATCAGGTCCTTCGATGTTTTCTCGGCCAGCTGAGCTAAAATTCCATCACTAACTCGACCATTAACCCCATAGCAACAGTCCACTGATTTTCCAAAGATCAATACAAGCTCAAAACTCCATTCCATGATCCCGACCAGTCATGTACGATCATCTCTTCTTATGCGCTTCACTGAATTCTGCATACATCATACTTCTTCCCTGTCTTCATAACCAGTTCCGATCCATCTAACTGAAACTCAGCTCAAGAACTAAACCCCAACAGACCACATCCATCTCGTCCCCTTGTAGATTTCAAGTAAATCTCTCGACCCTTTCCATCACAGACTCATAGTGCAGCTTGGTTCGGTGAGCAATAAGAGTTGCGGCGGCGGTCATTCAAGCATTTAGTCGAGCACTCGTATGTGTCCTGCAATGTGGAGCTGGATAGAACTCTGCAGAATTTAGTACCTTTCACAGCTCCTTCCCTGCACATTTGAGATACAGAGACAAACACCCATTCTCTGCAATCACATTTGAGACTCACAAACATTCATTAATTTCATTCCGTTCATCACTGACTCAACGGAAGCAAACACTTTCTTGGTGACTTCTCTCGGCTTCGAGTTCTCGTCTAACATTCACAAACTCAAGTTCGAGCAAAACCCATCTTCGATTTCTTCTCAAACTCATGAATCATCTCCTCCGTTTACTCAGGAATTTAATGGCAACAACACACATGAAACTGACCTAGTTATGGCTTGGCATGAACCTTGGCTGCAGTGAAGATTAGTAGCTCTTTCACACCCCTTTTCTATAGCTCACCACTGGGTTTTAAATGCCGTCATTGATTTCAGGTAGGGCGAGAGAAAGAAGAACCAATGATGAGAGAAATGATTTTTTTCTCTGTAATTTAGGTTTCCTGTAGGAATTAAAATGGATATATCCACCCAGGTGATATAGATAAGGGGTAGTAGCTCTTCTATGGCTTGTCGGTTTCAGATAACCGACAGCCTAATTTCTTTGTTGCTCAACCGTAGCTAGCTTTTCTCGCCTGTGAATTGGTCCTTTGTGCTCCTTTTCGCTCCAAATGAACGCCTTTTCCTTCCTAGAAATCTTCTGCCAAAAATAGCTCGTCTCTTACTTCTCATATTCACTCTTCTCTTCAATGAGAGTCATCATTAAAGTTGTCGTGCTTTTCAGACAGAAAAGTTGCATCACTAAAGCCAACATACTTTTCAGACAAAGATGAAGAAATAAAAGTAAATTGTGAGAAATAATCCGCCTCCAAAAGCATTTGCACATGAGATGAGACTTTTGCCCTGTTTCTTCTTCTTTAGTTCCAAGTGACTCCAAAGTACCTAAATATTCAAAAGCAAAAATAAGATACATATTTTACAAGAAAACTTAGCGAAGAAAGCATAAACAATAGATAAATATCAAGGTGTTTTAGATACCTATCAAGCTATCACAAAATTGAACAAATTTGATAAATTCTGTTTGTTGACACAAAATTCTTTTATTCTCAGAGAGCAGTCTTCTGATTGAGTATTTTCATGCAAACCTTAATCTTGATACTTCGGGGAATTCATGCTACTCAACTGAGAGTGAACACCAATTGTCATGTCATACCAATATTAAGAGTTCAGCCGGGGAACTTAGCATAGGAAAATACTCAATAAGCCATACATTAATGAATAATGCAGGCAGGAGATACAATTTACAGAATATTTGGGGTTGTTGCTACACGCACCATTCTGAATAAATATATTGAATTGCTCAATACATGTGTAAGTAGAGAGGCCCGAGCACTCATTACTTTTAAATGGATCTGTCTCTTTGCAGAATAACGACGCATTAAATACAGGGTTTTACATTTTTAGCCCTGAACTAAAAACCACCATAAACATTAAGTCCCCTGCTTAGCACGTAAAAGTGACATTGTTGCGGGGTAAGCACTAGATGGTGATATATTAAAATAAAATTCATGAGAAGAGTAAGCAGACGTTACCAGGAGATTTGCCGTCTTGGCCTTTGAGAATCACATGTTTAATAAAATATTGAGGCAAGCGTATCAATCACCCTTCTAACACGTTGATGCCGAGAACACTAAAATGATGTATTTAAGTAGCGGAGTCTCGACTGATGAGTGTTAAGGAAGTCGAGCCTTGAATTCAAAGATGAGTGTTGAGGTGGTGGAACAGTCAGCACTATAATGTATTGAGGCAATGACGCCTGACAACACGGGTGAGTTATGAGGAGATTGCGCGTCTCGGCACTAAGATGAAGATGTGTTGAGGCAGTGATGCCTGACAATATAATAGTGCGTGTTGAGGAACTTCTTCGTGTCAACACTAAGGTGAGGATGTATTGAGGCAGTATGCATGACAACACAGTAGTGAGTGTTGAGGAATTTGTACGTCTCAACACTTAGAGTAGGATGTGTTGGGGCAGTATGCCTGGCAACACAGTAGTGAGTCTTGAGGAATTTGCACGTCTCAACACTAAGAGGAAGGATGTGTTGAGGCAGTATGCCTGGAAACACAGTAGTGAGTGTTGAGGAGTTTGCACGTCTCAACACTAAGAGCAAAACGTGTTGAGGCAGTATGCCTGACAACACAATAGTGAGTGTTGAGGAATTTACACGTCTCAACACTAATAGGAAGGATGTGTTGAGGCAGTATGCATGGCAACACAATAGTGAGTGTTGAGGAATTTGCACGTCTCAACACTAAGAGGAAGGATGTGTTGAGGCAGTATGCCTGGCAACACAGTAGTGAGTGTTAAGGAATTTGTACGTCTCAACACTAAGAGGAAAGATGTTTTGACGCAGTATGCCTCGCAACACAGTAGTGAGTGTTGAGGAATTTGCACGTCTAAACACTAAGAGGAAGGATGTGTTGAGGAAGTATGCCTGGAAACACAGTAGTGAGTGTTGAGGAATTTGCACGTCTCAACACTAAGAGGAAAACGTGTTGAGGCAGTATGCCTGACAACACAAAAGTGAGTGTTGCGGAATTTATACGTCTCAACACTAAGAGAAAAACGTGTTGAGGCAGTATGCCTGCCAACACAATAGTGAGTGTTGAGGAATTTGCACGTCTCAACACTAAGAGGAAAACGTGTTGAGGCAGTATACTTGGAAACACAATAGTGAGTGTTGAGGAATTCGCACGTCTCAACACTAAGAGGAAAACGTGTTGAGGCAGTATGTCTGACAACACAATAGTGAGTGTTGAGTAATTTGCACGTCTCAACACTAAGATGAAGGATATGTTGAGGCAGTATGCCTGGCAACCACAGTAGTGAGTGTTGAGGAATTTGCACATCTCAACACTAAGAGGAAAACGTGTTGAGGCAGTATGCCCGACAACACAATAGTGAGTGTTGAGGAATTTGCACGTCTCAACACTAAGAGGAAAATGTGTTGAGGCAGTATGCCTGGCAACACAAAAGTGAGTGTTGAGGAATTTGCAAGTCTCAACACTAAGAGGAAGGATGTGTTGAGGCAGTATGCCTGGCAGCACAGTAGTGAGTGTTGAGGAATTTGCACGTCTCAACACTAAGAAGAAAACGTGTTGAGGTGAGTGTTGAAGAATTTGCACGTCTTAACACTAAGAGGAAAACATGTTGAGGCAGTATGCCTGGCAACATAAAAGTGAGTGTTGACGAGTTTGCACATCTCAACACTAAGAGGAAAACGTGTTGAGGCAGTATACCTGGCAACACAAAGTGAGTGTTGAGGAGTTTGCACGTCTCAAAACTAAGAGGAAAACGTGTTGAGGCAGTATGCCTGGCAACACAAAAGTGAGTATTGAGGAATTTTCATGTCACAACACTAAGAGGAAGGATGTATTGAGGCAGTATGCCTGGCAACACATTATTGAGTGCATAGGAATTTGCACGTCTCAACACTAAGAGGAATACGTGTTGAGGCAGTATGCCTGGCAACACAAAAGTGAGTGTTGAGGAATTTGCACGTCTCAACACTAAGAGGAAGGATATGTTGAGGTAGTATGCCTGGCAACACAGTAGTGAGTGTTGAGGAATTTTCACGTCTCAACACTAAGAGGAAAACGTGTTGAGGCAGTATGCATGGCAACAAAAAAGTGAGTGTTGAAGAATTTGCACATCTCAACACTATGAGGAAAACGTGTTGAGGCAGTATGCCTGGCAACACAAAAGTGAGTGTTGAGGAGTTTGCACGTCTCAACACTAAGAGGAAAACGTGTTGAGCCAGTATGCCTGGAAACACAAAAGTGAGTGTTGAGGAGTTTGCACGTCTCAAAACTAAGAGAAAAACGTGTTGAGGCAGTATGCCTGGCAACACAAAAGTGAGTGTTGATGAATTTTCATGTCTCAACACTAAGAGAAAGGATGTATTGAGGCAGTATGCCTGGCAACACATTAGTGAGTGTATAGGAATTTGCACGTCTCAACACTAAGAGGAAAACATGTTGAGGATGTATGCCTGACAACACAAAAGTGAGTGTTGAGTAATTTGCACGTCTCAACACTAAGAGGAAAACGTGTTGAGGCAGTATGCCTGACAACAGAATAGTGAGTGTTGAGGAATTTTCATGTCTCAACACTAAGAGGAAAACATGTTGAGGCAGTATGCTTGGCAACACAAAAGTGAGTGTTGAGGAATTTGCACGTCTCAACACTAAGAGGAAAACGTGTTGAGGCAGTATGCCTGGCAACACAGTAGTGAGTGTTGAGTAATTTGCACGTCTCAACACTAAGAGGAAAACGTGTTGAGGCGGTATCCCTGGCAACACAAAAGTGAGTGTTGAGGAATTTGCACGTCTCAACACTAAGAGGAAGGCGTGTTGAGGCTGTATGCCTGGTAACACAGTAGTGAGTGTTGAGCAATTTGCACGTCTCAAGACTAAGAGGAAAAAGTGTTGAGGCAGTATGCCTGACAACACAATAGTGATTATTGAGGAATTTGCACATCTCAACACTAAGAGGAAAACGTGTTGAAGCAGTATGCCTGGCAACACAAAAGTGAGTATTGAGGAATTTGCACGTCTCAACACTAAGAGGAAAACGTGTTGAGGCAGTATGCCTGGCAACACAAAAGTGAGTGTTGAGGAGTTTGCACGTCTCAACACTAAGAGGAAAACATGTTGAGGCAGTATGTCTGATAACACAATAGTGAGTGTTGAGGAATTTGCACGTCTCAACACTAGGATATTTAAAATTTACTCGATATGCCTAATAGATATAAAATATTTAGTTTAAGGATAGTTACTTAGCTCTGTCTACGCTAGGCATGTCCTTCGCGCATGATGGGGCTTTGGGTATATCATGCTCTCCCGTGAGTAAGCAACATGACAAAAGTCCCTAGGTCTTGATGGGACGAAAAATAGCCGGTTGTAAAGAGAGTTGTTCAACAAGACTTACTCGTGTGTGGAACCTGCGAAGCTACACTCTCTCCAGGCAATTGCGTCACATTTGCGATTTGTCCATACAACAAAAAATAATCTTCAGGATTATTCGGCTTGTTGGAGACCCTCTCAGGTATAGACATTGGCTGGGAACATACTCTTAGTCTTGCTTTGTTGTTATGTATCCATGAGCGCCCCAGAACCATATCATAATTCGGGTATTCCTTGACAATATGAAACTTGGCGTGTGTTAGGGCGTCTCCTATCTTGATTTTGAGATTAATGTACCCATGGGCATCTATCGACCTTATTTATGAGTTTTTGATCATAGTCGGGCAGTGAGCAGCTTCTTGCTTCGAAATTCCTGCAGCTCTCAGAGTCTTGACAGCCACAATGTTGAAGTCAGAGGCCGCATCAATCAGTGTGCTTTCAAACTCGACACCTTTCAGGTGAGTAGTGGTTAGGAGTCCCTAGTTGCATTTACCAGTCGTACCTTCCAAGAGAGACTGGGATTTCGGGGTAGCTTCTCCAATTAAAAATAATCGCATGCTCCATCATAGATTGCACGGTTTTGTGAACAGAGTCCTCGGAAAGCATTAATGCACAACTCCACCAATTGATGTTCAGTCACATTTGGCTCATGACAATCTAACGCCTGAATTCAAAATCTCTTGACATAATCATTCAGATGTTTGTTATTTCGCTCCTTCTGAGTTGTGGTCATTTCCGTCTGGGTTTTGGCAAGAACTTCATGTCTCTCTATTAAATCGATAATGATAATGGGAGGTTGGTTTCCTCTGGCTCCTCCAGACTCTCGTCCTGACGAAGAATTGGTAGCATCCTTGGTGATGATTAGAGGCGTCATGCTCGAAGAAATATTAGGAGTAACAGCGTCTCTGGCTCTGGTAATAGGAGACGTCACGCCATAGGGGATGCTTTCGGTGCTGCTGGTGTTGGTGCTGGAGGATGTAACGCCATGGGATGTGTTGACTGCGCTTGCGGACGGTACATTGGTGTTGGCCATTCCCTTTTGCTCTCATTCGATACGGCCACATACTTTTTCTGCATCGTCGTTGGCGGAGGCACAAACCTCATACAAGGATTCAAAATTTTTTGTGTCATCTCTGAAATTGGTGGCGTTCTCCGAGCAAATGTTTGCTGGCTCTGGCTACAACCAGTTTGCCATACTCTTTAAGAGACAAAATGTCTCATTTTGCAGCTTGATTTGCGACAACATCTTCTAATATTTTTGCCATACCTTCCATGGTGATTGGATTTCGAGCATTGGCGGCTTTGGAAGTGTTTGGGATGGCCGGGTTAACTCATGAAGCGGAAAGTTGGGATTGGTGATTAAAGTGAATTCTGGTTAATGATTGAATTTAGACCTAAGATCTACCATCTTGAGTTTGGGAAGATTGGAATGAAAATCGGTAAATTGGCTTCGCAACCGAGAGATTAATCTCCCACTGTGGTCGCCAGTTGTTTTGGGGTAAAAACTGATTCTGCTGGAAATGGTAAATTTGGGTGTGCAGCCGAGAAACGAATCTAAACCCTAAACAAATGCACTGCACGGGAGTACTTTAGATTCGAGAGATCAATATGTACAATCCTTGCCTAAACCAAGAAATGGCCGTTCCAGTCTTGCTTCGGTCACAAAGTGAAGGAGAAGGGTTGATCTTAGGGAGGGAAGCGAAGAAGGTGTTGAGATCAGAATGGTTAACTCTGAAGGTGTGGCTATTTTATGACTTGTATCAGAATATAAAACTGGCTTGCGTAATGTAAGCTATCAGTTCTTGGTGTTTTTTATGGATACTTGTGTTGGTAACCAAAACTGTCTTGTCGGTCGAAATAGGTTGAAAACCTATTTATACAAGTCATTGAGCACCCTTGATCTCGTAGGAAGTGGAGACAGTTAAGTACTGGAGAAGTGGGGTTGTGTAGAAGCGGTTCACTATCACGTTCCCATTGTGAGGGGAAACTGGTCAGCCTTACACCCACTATTCTCTTACTGCTATTTAACCGTCTACGCTTTCCTGACACTTTCTTGTAATGGGCGTGTTGCACATCACACGCTGTAAACCGCCATACCAATACCCTGATGAGTATCTACTTTGTGACGTGTTTGATGTCTCGAGTAGAAAATATGTAGCAAGTTGGCACCTGCCAGTGGCATGGTGGCGTGTTGGCGCCAGTGGCATGGTGATGTAGCCGCGCCACTGGCATGGTGATGTATCCGCGCCAGTGGCATGGTGATGTAGCCGCGTCAGTGACATGGTGATGTAGCCGCGGCCACTATATCTTGGCATATTGGTGTTAGACCCAAATATGGATCAATGATATTGTCTTTAGTTGTTGTATCAAACTTAATGCCTAGGTGGCGTTATTCGGCATGGGGCGGCATAATGGTCTTGGCCAAATTAGGGTTTGGCTTATCAAAACCCTAAGTGACGCGTATGGCTATGTGGCCGTGGTATGGTGGTGCTTGTCCGGCCGCGTCAGGAATCGGCCAAAGCTTGATAAATCGAGTGGCCAAAACGTACGGCCGTGATCGTTTTTTAAGACTGGCATGGGCAGCATGGATTAGATTCCTTAGGGAATTAGGAGCATCGACTAACCAACCTCCAACTTTATTCAAAAGTGGGTGTGGCGGGTTTAAAGCGACCTGATTGGTCTTTGGAAAAAAGTGGACGGCAAGCAGCAACGTGGAGTGTGGCCATCCGGCCACAGGGCAGCGCCTGTTAGGGCGAACTGGCCAGTCAAGTGGCATGGCCGCGCCTCCTCTTGTGGATGCTCCTATTTGCCGTAGCTCCTCTTTTACTCCTTGTTTTCTGATTTTTGGTAGGACTTTGCTCCTACTAATCCATGACGGATTAATTTCCTAGCTTACCTAGGTTTGGTCTCGACCAATAGGGTTCGAGATATTGCACAAGGCGCAAAAAACCTAATTTTTTGCAAATTAATTAGGCCAAAATTTGAATATTGTGAGCTATCACAAATTTGATAAATTCTGTGCGTTGACACAAAATTCTTTTATTCTCAGAGAGCAGTTATCCCGTCTTCTGATTGAGTATTTTCATGCAGACCTTCATCTTGATACTTCGGGGAATTCATGCTACTCAACTGAGAGTGAACACCAAGTGTCATGTCATACCAATATTAAGAGTTCAGCCGGGGAACTTGGCATAGGAAAATATTCAATAAGCCATACATTAATGAATAATGCAGGCAGGAGATAAAATTTACAGAATATTTGGGGTTGTTACTACACGCACCATTCTGAATAAATATATTGAATTGCTCAATACATGTGTAAGTAGAGAGGCCCGGACACTCATTACTTTTAAATGGCTATGTCTCTTTGCAGAATAACGGCGCATTAAATACAGGGTTTTACAATTTTAGCCCTGAACTAAAAACCACCATCAACAACTAGGTTACTTGACATTTCTGGACTTTGTAATAAACCACTCCATTGCACTGAGTGTCAATTAGGGAGATGTCACAAACAACCATTTAATATCTCTTTATTTGTTTCTAGTGCTCCACTTCAACTTCTACACATGGATGTATGGGGACCTGCTCCAATTTCTTCTGTTAATGGTTTCAAGTACTATGTGAATATTATAGATGATTTTACTAAATTTTGTTGGGTTTATCCCTTGACTTTCAAGTCTGATTTTAGAATAACTTTTGTTTTGCAGTGGATTATGGAGAAGAAGATAAAGAGACAGAGAAGGAGAAAGATTTCTTATTGATTATGAGTAACCCTATTACATATATATAGTTTCCTTTATATACAACCCTAGGAATCTAGTTGGACCGCGCATCCATGGGCCGTAGGCCCAGTAACACCCCCCTTGTTCGGTTCAATAACAAAACAAAACTTTATACATATTGCTTCACATATAGTTCTTCAAATGTCGTTCTCCTTGATGACTTGTGCCGAAATCAATTGCCTCATTAAAACTTTGACAAGGAAAAACCCAGTGGGACAAAACCTTGGTACATCTCTTCACATATAGTACTTCACATGTTGTCTCTTACTTTACATGTAGTTCATCACATGCAATACGATCTTCAAAGATCGACGAGTCTAAGTTAATTGCCTCGTTAAAACTTAGTCTGGAAAAATGCAGAGGGACAAAAACCTGAACTAAAGAAAAAGTGTACAATATCAATTAAATTTAGAGCATAGTTGGATGTGTATACGTTGCCTCATTAAAACCTTGACAAGGAAAGCCCAGTGGGATAAAACCTTGATGAAGGGAAAAGAGTACAACGTGACAAATGCAAGTAAAGGTGATCTGTTGCAGATGATCACTTTGCTCCATTGAAATTGACTAGTTGCTTCACAACTCCTAAGGATGAAAAACCTCGTGGGAAAGAAAATAGCCTTAGCTGGGAAATTACATTCCCGGTGTTTGTTGTTGTCTCATTAAAAACCTTGCCGAGTAACAAAACCCTGTGGGAAAAAGCAACCTTGGTGAAGGAAAATAGTTCAACACACCATTAGATGCTCCCCTTGATGTCAGACAATTTTCATTAGTCTAATGTAATCAAAATGAGTTTATCACGATTTACTTTGGTGACTTGAATGTTTATAAGACCATGTTGTTGATTCTGGAAGTTACATTGCTTAAACTACTATCGCGTTTCATTTATTTGATTCAGATATTTTCAGTAATATCAACGATGATCTTTATGTCTTCAAAGTTCAACATACTTGATGTTTTTAGTGTTGTCTCGCTAAAAACCTTGTCGAGTAACAAAACCCTTTGGGAAAAGCTATTCTCGATCGAAGGTAAAAAGAGTACAACACAACTTCAATTTCGAGGTAAAATATGTCGACATCATATCCTTGGATCCTCCCCCTGATGTCGGCATCTCCCCCCTGATTACTTTCAGAGTTATTCCAGACAGTTCCTTTAGTCATGTATTTTTCGAAACTGAATGTTGGTAATGACTTAGAAAATAGTCTACCATATCTCCCCCTGATTACTTTCGTTGGAGAAGAGATTATTGTTCCTTCATAATCAACAACTTTTGGATTGCACTTTCATTAGCATTCCTTTTTATGTCTTTGCAGGGATAAAACAAATTGATGTCAATGGTTACTTTTAAGTACATGATTACATTCAATATACCATTCCAATGATGTTGCGTTGGCGCTGAGCTATATCTAGCTAACAAATTCACTGAGGATGTAACATTTGGCTGAGTACATTATGCTAAGTACAATAATGCGTCTATTATACTTAGATAAGGAAAGTTCATATCCCGACACAACTTCGTCATCTTCCTTTAGACTAATTGGTCATTTATGTACATTTGAAACTCGACTAATCATGGGAGTGCTAGCAGAATGCATGTCCTTGTTAAATTGCCTGACAATGGACATATACAAACTGGTGGAATAATATACCACAAGCTCAGTCTTCTAGTTCAGAACATAGATAAGATCGAGATTTCCCAGGATTTTCATCTCAAATTCAGATTTTAAATAGCTTGTAAGATCTCTTATTCCATTAAGACTACTTATCATGTCCATACTGTCGACATAGATAGCTATAATTCTGAATCAGGAACTTATTTAATACGTATGGCACGAAACCTTACTTGTTTATCCCTTCCCAATCAAATAGTCACTTAGACGGGTATACCACATCCGCCTGATTGTTTAAATCAATAAGTGAGTGTTCCAGTGTAACTTCAAACACACTCCGTGGTTTAGAGTCATTCAACTTGGGAAGCAAAAGGCCATCATGCACTTTTGCAAATATCTTTGAGTCTAAATCTCAAGAGATATAACCACATCTACTATGTTTCAAGTTCTTTTGAAACTACCAATCAAACTAATTAACTGAACATTATGATGTTCAAAAGAGTAAGCGATCCAGGGGTTTGTGAGAAACCTCGCGCCACAAGGTGATTCTTTATACTTTAAGACCTCATTCTTCTCACTAGACTTTGTGAAAAATAACCACATATGTCCCACAGGCTTTACACTAGGTCGGTTAGCACTACCACACCAAATACCCGTATATTTGTTAAAGAACTAAGTTCTACCTGGATTGCTGATGTTATTTTTCAATGATGTTGTAGTAAAAAGGTTGTCGTTTACTCGGACTTGTGTAGACTTGATTCTAGACTTAAATACTAATTCTAATAAATATATTAAAAAAATATGGTAGCAGTATCGGGAGAAACTGGGACTCAGGATTCCACCAAACTCACAACATAAGGTTCAAATATTAATTCTTTTAACAATTAGAGATCAATAAAGACATGGACTCTTATTTTTGCCAAGGCAGATTCTCAAAATATTAGTTGTAAATCCTAAGCATGGGACATCAAAACATCTAAGCAAGCATGACCCATCAAACGAGATGTCAACTAATTAATCAAAATCATAATTCAATTTTAATTAGTGCAAAAGTCATATAAGAATTAAATATAATTACCCAAGTATGATATTAGGCTTCCTCCGTCATCCCAGTGTTGGGTTTTAGCTCTTCATGGTGAAAACACGCTCAAAACAATGATCCATATCTCAAAAAGGTATAAAGTAGTGTGTTTGTAATAGTTTAATTGTTACAGAACCCACTGTTACAGAAAACCCTAACAGAACTGTTGCGAACTCAAACTAATTGTTGGAAAAATTGTTACAAAGTTATTGAGTTTGAAAGTATAGGTCACGGTTTTTGCGACTGTCCAAAAGGGTCTTATGTTCTTCAGCTCTTCTTCTTCTTCCTCCTGCTGCTACTACGACTCTGCAACTCCACCTGCAACTACCCAATCACCTCCGTTCGGTCACCCAACTCCCCCCTTTTCCTTTTTGGACTTGAAACAACTTATATATAGGCAACAACACCGAAAACCGAAAGTAAATCTTAAAAATATCTTTCTTTTCTTTCACGACAATCATCCGGGATTTTTCTTTCCTCCTTTCGTTATTTGTGAAGATTCTCTGTTAATTGTGAACCCAAAACCCTGTGAGAAGATATTCTTTCCTTATTTACCGGTTATCTTTCCATGTTTTCAAACCAACTCCTGTGAATACATTTGCTTCCCTGTTTTGTTGAAATCGTATCAAAATCTTCCTCTTTTACGATTACTTCTCCTGTCTTGTCGCAACAGGGTAATTACCAACCCATCCCGTGAAAAACTCCATGAAAATCTCTCTTCAATCCTTCTCAAAGAACCCGAGAAAACTATCCTCCCTGTTTTCTTCAAATCGACAATCGGGCCTAACTTAATCCAATCTGAGACCCATACATGTCCTGTTTAGCCCTTCTGAGTCCATTAAAACTAATTCTAGCGATTGAGTCACTTCCGAAATCCCCCAAAAATCCAATCCCAAAACTGGACTTCGCTACTACAAGTTTCCCGCCAGTTTTAATGTTCAAAACGATAAAGATGGCTGCCCCTTATCTAGTGATGGAGTCCCTTTATCCACTGGGTGCAAATAGTAGATCTGGGGTGCAAATAGTGATGGGTTACCCCTTATCAACTGAGTGCCCCTTATCCAAAATGAGAGTCCGAATAGTATGTGTCCTCCGGGTGCAACTTTTCGAGCCGATTTCTCCAAAAACGTTTATTTCCCAAAAATACCTACAAACACATAAAACACCATAATAAGAACAAAAACGGGTACTAACAATATATACAATTGAGATCAAAATAGACACATAAATGTGTCTATCAATTGCGTAGGACAAATATGCTATTTATTTGAAATTAATCAAAATAAAGCATGGTTCGATCTCATTGTGCTCTACTTCTGGAGCAACTATTTATGGATTATATCATCATTGTGCACGCATGATCCTTCCATTGACTCATATGCATTCTCATAATCCGTCAGGATTTCATTGTTCTCTAGAATCATTTAAAACTTCGGAGCGTCCTCCAGTTTGATTTATGGACATATTCAGAGACAATCTTATGAGATGATTTCTGATGATATAAATAAGTTGTGCCTTACTCACCTACTTCCTTTCTAGGTGGGGATTGATCGAACCAAGTGGTCTCTCCAACTTCCTTTATGGATCCACGGCCTCAACCACACTTCCACTGAGTGTAGTTGCAACACCTTAGTCTATGGTGTATATTGAGGATTTGTAACTTTGCAGGTAGGTTTGCAGCTGGTATGTGTGATCTCATCACTTTAGCAACATCATTCTAAAAATCGAATATTCTTTATCACTTCACATTTACATTTGTGAAGTACAAGAATCAATATGAGACACAGTGGGAACACACCACGACAATTACCGTCGTTCCCTTAGAAAATACTTTTTCTTATCTCCCCCTATCGACGGGAAAACTGTCTCACTAAAGTGATAACCCAGAAATCTAGCGGTAAGAGATCTCCTGCCAAAAGTTTTAAAATGCGAATAATTGTTGGGAACTCATTTCCAACATAACTACTTAACAGTTTTGAAGACCTATCATAGTACGATGTGGAGTCGTAATGGCACATATATAGTGCAACCAAAAATGCGTAAGAACACGAATGTCGGGCTTAAATCCGATTTACCAAATGGGTATGCGAGAAAAAAGGTTGACTAATATTGGGTTCTAAAAAATAATTAAGTAAGATGCGTGTAATATTGCATATCCCCAAAGCAATAAAAGATAGGTTGGTACGCATAACCTATTCCTTGGGCACCATCTGTAACCTTTGATGGTAGCCTCTGCGAGACCATTGGGTATAAGATGCTCTATATTGATCCTATTAAACATGTAATATTCATCAAGTCCTTTTGATGTAAATTCTCTAGCATTAATAAGGGTGGTGAGCCTTTGCACTTTGTATTGTGTAATATGTGCTAGGAGTTTTTAAACGCAAATTTCTTGGGAACTATAACTAGTCCAAAATGTCAAAACATTCACCAGAGCCATAAGTCACTTTAATGGTCTGCATTCTGCATAAATATTTTTCTAAATTTCACCTTGTTATCTTTGTAATATGGATTGTTTACCATTTGCATCTTAGGATGGTCTCGATCCTGTTTTACTGAAGACTTTGTAAAATGAGTGATATGCTCTCTTACTTAAAAGCATAATTGGAGGGAGGAGGGGGTTGTGCACCTGGTACTTTAGAAAACACTTATTGAGAGATATGCCGTTACTTCGCATTCTGTCAATCTTTTTCCCGTTGTCTCGTCCACTCAAACACATTGATGTACGTATGAGTCCTTTCAAAAAGAAACATCATGTGACAACCAAAGTGCCTTTATGGTTATGTCAAAGTCTGTATGAGTCAATTTCCAACATTTCATCGTCAGAGTCAATATGGATTCAATAATCCAAATTAATATTATAGTGATTTACATTTCACAAAATTGACTCATTAGTCTCTCTAAAGTATGTTTCCTTCCAAATGCATTAGTGACTATAAATGATGCAATCAATTACTTTATCATCACAGTCAGGTTCCACATGATATCCATTTGCATGGGTTTCTTTGGAATTTAACAAGGTGTGATTATCTCTCGGTACATATAGAGATTTTGTGACGTCTTTGTTTTATCTTGAAAACAAATGTTTGAGCAGTGTTGCGCTCGATGATCCAATCCTCGTAGTCACATTATAAGGAAATAGTTCAACAACTAGTTTAAATTCCTTAAGCTAGTGGAAGAAAAACAACTATGAGTTAGACATTTGGGTCTTGAGAGTTTTAATAAGTGGTGTGGCCTTATACGTAATAAAAGTGGGATGCAACTCAAGTAATTTAGACTGAATATATATTAAGTTTCACCCAATATATCTCAAGTGCTTTAGAGAATTTTTGTCTCGTGTTTTCATTCCATAGGTGCAGATATTGGACCTAGTTCAACTGAATAAGATAGTCAACTGGCCCGGCAAAGTTCTTGTTGCCATTAAAGTTGATGTGAAAATTGGTTGCTACTATGATACACACATTACATTGTATATATCAACACCTACGACAAGGTGCATTTCCAACTCTTTCATTTATGATGGGAGCTAGAATTACATCTTAGCTTCATCCCATATTCAGCTGATACATGTACTTTGGTGTCATTACTACTGGGAAAAAATACATCTTTGTCTCATGATATATATGTCCCTTTTCACATGCTTTATATGAGTGTAGATGGTGGATTTTTTACAAAGGCTAAAATCGTAAACCCATAATTATAAGTGTTCCTGATCCAGCAATCAGACGAATATTGAGGCTCATGTCACTTATCGAAAGCATGAAAGCTCATGCCACAAGAATCTCTGACTGAGAATACTGTCTCTCAGAGTATATATGGATATGTAGTCTCTCAGCTAAGGCAACCGCATATCTCATGAATACTGAGCAATTTCAGTAACTACTTCTACATAGAATCGAAAGATTAGACGGCTCCTAGACGACTTGCACTGCTAGTATAGAGCAATAACGTCTTGAGGATGTAACAATGTTTTCCCGACTATATGAAAGAAATATGACGCTTCAACAAGCTCATAACACTAGATTCCTGAATAATTAATGCTCCTAGACGATCGAACTAGTATAGAGCCATTAATTAATTATTCTCAAAATCAATAGATTCATTAACTGAATCCCTGGAAAATATTCAATATTTTCATAATATTTCGTTACTTCAATTTATGGTTCTTCCCAGCAGAATTCCATGGGTTAGTAATAAATATTCAATACACGGGCATCTGAGCTATCTTTGAGTAAGCCCCGATCACGGTGCAAGTGTATTTAACGATAATGCACTAACGAGCACCTGAACACACGAATGAGTATTTCAGAATACGCCGAGACGATGAACCTATGAAAAATAGGAAGAAAATAATAAATAATAAAATATTAATCAAGGCGCTAGGGGACTGGGCTCACTTGGCTGGCCGTCATGTCGTGACCGGCCCCACGCCCAAATTCTATATTTTATCATATTTTTATTATTTTCCTTGATCTCATGAAAATCCTTTCATTTGAACAAATATCCTTTGTTTTAAGGAAACTCCTCAGTTTCATGGTGTTTCCTTCAAATCATGAAATAATAAAAAATTAGGAAAGGTGTCACGGGACTGCTAGCTGGTCGGCTATGCCCTAGTCATGGCCGGTCCCACACCTCATGAATCCTCAATATTTTATTATTATTTCCCTAATTTCATGAAAACTCCTTAAACTCATGATATTTCCTTGATCCCATGAAAAATAATATAAAATTAGGGAAACCCGTGGGACCGGGCCATAGCCGGCCGGTCATGCCCTAGCTGGACCCACACGTCTTATTTTATTATTATTATATTTTTCATGTTTCCTTAATCCCATGAAATTCCTTGATTTCATGATGTTTCCTTCAAATTATGAAAATTCCTTCAAATCATGAAATAATACATAAAATTAGGGAAAACTCACGGGGACCCAGGGCCCTAGCCGCCAACCATGCCCAAGCCGGTCCCACACGTCCCTTATTTTATTATTATTATTTTTTATGTTTTCCTCATCTCATGGAAACTCCTTGATTTCAACAAAACTCCTTGGTTTTATGATATTTCCCTAAAATCATGAAAACATAATAAAATTAGGAAAAATACCATGGGACCGGCCCTTGGCCGTCCGGCCATGCCTTGGCCATATCTGGTCCCACACTTTATGATTCCTTCATTATTTTATTATTTTTCCCTCATCTCATGAAGTTTTCACGGTCTCAGCAAAAATCCCTGATTTCTCCATATTTTCTCAAAATGTTGCTCAAACGCACACCAGAAAATATCAAAATTCTCATAACTGAGATACGAACACTTTGGTGATGTGAGCATGTTACCTTGACCGACCAGGGTTGGCTCTTTGGCTTGCAAGAGGACGGTCCCATGTATTTTGACAATTTTGACCTAATTTGCGCAATTGCACGTATTAGGTCCAAAACTCTTCCAAACAACTTGGAACTTCATAAGATGATCAATATTCAATCCCGTGACTAACCAGAGCTGGTTTCATGACCCATTGGTTGGTCCCTCACATCTTCATAATTAATTAGGTTTTATTACCTAAGGTTCAGACGAGCATTAACGTGAGCATCTGGGCGCTACATGGTTGATCCATAATCCCATGTAGCCGTTCCCTCCTTCGCTCCGTGGTTAATTTTCAATAAACCATCAGTTAATCATCAATTGATCAAACTAGGGTTTTGAGTCCAAGGTTCATAATTCCAGATTCAAACGCAAATAATTTTACGTTGATCCCGTGATCAACATTTTATTTATCATACTCGGTTCAATTGCCAGTATCTTATTTGGTCATGCTACCAATAATTCATCGAATGAGCAACATTTGCTCAGATGAGCAATATTTTCTCAAACCGAGGAATACTGGTTCAACTATCAATATTCAACAATTCATCGAATGAGCAATATTTGCTAATGTTAGCTTATTCACGCATTATATCTCTGTCTCAACAGACATGTTCAATCCATGAGTCTCAGAACATTTCCAAATCACGTTCGACTCAACAAAACAAGGACTCATCGTCCCATGAAGTCATGAAGTCAGCAACTGACTAACTAAATACACGTCTGCCTTGCAGACTCCACAATCGCACGAGACATTAATCGTGTTACATGGGGGGATATTAACTAGGGTTTTGGTCTGGCGGTCTACGACACATGTGTTCATACACACGATGAGAATGTGAGCAAGTCGTGCAATCAGTTGAAGGAGTTAACAAAGTAGTGGATAGAAAATTAACCAAGTCTCCGCACGTTGAGCAACTGGTTTTAACACAATTTCCACTTCCCCATTCTTTGATTCCATCAACTGTCACACTTCATGAGATCACGGTGTTTTCAATTCCAGCAGTATAAATAAATCTTTGAATCATGATTGAAACAAGGATAATCTCACGTCAAACAGACAACACGAGATTAACAATCCAACTCTCAACAGAGCAAATTCAATCATTTAGAACTTATCTTATTTTCAGAATACACAACACACCTACAATCTTCGATCACCATTGATCTCACACATTTCTCAGCTTCCCTCCTACAGACCGACCCATCATCTCTTGTGACCGAATTTACTCTGGAAGGGCCATTGGCTTGGTTTAGGCCGGAGTACTACATATTGATCTGTAGGATCAAAATATCGCAACAACGACAAACCAGCGAAAATCTCATCAACAACGATTGTGAGGACGTCGTAAAATAATTACATGAATGACATAACAGATGACAACAGTGTAAACATGAGTAAAGTGTGGTAATATTATCATAGTTTGTAGGATCCAAATATCGCACAACACATTTTATTAGTGTGCGAGATTTAATTATTTTCTTAGCTTGAGAGAATGTAGCAGAGCTTGAGAGAATGTAGCAGAGCTTGAGAGAATATGAGTTGTACATGAGCTGTCATCCACTATGTAATATCCTATATAAAGAGAAAGGCAGTTGAGAGAAAGAGAGGATAATTTTGGTAAGAGAGAGAGATATTATTTTAGAGAGAGACTTTATTTCTTCTTTATCATCTTCTTACCCAAATAATTAGATCTAGAGCTCTAGAAAATATCCATTAATGGAGATTCTAAATGTAATTCTTATGTAACCTCAACAATCATAGTGAAGAACCATAACCCCATGGAATCACATTGATCGAACCATGTAAAAATCCTTGTGTCAATTTATATTTCTAGTACTTATATTTGAAATTTAGGTGATTAATAAGATTTAGATCTACAAAATATTATAGGGGGTGTGTTGTGGGAAATCCTGCAACTACATGATCTCTCGAATTCAAAGCACTCCCTTCTTGCAGTGCATCTGTGTGAGGTTAAGCATTTTGCTCGGTTCAAGGAGTCTCCTCCGCGCGATCATCTCCTCAATTCCGTAAAAACCAGCGAATCGTTTTTCCCCATCTACATATTGGCGACCACAGTGGGAGATTAATCTCTCGGTTGCAATATCACGGTTTCACAAGATGGCTGGTCTTAGGTCTGGGTTAGTTACAGGTTCCAATGCAAACGACGCTAGCACTAGCAACAATAACAATAACAACAATGAGGATATTCCGGAAACAATTCCAGCCTCTAACACTGGCGGTGGTGATATTACTCCTCCTCACACTAACAAGGAAGGTCATCCTCTATCCATCCGACACCCTGAAGAAGTCAGAGGAAACCCACCACCTACCATTCTTGATCTCATCAAAGTGCAAGAGACTCTTGCCAAGAATCGAATGACATGGCTACTACATGAAGGAGCTGTGTAATTATCTCAAAAATCTTACTGACAAGATGTCAGAGAAGACTCAAGGAAAGGGAAAAGAAAAAGAGACATCTCCAGATGTTGATCCTAAAGTAGTTTCAATTCATACAGTGGATGGCAACAAAGTCCGCAAAGCTGCAGACGATCCATCAACAAAGGAATCATCAAATTTCATTACTCGGGAAGATTTTGAACGCATCTTGGAGAACCGTGGAAAAGACAAGACATCACATGTCCATCGTCACCAGCCTCCGTACCCTGTTGCTACGTAAAGGATTCCTCTTCTAAAAGGGAATACACCTGGTACAACAACGTCGCACCAGGAACTATCAAAAATTGGGGAGAAATGATTAACGCCTTCTACAGAAAGTACTTCTTTGTGTCAGAGAAAATTACTCTCTCTGATCTTGGAAGAATGTTTCAGAGGAACAATGAACATCCCAATGACTACGTGAAAAGATTCAGAGTCCAGGCCCTGGACTGTCATGATCCAAACGTCACAGAGAAGCAACTGGTAGACTTGTGTATCAACGGCATGATCCCGGTCTACAGAGATTTATTGGAAAATCTTCGTTTCCAGACCTTCTCAGAGCTTCATGAAGCGGCGAAGAGATCGGCAACTACTGCGCCCGCTTTACTGGAAAGAACAAAAGCTATGAAGAACCGCGAGACACTCGAAGTAGCAGACGTCTGAACAAGAAGCAGTAAAACCTCCAGCCTTCCATAAATATTATTGCAGAAGGGAGCAAACGGAAAGCCAAACTTCCGCACAAGCATAACTCAGCTCCTTCAAAAGCACAAAGCAAGGATAAGCAAGATGCACAAGCCTCTGACCAACGCACAAGAGTTATTGATCAAGAAGCACATGACTTTCCTTTTTCCATTTAAGAGGTGATCGAACTCCTGGATGTCTGGGTCCAAGATGGTGCAATCAAGTTGCCATATGTCAAGAAAGAACCAATTGAAGAAAACATGGAAAGTCCTCGTTACTGCCGCCTCCACAGGTTCGTCAATCATCCCACAAGCAACTGCGTAGTTTTGAAGCACATTTTCAAAGAGAAGGTTGATCCACAATAGCTTCAACTGGGGACTGAAGGAGTACACAAGAATCCTCTCCCGGTCAGAACCTTTACACTCTCTGAACAACCTATCAAAAAGGCGGTTCAATCCTTAGTCGAACGTGAATTTCTCTATCCGTCGAAGGCATAAAGGAGAGACATGTTCACAACACTGAACCACATTGTGTCAAGAAGTCCATTCCGGAAATAATTCTTGAGCATCCAGCCACAGACCAAGAGATGTACGACTGGGGACTGCTTACCACAGTCAAAAGAAACGAATTTGGAAGAACGTTGATCGATGTTGGCACCGCCATCAACAACATTCCACTAAAAACCATCGGATCCACATGCATCACTCGACAAGAAGCTACTCATGCTCCCATCTCAATCAGAGACCTTGAAGGAGCGCTCGGAAATACTTATGGGTACATCACTCTCAAAGTGAACATAAGTTCAACCTGGAAAAAAACCAAGTTTCACATAATCAGGAAGATCCAGGATATGACATGTCCTTCAGACGAGCGTGGATCCACGCTGAAAAGATGGGTACTTACAAAGCGCCTTTTGTTACGCATCTCTCCAACGAAGAAAGTTCTGATCCAGAAGATTTGACGGACATTCCATCATCAGAGTACTTTGAGGAATTTCAAACTTTAACGAGGTTGAAGCAAGAACCTGAAAAAGATGCATAGACATTCATCAAAAGGTTCCGCACTCAGGAAAGTCTCATTCCATGTCTATGTCATTTATTTCCCCACATGTTATCCTAGCATGGGGACTTAATTATGCTAGCAACTCTACAAGACGTTATGAATGGTAGCTTCACCGCATTAGTATTTTACCAAGTGGTTGAATCTGACGTTTCTCCGAATCAAGCAATGAAACATTCATTACTGATGTCCAAACATGTCAAAGAACACTTTGGGCGTTTCTTCCGCAAGTCCATGTGTTCCACAAAATCAGAAAGCTCTAATGTATGCACAAGTTTCGAATCCCACTACTGCAACGAAAGAGATGCTGAATCAACAGAAGATACTCCAGGGCCGAGATGATCAAACCCCTAAGACATTCGATGCTTAAGGAATATACTCTTCAACGCTCAAGTATCTAAGAATCCATCAAATTATACTCCTAATCAAAGAGTACAACACAAATATCTCGACGATGACACATTGATTCAACACCAGCACGATCAAAGTGTAACTAAACTACAATCGATAAGTCTTCATTATCCCGTGATAAGACTTCTGAAGCATATGCAGCATCATTCATACATGGATGGCACTAACTCCTTCAACATACACTGGGAAACCTGAGGTGATTCCATGAAACTTCATCAACGGGATTTCTCTACATCACAAGCCCATGCATGATTGAGGAACTTTCTCTCATCACCAATCACATCCAGTATGAAAACTGCTGATGCTATCTACCGCAACAACATCGACTCACTGACAAAGCCAGTTCCTGGTAAAGTTATGCTTTCAGGAGCATTCGGGTTGAACTCTCAAGTACACCTTCATCTTAGGGACGCTCAACTCATCAACTAGTTCGTGAATGTAAAAGGCTCACTGGATGAAGGAGCAAAAATTATATCTATAATCATGGCTCTAGCCTTTTCGGTCTTTGGAGCAACTTCAACCATGGTATCAGCATCAACAATAATCTCTAGAGGAACACCATCCATGATTTCAGCATCGACAAGGATCTCTGGAGCGTAATCATTCATGGTCTCAGCACCAACAACGGTCTCAGGAGCAACATCCTCAGGGCTTCATCAACTAATCATTCTCTGAAGTGTTACACATGAAGCGGACTTTTCTAAGAACCGATGATTCGTATCAAGTTGTGTAGACCTGATAACATGCTCACATGAAAGTCTTCCCAAAGCTGGCACGACTGGTGGGCATAATCCAAAGTCTTCTACAAGATGTTCTCATCACCTCTACAAATGAGATACAACACACTTCAGGCCATGGGTTTGCAAAAACGTACCAATAGGTGAGGAATGGGATAATTCTTCCTCAACAAAAGATGTTCGTATATGTCTCTTCTACAACATACCAAAAGGGAGCATTAATCGGACATACGAGCTGAAAGATATGGCCTTTACAGCCAGGTTTATGAAGTCTGAAAATTTTGTACGGGATTACAAATCACAAATGTGCACGCTTCGTTGGCTGACTTCTACAACTCCGAATTGAGTGATTCTTTTCTCATGTGACAACTCAGTCTCTTAGCTTCAAAAATTGGGGTCAAGCATCAGATTCCGACGTCGTATGAGGTTCCTACAACTTCCTGAGCATACAACATGCAAGCATCAATTCTTAGATGGGATTCATAACTTCCACAGTCGATCGGTGTCCACCAGGTCTTTTCGCTAAGTCCTTCATCAAGGTACCTACAACTTTGACCACCTTGGTTTTTATATCAATTTTTCTACCCGGATCCTCTATCTAGGTCCTGCCAGAAGAAGGGAAAATGAAAGAGAGAGATTCAACAAAATACTGGGGACTGACGGTCCACTGATCATGACGATCAATTTCACAGTCCAACACTCGTGGTTTCGGGCTCTCCAGTGCTAGTCAATCATCGCAAAAGGAATGCTACCACCGGGACATGCCACCATGGTCATTACATCATCCTCTCTTGAGAGCAACCTCAGTTATGGTCCCGTGACCAGGATTTCAGAAGTGATGTTTCTACGACTGACAGAAACAAGATGGCACTGCAAGCACCATGCTCATGTATCAATCAAAGGGTCCTGATCTCGAATAAATCAATGACATTAAATCCTTCAACAAACGTTCAAGACACAAGCGAATGGTCTAAAAGCACAACATGAGTATTTTACAGCAAGCTCGTCTGAGATGATTTTACACTGTCCTGTACAAACCGACGAGATGGAAGCAGTTGGTGAAGAATCTAGGGATGGGTCGTATACCATTCTCTTCGTATGATTGTCCTCTACAACATATCCGAAATTAAAAGCAATTGAAGAAATGAGCAAGGATATGTGGCCGAAACATTGGACAACATACAATCTGAAAAAGTTCTGAAAGTCTCCTGGAAGTTTACTGTTTCGCCTTTTCGGGCCATAAACATGCTCAAAACTCAAAAATCTTCTTTGAAAAAGCTTGGATATTTACTGGGCTTGAAGATACATATGCAGATCGCGAAAATCTGACTTTGAACGAAGATTCTACGGTGTTTTTGCTAAAATGCGGAAGTCTGAAATTTTCTGGTGACGTATTTCAGCAAAATTACTCGTATACTCACATGGATTCTCATTCATTCATTCACAAATCAGCAATTTCATACTTCTATGAAGAGATTAAAGGAGATATACTTACTGGGGGAGTCTCTAAATCATTTGAAGGCTCGGCAATGCCGAAATCTCCATTGTCAACGCCGTTATCTCCATTCGGTTCGGGATTTCGGGAATTCTCCATATTCCCATATCCCAAATAAGATCACGCTTCATCAACATGATGCTTATCTACAATGATTTCTTCCTGGATTCATCAACAACAATTATTATTATTTCATTCAAGGAGATGCCACGATCACCTGCACGAAAAAGGATACTTACATCGACTTCTTCATCAGTGCTGGATTCATGAGTTGTTTGCCCGGGAACAAGTTGAAGACCGTCAATCGATGGACCAAAAGTCTGAAAAGAAATAACAAACCTTGGTCTCATGATCCTAATTGCACGGGTAAAGTCATGACACAAGGAGCGCTAACAACTCACCAAAGAAACGGCTGGGGACTACACGTCATTTGCTAACATCATGTAGTCCTTACTTCTGGGTTCTCCGCTCCTTTAGACTTTCTTCCATTTCCGTGGAGTCTACATTGATCCAGGATCTCACTACACGATCATCCTATGGTAAAGCTAATGAAATAACCAGGAGTACAACTCAGTATGAAGGATCTCTCACCATCACCCAGAGGTTCCAGAAGTACCATTTCTTAAAGTTTCGTCCGTAGAGATGTTATCTCTGGAAACACCATCTTTGGAAGTATCATCATGGGAGTCAGTCATTCTCGCAAAGTGGCTACTTCATCACATCGTTCATACAAAGCGCGGGCTTCGACAAAACAATGAATCATGGAATAAATGTGCTCACAATAGAGTCTACAAAAATGGTAACCTCCAACTCTTACCTATTTACAATTTCACTAGTTGTAGTGATTACAATCTCGAGAATTCGTTCGCTCCTTCAAACCTGCAAAGACGAACAAAATTCATTATTCAAAATCATGACTTGATTTTCATAAAACCGTGAACAACCCACGTAAATTTTTACTATGTGAACATTCACTGGTTTTCAAAATTGGACAGACGTCCATTCTACAATTGTGAAAACTCACATACAGACATTATTTCACCATGTATGATTGTCTACTTTCAACAGTTGTTCAAAATCAAAACATTGATTTTACTAAATATATATATTTAACGTGAAACTCACGTAAATTTGAAAAATATATCTATATATTTTTTGCTCCCTTGCACGAGCATCTGTCTTTAAAGCGAGAGTATATTTTCAAAGATTTCAGAAAGCTCGAAGATAAAAAATTTCATGAAAGCTCATAAACAAAATTTTATTACTAACAGACGCACGTCTGTTCAAAAAAAAAAAAAAATTCTCTCGTACGAGAATCCACCTTTGAAACGAGAGTTTATTCCACTTTGTGAAATCTCACGTATTTAAAAAATAAAATTTTGTTTTCGTGAAAGCTCATAGACAATTTTTATCATTAGACTCAGGTCTATTTTGTTTGTTCCTTAAACTAACGAAAGAACGAGCGTCTATTCCTAAAACAAGGATTTCTTTTCGGGCCCGGCCCTTGAATCCTAAACCGACCAAGGTTCCATCATCAAAATCAGCGGTTCAACACCAATTTATGCTCATTAAACGATGCTCTATCATGCCACTGGAATCTTCATTCAAGTCGTGGTTTGCTCGTACTATCAAAAATCCGGTAAGGTATTATCTAATGACTAAGTTCAATTGCTTATATTGTTTGTGACCGGAAAATCACCATTCAGTGCTGACTGAGGAACATGACCGTCCCTCACTAAGCAGGGGACTTAATGTAGATGGTGGATTTTCGACAAAGGCTAAAATCGTAAACCCATAATTATAAGTGTTCCTGATCCAGCAATCAGACGAATATTGAGGCTTATGTCTCTTATCGAAAGCATGAAAGCTCATGCCAAAAGAATCTCTGACTGAGAATACTGTCTCTCAGAGTATATATGGATATGTAGTCTCTCGGTGAGGCAACGGCATATCTCATGAATCGAGCAATTTCAGTAACTACTTCTACATAGAATCGAAAGATTAGACGGCTCCTAGACAACTTGCCTGCTAGTATAGAGCAATAACGTCTTCAGGATGTAACAATGTTTTCCCTGACTATATGAAAGAAATATGACGCTTCAACAAGCTCATAACACTAGATTCTGAATAATTAATGCTCCTAGACGATCGTACTAGTATAGAGCCATTAATTAATTATTCTCAAAATCAATAGATTCATTAATGAATCTCTCGGAAAATATTCAATATTTTCATAATATTTCGTTACTTCAATTTATGGTTCTTCCCAGTGAGAATTCCATGGGTTAGTAATAAATATTCAATACGGGCATCTGAGCTACCTTTGAGTAAGCCCCGATCACGGTGCAAGTGTATTTAACAATAATGCACTAACGAGCACCTGAACACACGAATGAGTATTTCAGAATACGACGAGACGATGAACCTATGCAAAATAGGAAGAAAATAATAAATAATAAAACATTAATCAAGGCGCTAGGGATCTGGGCTCACCGGATGGCCGGTCATGCCGTGACCAGTCCCACGCCCAAATTCTATATTTTATCATATTTTTATTATTTTCCTTGATCTCATGAAAATCCTTTCATTTGAACAAATATCCTTTGTTTTAAGGAAACTCCTCAGTTTCATGGTGTTTCCTTCAAATCATGAAATAATATAAAATTGGGAAAGGTGTCACGGGACTGCTAGCTGGATGGCTATGCCCTAGTCATGGCCGGTCCCACACCTCATGAATCATCAATATTTTATTATTATTTCCCTAATTTCATGAAAACTCCTTAAACTCATGATATTTCCTTGATCCCATGAAAAATAATATAAAATTAGGGAAACCTGTGGGACCGGGCCATAGCGGGCCGGTCATGCCCTAGCTGGCCCCATGCATCTTATTTTATTATTATTATATTTTTCATGTTTCCTTAATCCCATGAAATTCCTTGATTTCATGATGTTTCCTTCAGATTATGAAAATTCCTTCAAATCATGAAATAATACATAAAATTAGGGAAAACTCACGGGACCGGGCCCTAGCCGGCCAACCATGCCCAAGCCGGTCCCACACGTCCCTTATTTTATTATTATTATTTTTATGTTTTCCTCATCTCATGGAAACTCCTTGATTTCAACAAAACTCCTTGGTTTTAACAAACTCCTTGGTTTTATGATATTTCCCTAAAATCATGAAAACATAATAAAATTAGGAAAAATACCATGGGGCCGGCCCCTTGGCCATAGTCGATCCCACACTGTATGATTCCTTCATTATTTTATTGTTATTCCTTCATCTCATGAAGTTTTCACGGTCTCAGCAAAAATCCCTGATTTTTCCATATTTTCTCAAAATGTTGCTCAAACGCACACCAGAAAATATCAAAATTCTCATAACTGAGATACGAACACTTTGGTGACGTGAGCATGTTACCTTGACCGACCAGGGTTGGCTCTTTGGCTTGCAAGAGGCCGGTCCCATGTATTTTGACAATTTTGACCTAATTTGCGCAATTGCACGTATTAGGTCCAAAACTCTTTCAAACAACTTGGAACTTCATAAGATGATCAATATTCGATCCCGTGACTACCCAGGGCCGGTTTCATGACCCCTTGGTTGGTCCCTCACATCTTCATAATTAATTAGGTTTTATTACCTAAGGTTCAGACGAGCATTATTTTAATAAATGATTAAACCAGCATTTAATCATCCTTTCATCAAATCAACTGGTCTTCAGGAGACCTTGATATTTGCTCACGTGAGCATCTGGGCGCTACATGGTTGATCCATAATCCCATGTAGCCGGTCCCTCCTTCGCTCTGTGGTTAATTTTCAATAAACCATCAGTTAACATCAATTGATCAAATTAGGGTTTTGAGTCCAAGGTTCATAATTCCGGATTCAAACGCTAATAATTTTACGTTGATCCCATGATCAACATTTTATTTATCATACTCGGTTCAATTGTAAGTATCTTATTTGGTCATGCTACCAATAATTCATCGAATGAACAATATTTGCTCAGATGAGCAATATTTGCTCAAACCGAGGAATACTGGTTCAACTATAACTATTCAACAATTCATCGAATAAGCAATATTTGCTCATGTTAGCTTATTCACGCATTATATCTCTGTCTCAACAGACATGTTCAATTCATGAGTCTCTGAATATTTCCAAATCACGTTCCACTAAACAAAACAAGGACTCATCGTCCCATGAATTCATGAAGTCAGCAACTAACTAACTAAATACACGTTTGCCTTGCAGACTCCACAATCACACGAGACATCAATCGTGTTACATGGGGGGATATTAACTAGGGTTTTGGTCTGGCGGTCTACGACACGTATGTTCATACACACGATGAGAATGTGAGCAAGTCGTGCAATCAGTTGAAGGAGTTAACAAAGTAGTGGATGGAAAATCAACCAAGTCTCCGCACGTTGAGCAACTGGTTTTAACACGATTTCCACTTCCCCATTCTTTGATTCCATCAACTGTCACACTTCATGAGATCATGGTGTTTTCAATTCCACCAACATAAATAAATCTCTGAATCATGATTGAAACAAGGATAATCTCACGTCAAACAGACAACACGAGATTAACAATCCAACTCTCAACAGAGCAAATTCAATCATTCATAACTTATCTTATTTTCAGAATACATAACACACCTACAATCTTCGATCACCATTGATCTCACACATTTCTCAGCTTCCCTCCTACAGACCGACCCATCCTCTCTTGTGACAGAATTTACTCTAGAACGGCCATTGTCTTGGTTTAGGCCGGAGTACTATAGATTGATCTCTCGAATTCAAAGCACTCCCTTCTTGCAGTGCATCTGTGTGAGGTTAAGCATTTTGCTCGGTTCAAGGAGTCTCCTCCGCGCGATCATCTCCTCAATTCCGTAAAAACCAGCGAATCGTTTTTCCCCATCTACAATGAGTCATTACGTTTAACCCTTCGGGGTTCTTTCCATTTTCAGTTTTGCTACATTTAGCTTAATTTGAGAAATTTCTTTATCTCAATAGGCCAAGAGAATCTCACTACACTTGTCAACCAATTACTTTAGGTTGAATAGATTACTAAAGATAGTTCTCTTGTTGTCATATTTCAACATATACTGGTTCGTTAGTATCATGGATGAAGTAGAGAAATGGAAATTTTCTGACTCATATCATCTTTTGTGAGTTCTTCCACAAAATTTGGAATACATGTGATTTTATTTGCAACGTATCTTTTGAAAATACTGACTCTTAATAGTCGAGCCAGTGGATTGCATCCCGCATAATATTCAAATTTGGGGAGAAAATATCATGTATGCAATAATGGTGCTCAAGTACTTCTAAATTTCAAATGAATACATTGAAATCGAATTGGTACAACCAATTGAACAAAAGACATAATTCAACTATAGCCAATATCATATTCAAGCGAACAAAATAACAATAAAACCAAAATCTTAATGATCGAGATCAACAGTCAAAATTAATTATGGACTTATCTTAAGGGAAAAACAGAACTAGGCATGTTCTAAAAACCAGATAAATAAGCCCAACAAATACTCAATGTAAAGAACCACATTAGTTACATACCTCAAACATTAGTTCCCACTGTATATACACAAAACCAGAACAACATTGGTCGCGCACAGCCTGAGAACGGAACAGGACTCGACTGGAACAGTTGGGACGAGTCGGACCTGCCGAGTTGAATCGCGCGAGCGGACCGGTCGAGTTGAATCGGGCGAGTTGGAATGGCCGAGTCAGCTCTTTCTTCTCCAGAGAAACTGCAGCCGACAGAATCCTCCTTTTTCCCCAGATTCCGTTCAATTTTCACGCCAGAGAAGAAACACCCAAACATAAACATACAAACACATCATAAAACGAAATTATCCCATCAATTACAGAACAGGGCAAACTCCAAAAATGTGAAAATTAAAAATAAAAAGCAAAATCATTAAAAAAAAACAGGACATATGTTGAAGAAAATAAACAAAGTTAACATTTTTCCAAAAGAAAATTCACGAATCATCATTTTTTTTTAATTAAATTTAATTTTAAGAAACAGATGGTAGATCTGACAATAACATCATTATACATATATGTTACAATATTAATCAATAGCAAATCACAACATTGACATCAAAAGCAGATCATTGATTCAACAAAAAAAACAATTTTGGTATAGGGGCGGCAAGAAATGGTAGAGGGGCGGCAAGTGTGATAGCAATGTCCCTCTTATTGGTTAGGGGGTGTCCTATAGGGGGTGTAGATTGACTAGATTACCCTTTCACCTTAAATCAACCAAAATCAAATCAATTTTTTTTTTAAACCTAATGAATCAGAAAAAATCAAATCAACTTTTTTTTTCATCTTCTCTTCTCCTCCATCAACCGTAACCTCCATTAAAACTGAAAATTTCATCGTCTTCGATTAATCGGCGATTTGATAAATTTTTGGAAAAACCCAGTTAGGGTTTAGTTTATCGTGTTGGATTTAAGTTAATTTTGTATCAAAGTTTAGGGTTTTGTATGAAAATTGAAATTGAAATTTCTGGGTTTATGCGAGTTACGGTTGATTTTAACTCAATTACGAACCGTAACTGGAGATTTTGATGTTAATACGGTTGGTAACAGTTCAATTACCAACCGTATATTCTTATATCTGAGAATTTTCTTCAGTTACGGTTGGCAACTATTTTAGTTTACCAACCGTGAATCGAAGTTACTGATTGGTATCGAGCATTTAATTACCAACCGTGAATCGGAGTTACTGATTGGTATCGAGCATTTAGTTACCAACCGTAAGCTGGTTTTACGATTGGATTTTCCCAAATTTAACCCGATTACGGTTGGTATTCGATAACTTACGAACCGTAACTAAGAGTTACTGGTTGGTCACGAGCAAAATTGCAACCGTAAGTTCTTCTGAAAATTCAAAAGTTTTGATTTTGTTATGTACTTTAGATAATTTTGAGCGAGAAAAAGCTAATGGGTACTAATTTAGAAGTATACCGGGTCACTGGAATCACTCATTTTGGTTGAGTGAATCAAAATCTAGGGTTTCACAAATATCACATAAGTTTTCTTTTTCTTCTCCTCTAAACTTTTTTTTATAACTCTAAAAATATGATTTTAGAGTTATAATAAGTGAAAATTAATTATCAACACTAATCTTGATTATTAACAATAAGGGCTAATTAGTCATTTCCAGATTTTATTTGATAAGGGGCACTTGAATTACTTTGTAATGACCTTTTTTGTCTTATTAGGTTGCCGCCCCTCTACCATTTCTTGCCGCCCCTATACCAAGATTGAAAAAAAAAATCCAAAACAGATCATCATATTATACTAGTATTTATCTTCCTAGGAAAAATCTATCAAGCAGAAAAGCACGTGTGACATGCAGATTGCACTTATAAAATGTAAACACAATAGAAAAGTAAGGGAAAGAAGGATTTAACAGTACCTCTAATTCAAATTATCGGTACCGAATCAGTGAGATGTAGATTCTCGAGGGCTTAATCATATTGATTGGAACCAAAAAAAATAAGATAAGGAGAAAAGCAAAAATAAAAGCTTAGCTGATTTGACGATAATGACTCCAACGATTTCAGCACTATCTTGACGTTGATTGCGTAACCCGTGTTGATGTAAATTAATCCATCCTAGTTCTCCGGTATTGCGTCGTTCTTTTGATCGAAAAAAATCAATGATTCTAATCTTTAGCTTTACGGTAGAGCTCGTGGTGATAATGTTTTGTAGTGGATTATGGAGAAGAAGATAAAGAGACAGAGAATGAGAAAGATTTCTTATTGATTATGAGTAACCCTATTACATAGCTATAGTTTCCTTTATATACAACCCTAGGAATCTAGTTGGACCGCACATCCATGGACCGTAGGCCCTGTAACAATTTGTTTATTTTAAAGCTTTTGTTGAGAACTTATTGAATTCGAAGATTAAGATCATAAGAACAGATGGTAGGGGTGAATTTGTGAATAAGGTTGTAAAGGAAATTCTTATAAACACTGGTATTACTCATTAGATAACTTGTCCTCATACCCCTGAACAAAATGAGGTTGCAGAATCAAAACATAAACACCTCTTAGAAATAACTAGGAAATTTCTCATACAATCCTCATTACCTTTAGAATTCTGGTTTGATGCTTTATTTACAACAAATTATGTTATAAATAGATTACCAACAAGATTTTTATCCTTTTCCAGTCCATACACATGTCTTTTTTAATAATAATAAAAAAAAACAGATTATCTATTTATAAGATGTTTTGGGTGCCTTTGTTTCCCATGGCTCAACCCTTATACAGACAACAAACTACAACAAGAAGAGTAAAGTAGGTTTTTCTTGGTTACAGTTCACAAAACAAAGGATACAATTGCTTGGATTTTGCAAGTGGTAAGGTCTATGTCTCCAGACATGTAGTATTCCATGAAGACATATTTCCTTACTCACTTGGTACTCCTCCTATTAATAGTTCCTTTCTTGATTTTCCTTCATCACCAACTGGTCTACATGATTCTGAACATATTGCGCCATTGAGTACTTTTGCACATCAGCAACACACTGCTTCTTCAGATACTACTGCATCTCAATAGTTTATTTTTTCTAATGCTACTACTTTTGATATTGCACCTGCTATTTCTGGTAATATACCTATTACAGCTCCAACAACAACTTCTTTTTCTGATAATACAAGTACTGCACCAACTTCTAGTACTACAAATACTGCTGCTCGTATTTCTGACATTATTACAAATGCAAAGACTATTACTACTAATAGTCATCAAATGGCTACAAGAGCAAAAGATGGTGTCTTCAAAACAAATGTTTTCTTCTCTACTAAATATGCTCTATCATCTAATCGTATATCTCACATTTCAGATTTAACTCCAACTTGTTACTCTCAAGCTGCTAGGATATCCAGTTTGGAAGGAACCTTGTGATGCTGAATATTGTGCTTATAAGATGCTGAAACTTGGTCATATGTACCACCACATCCCTCATAGAACCTAATTGGATGTAAGTAGGTTTTTAAAATCAAACCTAATGCAGATGGTTCCATAGAAAGGTATAAATCCAGGCTTGTTGCTAAAGGTTTCCATCAACTAGAAGGACTGGATTACATTGACACATTTAACCCAGTTGTCAAACCAGTTACAATCAGGTTAGTTTTTTCTCTAGTTGTAAATGTTGACTAACAGATTAGACAACTTGACATCAGTAATGCTTTCTTACATGGTGATTTAAAAGAAGAAGTTTACATGACTTAACCACCAGGCTATGAAGATAAGGACCATCCAGATTATGTTTGTAAACTACATAAGTCTTTATATGGTCTGAAACAAGCACCAAGGGCTTGTTATGAAAAGCTTATGGATTCTCTTGTAGCTATTGATTTTGTTCATTCCTTGGCAGATTCTTCTCTTTTTGTGCAGAAGATTGGATTTAAACTCACCATATTGTTAGTGTATATTGATGATATAATAATTACAGGCATCAATAGTTCTCAGTGCAACTCAATTATTTCTTACTTATAAACTCAATTTCCTGTAAAGGATGTAGGAAACTTACATTCATTCCTGGGTTTAGAAGTCAAGAGGAATGCAACGAGTCTTTTTCTCAGTCAAACAAAGTATGTTTTAGAGTTACTAGCTAAAAAAAATTTAGTAGGTATCAAACCATGCAATACTCTTTGCCCTGCATATTTCAAGTTATCTCTGCTACAGATGGTGATGTTCTACTCAATACAACTGAATACGGGTCCATTGTTGGCTCCTTACAATATTTTACTTGGACAAGACCTGAGTTATGTTTTTTATTTAATAAAATATGCCAATTTATGCATTCTCCAACTATAACTCATTTAACTGCTGCTAATAGAGTACTAGGATATATAAAAGGTACTTTGGATCATGGTTTATTCTTCACTAAGGGGTTTAATGCTCTACAAGGTTATTTTGATGTTGATTGGGCAGGGAACCCTGATGATAGGAAATCAACAAGTGGGTACTGCATATTTTTTGGTAATAATCTCATTAGTTGCCTGCAAAGAAACAAGCCACTATTTCTAGGTCAAGCACTGAAGCAGAATACATATCACTAGCATCTACTGCTGCTGAGGTAATTTGGTTATGTTATTTACTTAAAGATCTGCATGTTTTTCTACCTACTTCTCCTACCATTGCCTATGACAACAAGAGCTTTATTGCTCTGGCTTCAAATCCTTTCTTTCATAGCAGAATGAAGCATTTAGAACTGGATTTCCATTTTGACAGGGAGTTGGTTCAGCCAAAGTCTCTATCTGCCAATCACCAAGTGGTCTGGTGGTTGGCATGCTCCCTCCCACTGCGGAGGTAGGGGTTCGAACCCTGTAATTGCCAAAATCCACTCTAATTTAAGGAGTTTGGATGTAGTCTAGGGACCACTAGTCTAGGGTATCAAAAAAAAAAAGTCTCTATCTGCCCCCAGATTTGAGTTCCTTAAAAACAAATTGAAGATTATGTCCCCTCTTCAATTTGAGGTAGGGTAGTAACATTACCTGCTATCTCTTAATTCTGTTTACTCTCATTTCATGTAAGTCTGTTACACTATAACAATGTGACAGTCTGTTATTTATGTTTGATTTTATCTGTTTGTTAACAACTTGTTCGAGTATCCTAAGATGGTGACACATGCAGTTATCTGTTATTTTGATCTTTTGGTAAGCACTGATTGTCTCAGTGTATATAAAAATGCATCCGTAATATTTTTAAAGTAATGAAAATATATTTTCTTTTGTATAACTATCAACCACTTCATTTTCGCCCCAAGAAACCCATGCCAAAATATACACAAGCAGTTTCTATATTCCAGCCTGAGCAACGCGAGTAACCACCTAAAACAAAGATCTGGATATCAATGAAAACGCGAGGGTACCAAAATACACCACCAACTTTTTCTTAGGAAACTAGTATGGACAAAACCTAAATACAGTTCCGAGAGTTCAACTTAATGAATCTCAATCGAGGAATAATATTCAGAGTTTTATCTCTCTCTCATAATCAGAAAGTTGACATAACCAAATCCGTGAACCTGATTTACGTGTGAGAGTTCTTGGACGATCTCAAAAATCAACATCCAAGAATCAATCAATTCGTATCCAACAAACAAGGATGGGTATCCACTCTGATTGATTTACGTACAACATGTGTGATATTTCAATTATAAAGATAAACAATATAATGTGCGAAAAAAATAACACAGACACCGGAAATTTTGTTAATGAGGAAACTGCAAATGCAGAAAAACCACGGACCTAGTCCATATTGAACACCAAATTGTATTAAACCGCTACAGACACTAGCCTACTGCCAATTAACTTCGGACTGAAATATAGTTGAGACCGAATTAAACCCTCACAATAATTCAGTTACAGTCGCGCTCCTTACGCCTCTTGAATCCCAACGGAACTCCGTGAACTTGATTTACGTGTGAGAGTTCTTGGGCCGATCTCAAAAATCAACCAGAATCAATCAATTCGTATCCAACAAACAAGGATGGGTATCCACTCGATTGATTTACATTACAACTTGAGTTGTGTGATATTTCAATTATAAAGATAAACAATATAATGTGCGAAAAAAATAATACGGACAGGAAATTTTGTTAATGAGACACATACTTCAAAAAAAATGGCGAGAAACCAGCGCAAATGATCGCGCTCCTTACGCCTCTTGAATCCCGCGCGCAAATTATTCAAATTATTCCCTTTGCTAACGTCCTTTACAGCCTAAGAGTTGCCTTAACTCAATTGAAGACTTTAAACCAATCTGCCTCCCACATATAAGCCTATATGTGTGATTTCATTTTTGATCGTAGATCAAGGTGAGACTGGAAATCGATAGCAATAAACAAAGTCTAACTAACCCCAAAATTCGGACTTATGCTTCCCGAAGAGCATCCTAGATTATTATTTACCTCACAAGTATTAAACTTTTGGAATCAACAAAGTCTGAGACGAAGAGTTTGTGATTTCTATCTATCTTGATTGATGGAGCAAGCTCAACAATCAAACAAGATCAGGATACTCGAGCTATCAAGATAAAAGATAGATGGACCTGGCTTCACGAATCCCTATGAAGTCTTTTTAGTCGATAAACCCTAAAATGGCTTTAAGAAGAGGACGACTCTAGGACACACAAAAGCAGTGTAGGGATTCAAAAATCCCAGTTGTTTGAGGTTCCCCTTTTATAGACTTTCAAAGCATTGGTTGCTTTAGGTTTAAGCTAAGATAGTTTTGGAACCAAGCAAACAATATTCACCGTTAGATGAATCTTTGAAATGTGTTTGACATATCAAGATATACACTCTGGTTAGGATGAACCGTAATCGAACCGTGTACAAAGACATTGTTCATAAACAGTTAGTCGATTGAAACATATGATTAATCATTTTCATAAACACATAAGGCTTTTAAGTTTGAGTCACAACCATAGGTTATAATATGATCAAACATGTCTATAGTGTGTTCTTAGAGATTTATTCAAATGCTAATTATCTCACATAAATAATTTTATGTGCATCTGAAAATATTCGACAGGGCAAGTACGTGTACTCAGCCTTGTTCGTGTCTATATTTGTCATGGTACATGTACCGGGTATGCATACCCTTAAGACAAATATAAGTTCCGGAACATACAGAACTTTTTAGCACTACACCAAATTTAACGATTAGCAACAGCTTAAATCTGTTGCTGACCGGGCTTGCAACAGTCCTTAGTCGTTGTTAAACACCCTGTCGTAGTTTTTAGCGACAGCGCTAGCTCTGTTGCTAATTTTGGTCAGCAACGGCAGTAGCAACAGAAACAAGCTATTGCGAAATTAAAATATAGAAACAGAAATAAACTGTTGCTACTCGATTTGCTAATGTTAGAGTTATTAGGGATATATTTTAGTAGAATAGGATATAGTTGTTCTGGTTCAGATTTAGCAACACACTTTTGCCGTTGCTAATTTTTTGCAACAAAAAAAAAGGTCAAGTCTTCGTTGACCTGGTCAAAACTGATATCCCCCCAATTTATCAGGCAATACCCCAGTTCCATGCAAAACCCTGATTCATTCTATATCCATCAATTGAATCTGATAGTTCTCATACAAACATTCCCACACAGATATTCACACAGGTTTAAACCTCAAATGCAATAAAAAGCGTGGAACTCATAACATCAAAGACAAGTTACTGAGTTGCATTAAGAAAGATTGAATTGCATATGTAAAAATGTTCTTGTTTCTTACATTGTGCTGGTGCAACTATGTTTGTTTTAGCTTCTAAGCATTGCATATAGAAACAGAATGTTACAATCTCTTACAGTGAATAATCAAAATGCAGCAGATTATTGTGGCTTTGAGAAGATGATCACACGAGGATGTTGAATTCTCGTCTTGTAAATACAACCAAGATGATGAAGAACCTGTCACAGATACATATAGTTAGACATAACAAATAAAGAAAGTAAGAATACTTCAGAATTCAGAGTATATACTCTATTGCTAATGATTTGCTTATACCTGAAAGATACTAGAGACCAATGAGACTCGCGTAAGTGTTGGGATTTCTGATGAGTGCAGTTCAGTAGTTGAGCTAGTATGTTTCCAGAACTGAACTGATCATCTCAGCGATATTCTTCAAACTCTGAAAATTTTACAAGCATCCCAATTTAGGTTTCACAATACGACACACATAATCTAAGAATCAGTAACTATAAAAGCGAACAGAACAGCTTCATTCTAAAACAAAAAATGGACATAAATCATGCAAGATTTATGTCCATTTCTGACCTAAATTGTTAAAGTGGACTAAGAAAACAAACAAAGAAAAAATAGACATGATTATAGAACCAACAACAAAAAAGTAAAAGGATGACAACAAGATCTAAAAAGAAAGGGAAAACACAATTGTGGTATGGCGAACCAAAAGATTGATTTGAAAACATCTTCCAGAGGTGTCGGTGTTCTAGGTAAGAAGTCATCCTGAAAGAGAAGATGACAAGTATCACCCATCAGTGTCTAGTGATGAAAAAGAAGAAGAGGCATATCAAACTAATCTAGATAGAGAGAGATAATATATTTAACTAGAAAGAGAAATCGCATTAAGGAAATTCACAGTGATCAGTTACAACTATGCACCATGAGTATGGTATTACGGGTTATATCGTAACAAATCAATGTTTCTGGCACAGAAGGTGAGAAGACTAAACTTTCGCAAATCAATTTCTGCAAAACCTATATAAGGATCATTAGATAAATATTGTGATGAAACTGAATTATGAAATTGCCAAGAACCGAGTGACTCACGAAGGCATTGCACTAACCATCGATTCTCCTTTTTCTAGCTAAGTCTATCAACCCATCTTGAGTTCCTCCTAGTACTAAGGAGCTAAACCAACATATATCAGTAACAATTCAAATCACCACAAATAATACATAATTAAGAACCTCATGTTATGGATTCAGCGTGTTATAAAAGATTCAATGAGATTGATGTCATCAAAAGTAAAAGTTAAGCATCAGACTTACTTGCAAAATAACGAGTTGATAACATCGCATACTTGATGACTAAATTCAAAGACATACATCTATTTGGAGCAATAGCATAACACTTCACATTACTCGGAATCCCTCCTAATTGATTACGATGATTCACCACCACAATGTTAACAATGCCGCCACCCCGACCCCAAAAATGCCCAACAAATATCATCTTATACCTAAATCAACACAAAAATATCATTAAAATACCCCAAAACAAAAAAGTACCAAAAATCAACACAACAACAATCACAACCAAAACTTAAGTAAATTCAGAAATGATAATATCTCGAAGAATGAAGAATACATACCCGATGAATGTGACCAACATCATGCATAATCCCGTAGCAATAACATCATCACCTCCAAAAAAAATATTAACTGAGGGTTAATATCCATATATTTCAAAGTAATAATATAAGCATCGCCAATTGAAATACTTATTAGGGATTGATGTTCCCGGCTGGCTACTAGAAATTGACTCTAAGTATAGTCACCTGCGCCATCAAATATAACAGGAAAAAAAAACCACAAAATATTTACATATACAAAAACCACACACATAGCAAAAAAGTTCATTCATAGAATTCCGGTTTCTGTTCACATAGTTACATCAGGTAAAGTTAAATATTTCTTATGCACAACTGCATAAAAGTCTTTCAAAGCACAACTGCATAAGAGACATTCTTATGCACAACTGCAAAAGAAGCTACATGTTAGTCACATGTACAAAATGTGTGAACATAAGCAAAAGAAAAGGTAAACACCGTAAAAGGTAAAAGCCATATATGTTTGTCGTTTATAAACGCGATAGATGATGGTGAGATAGCATATGTCCAAAAAATTAGAGCGACCAACTAATCAAATTTGATGCACATCCTTGGATGCACCACATATCCTCCAATTCCAACATCTCTGAAGGTTTCAACAAACCTGTTAGCTTTTATGGTCTTCTCAAATGGCATGACAATGTCATCCAACAACACTTTCCCAAGATGAGGTGGTACAGGTGAGTCGTGAGCCATTTCCCCAAATTCACCTGTGCAAAGTTTGCCGACAGCAACGATTTCACCATCCATGTTGAACAATGAACACTTTGGCATGTCGGGACTCTGCTGATCGAGTCGGTGATATGGGCTGAGCAGGTGAAGGTGGTTTGCCAGGTGAATTTGTATTAGCAACAGAAGCAGCTCTAGCAGGTGAACTGTCCATGATGTTCGAGCCAACAAATTATGCTGGCATTGCAGCTTGGATGTCATGCACAACGTGGCATAACGTTCCAAAGCTTTGGAGCAGAACCCCTATTTTGCCACTTAGATCTTCCACCTGATGCTTAATACCTCCATCCTTAGACTTCATTTCTTGAACTTTAGAACGCGCAGGACCAGAATATATAAATTGTGTACGAGAAACAGGACCAACAGCACGAACCCGTCCCCTAGAATCCTTTCCAAAAGCTTTAGTCAATGCATCTAGTTCTCCTACAGAAATACCCGCATCTTGTTTCTCCTTGATCTCTTCTTGCGCCTTCTGAAGACCCTCCTGCAACGTCGAGCATAACGCTGAGTAAAATATAAAGATGACTGGTACATATTTCAGAAAGACATGATATATATGAAATGCAATCTGACTCACGAAGTAAGGCTGTGCACTAGGTAGAATTTTCCCACCCTCTTGAGTATGAACTTTAATCCACACATCATAGGTAGTGACTTCCACTCCAGGATTCTCGCGCTCCTATGTTTTCAATTACCACGAGTTGTTTAACATTAATCAATCGACAGAAGTATGAGAGTAGTCATATTGTCCATAAATATTGATATTCAGAATTGAGAGAACATATGAAACAATTACTTACCAGTTCAGCTCTAACCAAAGAATGAGGTTTACGACCAGAGGTATGAGAGTAGTCATACTGTGACCTTTTCCTCTTGTTTTCAGTTCTACGTTCTTTTGCTTTTACTTCCTCTTCATTCTTGCAGAATGTAGTCCATTCCTCTTCTTTTACACCTGGAGGAATATGAGCAATCCTTGCTTAGAGAGTAGGATGTTTATCAAGATAGTCTCTTCGTAACTCATACTTACGTCTCCTCCATGGAGCAGACATCTCCTTAATCATAGATACCTTACAATTCTCAGGTATGTTATATGATTTCTGAAAAAACAGAGCAATGTCTTACTAACTGAGCAATGGTAAATGATATGTGAACATTAATCAGATTCTTTTAAGTATTTGTACCTTTAGTTCAATCCAGATATCCTCTTTGAAAGTCTTTGTCACATGCTTCCAGGTTTTGAATGAAATAGGGACATGGGTACGAACCAACGCGCCCTTGAAGTGGCCGAATGTTGTTGTGTTGTCTGAAATGGGAAGTCCATTTTCATCCACCTCAATTGCTGCCATAATGACCTATAAAAAACATGAAACAAACATTTGTGTGAAGCAAAATAAATCGATAACACCCTTTGTCACTTTCCACAAACACATCAATCAAACTTATCAAATAATAAGAACCTGTCAAGATTATGCAACTGATAAAACAAAATTTATCATAAAAAGGGAAGTCATGGACTATAAGATAGACACGATAAGTAACACATAGAGCTGATGGCAGACATGCTACTCTAAACTACAGACTCTACAAACATAAGGTTTTCTAAACTCTCATTGTCAGTGAGAGTTGACTGATAAATAGTAGGAACTTCTAAATCATCAACACGACTAGTTAATCCTTGTCGAGAATGCAATAAAATAGACCATCCAAACTTTGAAATATCCTTTGAGTAGAACACTTGTGTCGCTTCAGATGCAAGAATAAAAGGCTCATCCACAATTCTACCAATGCTTTTTATCTTAGACAAGTTAACCTTTATCACGTGTGAATTTGGATCAACTTTGCATCCATTAATCTTATCTTCAACCCTGACCCAATCACAATAGAAAACTATTTCTTCAAATTTCACATAATTCAATTTTATAATCTGCCTAACAATTCCATAATAGGTTATTTCTGCTTCCTTGAAATTTCTGTCAGTGGACTTGGCTCTATGCATTGTAATAGCTCTCATTGACACACCACTGTTCTGTGATATAACCTTCCCATCATAGTCTTCTAAACAGAAAGCAAATCCATTGACTTGGTATCTCTTATATGACTGCGCCTTGAAGAGAGGTCCCTGCACTAGTCGCCAAAGTACTGAATCCACATCATTAGCTTTTGACAACTGCAAGTTGTAATGTGTAAGTCAGTTACTTAACCAAGACCACAATTTGTTTTACTATAAACCAGAATGGAAGCTAGTATATTACCTCGTCGCTTAACCAAGCCATCCAACTCTTTAAGGTATCATTGGACGAACTATTTGTCTGATCATTAGACCTGGCGCTGTCAACATAGGAATCGTACTTCCTACAATCAAACATAATTCAAGAAATCAGTCTCTTAGTATCGATTGTGGCCACCTACTATTCAAGTAATGCATATACAAACTCTGGTTGAATTCAAGAAACATGATTTACTTCATCCACAAAAAAACAAATCATAGGTGAAAGTATAAATTGTACCTTTGCCACTCATCCAATCCAACATACTTAAAGAGAATCCACTTGCGAGCTTGTTCAAACAGAACTTGGGTTAAAGTAATATTCTTAGCATTACTTAAAGGCATCTCATCAGCAAACTCATCGTCATCATCTAAAAATGCTTGTCGAGTATGCTTGTGAGTACCATCACCATCTTTGGACAACTCCTCCATACAATACAAGCTAGCTTCTCGCAGTGTATATCCTCTTGCAATGCACCCGTCAATGTACCTTTTATTGCGTACTAGTCCCTTGAAACCTTTCATTAACCTACAAATATCAGTGAGAAAAGATAACAACTCAGTTACAAAAACATTTAAATCCTTAAAAAAATAAAAAACAAAGTCAGTTGTGGTGATTACCTCTCAAAGGGATACATCCACCTGAATCTGACCGGACCGCTGATCAAAGCTTCATCTGCTAGATGAACCATCAGGTGAATACTGATAACGAAGAACGAAGGAGGAAAATGTTTTTCAAACACACACATTGCTTCAATCATACTAGCTTTAGCTCTCAAAAGATGTTGTCGGTTGATAACCTTCGCACACAGAACATTGAAGAAGATACTGATCTGGAGAAGAGAAACTCATGACTCCTTAGGTAGTGAAGTTGCGGTATGAATCAAAGCAATGGTAACAGATGTTGCATAACAACATGGTAATCGTGAGACTTAAAGTTCTTTAACTCGGGAGGATTCACGTTGACACAGTTGCGAAGATTGGAAGAGAATCTTGAGGGAACCCTTAAGTTCTTCAAAATAGTACAAAAATCAACTTTCTCCTTCTTAGTCAGGGCAAAAGTACCATTCTCCATAGAAGTTTTACCAGTAACATCATCCTTTTTCAGCCACAACTTCTTTTTAACCCCCATTGCTTCCATATCTTTACGAGCAGCAGGACCATCTTTAGACTTGCTATTTCCCATCAAAGTGTTAAGTATATGCTCTGTGATGTTCTTCTCTGTATGCATAACATCAGTAATATGTCGGATCGCGTTTGAACCCCAATTTGGCAAATCATGAAGAATAGACCTCCGTGAAAACAATGAGTGGTCACTGACCTCATCTTCTACATTAACAGCGTGTTCATTTTCCCTTTGACTTTCCTTTTACGCTTCGGACTTTGCTGCAGATGGTTGTTTCCCCTTACCCTTCTTACAAGGTGATATTACGAACAATCTCTTGTATTTGCAGACCTGTTAGTGGCCACGGTGCTGGAAGATGATCTACCACTCCATTAAAATTCTTTTTATCATCTCGATACTTGTGCTTTGACGGCAGCCATATACGGTGTCCCATATAACAAATTTTCTTACTGAATGGCAAATAATCGGCATCTGTTTCTTCTCCACAAGTAGGACATGCATAGTAGCCATGGGTTACACATCCCGACAAAGTCCCCAACGCAGGAAAATCATGTATAGCCCATAGTAATCTTGCTTTCATTACAAACTCAGTTTTAGTGAATGAGTCATATGTTAATACACCTTCATTCCATAACTTCTTCAACTCATCTATAAGAGGTTGTAAATAAACATCTATGTCCTTACCAGGTGCTCTAGGTCCTGATATCAACAACACCAGCAATGAAAATTCACGCTTCATACACAAGGAAGGAGCAAAATTTAAAGGTTGCATAATCACCGACCAACAACTGTGAGCGGCACCGAAACATCCATTCGGATTGAACCCGTCAGTTGATATGGCAAGTGTAACATTCCTCGGTTCATTAGCAAACTCAGGAGAGAAGCTATCTGCACATCGCCAGGCTGAAGAATCGACAGGATGACGCATAATGTTTATATCTGACTTGGATCTAGAATGCCAAGTCAATGCCTCTGATATCCATGGTTCGCTATAAAACCTTTGCAGCCTTTTAATCACAGAAAAATGCCTTAACGTCTTCTGAGCAACCGTGGTCAGTTTCCTCTCATCATTAAAGACCTTCTTATACCTAGGTTCTTGACAAATAGGACACTTCACTAATAATGCATGATCCTTCCAATATAATATGCAATCATTTACGCATGCATCATAAGTAACATAGTCCATTCCTAGCTCTTGGATCAGGTTTTTTATATCTGCGTACTTAGAAGGCAGTGTGTTTTCTTCAGGAAGCAACTCCTTAATCAATTCTAAGAGTGCAGTGCAACCATTGTCTGAAAACCCATACTGAGTCTTAATGTTATTCAACTTTACGGCAGCATACAATGATGTCTTACCTTTAGGACATGAAGGGTATAACGGTGCTCTAGCACACTCATATAAAAGTCTCTTTTTCTTGCTTCTGCTGGTTCCAGCATCAACATGAGACCTACTATCTAGCCTAACATTCTCATATACACCTACAGCAGGATCAACATCCTCAGCAACAACTCCTACATTATCCCCTACGTTTGATACATTCTCAGCTACATTGTCACCTATATTTTCCTCACTAGAGTTATCCCTATGTGCATGTGTTTCTACTTCTGAGGTTTCCCCATGAAAGCGCCATGTTGTATCGATGATAAATACCATACTTGACAAATGAAGTGAAGTCTCGATAAGCGTCACCAATCCTTTACTGTTCTTACAACGACCACAAGGGCATGAGAACAACGCATTTGCACCACCTTTTTCCTTAGCAAACTGTATGAACAACCTGACACCTTCTATGTACTGCTCTGATTTATTGTCACATTTCATCCACTTCTTATCAGGTATTAATGACATTTTGTGATTCCTAAAGACAAGATCTATGTTAAAATTTAGACAATATCTCTATCCAACATCTTTATAAAACTCAGCAATCATATTATCAGTACATCTAGATCACATCAAATGAAAAATTACTTAATCTACTTCAAGTCTACCCATACAAACATTTTGACAGAACTAACCAAGCAAATCAAACTTTATGCAGAGAATCTGAGTTTTTAGGTTCAAAATTCAAGGTTACACCCAAATCAAAATCAAATCTGACCCAAATACCATTCAAATTCAAAATTAAGAAACACCCAACTCGTAAAAAATCAAAACAAATTAATAACCAAATCTCAGATACAAGCTATTGACCTAAAATTAAACTCAAAACATAAAACTAGAATAGAAAGAGAAACCATACCTAGGTTAATTATGCTTAGCAAGTTCCTTCACAACTGTGCTTCCTCCTGCAGCAATTTAAGTGAAAGTCATTAAAAAAAAAACCAAACCTAACTGTCGATCTAATATAATAAACCCTAACTATTGAAAAATAAACCCTAACTATCTAAACCCTGCAGTAATTGACTAACCTAACTTGCAGCTATACTTGGTCGAGTTTAATGTGAGAAGAGATTAATGGCAGCAGAGTTTTCTTGAGATCCAGGAAGAAGATGATAAAGGAGAGAGAGGGCGAGATAGCGAGAGAAGATAAGAGAGGTAGAAAAAGTTTGTGGACAATAACAAGGCAGGCTGTCACATCTGCACCCGATTTTTGGAGGGACAATTCGCGCCTAAGGGTGGTCAAGAAGTCAACTGGTCAATGGGTTAAAAAGTGTTCCTGCTAAGCATGTGACTCGCATGCGTATACTCCAAGTCTGTTGCTAATAGCAATGACCATCTAGCGATTGCGAATTTAAACAGAATTAAGTTGTTGCTAAAATGTAGCAACTGTTTTTTTGTGTTGCGAATTCGCAACTGTATTAGAGCCGTTGCTACTCTAGGTTGCTATCTCCTAAATTTGGTGTAGTGTAGGTTTGTGTACCGGGTATGGATACCACATCGGTTTCAGAATCAACGGTTCTTTTTCGGTATGCATACTGGGTATGTGTACCATCCCAGGTTCATGAGTTCACAGACTTTTTGTGGTATGGATACCGTGTATGCGTACCACTAAGTCGCTGCCGAACTATAGCTACGCCAGTAAGTGTACCAGGTACATGTGCTACGGCTCCGGACCTATAAAAATTTTCCAAGTTTGTGAAACTGGTATGCATACTGTCGTCTTGTATGCATACCCTTAAGACAAATATAAGTTCCGGAACATACAGAACTTTTTAGGTTTGTGTACCGGGTATGGATACTGTAGTAGCAGGATTTCCCACACTACACCCCTTACTCGATTTTGCCTAATTAATCCATTAGAAGATGTAAGATCAAGAACATTTATTGATTGAATTCATGAAGTGTTTACACAGGAAAATAGAATTACACTTAGAAGTTAAAACACTCTTAAACTTTCTCTCTCCTAATGACTTGCCTAACAATTCTAAAAAGATCTCTCCCTTTTACTGAGACTCACTCGACCCTTTATATAGGGTAATACATAGTGGATGATGACTAAGCTATCCTTTATTTTCGGGAATGTCTCGCGAAGTGTCGCCAGTGTACAACTATTCAATCTCGCGACACTTCTTATCCCTCGCCAGGTTTCATGTCTTTCAGCTATTTTGTGTGTCGTTATTTCCCATCGCGTCGTTTATTTTAGCTTCCTGCGACTCCCTCGCGGTACCGTCGTTTATTGATCCCAAGAGCCCTATGCATTGCGATATTATGATCCTACATCTTGCCTCTTTTTCCTTGAATATTGCTTGAAGAGCGATCTTTAAGGAAAAATCTGTTGTTGTAGTGATCTTTGGTTTTGTTGATGAAGGAACGAGCGGAAGAATACTTTGTACTTGAAAAGTACGTACTTGCCTCTATTCTTTTGCGAAGTTAGGAGCTTCTTTGAGATATATATGAAGTATCGTCTCTTATCTCTCCTCATATTTCTCCCGCGAGGGAAGAGTACCATGAGATTTTTACAATATTGTTGCCGCGACTACTTATCTTTAGAATCTTGATTTTGTACTTTTACACGGATTTTGATTATTAATGTCTTCTCTTGACACGTCTCTTTCAACCACTTTTTCTTGACCGTTCATGTCTCTTCGCATTAAATGACCTCGTTTTTTCTCGAGGCTCTTTTCCCCTATATATAGTTTTCTTTTCCCCTCCTTTTCATCTTTTAGTTTGTCTCTGCAACTTTTCTTTGATTCTCTCCTTCCGCAATTTGCGCTCCTGCTACTGCAAAGCTTTTCTTCATCCTTTCTAGCGCTGTTTTTAATCTCCAATCTTCCATCCATTCCCATACTGATAAATGGCTTCCATCAGTCGTGGATACAAAACTTCTTTTGAAGAAGTTCAACAGAAGTTGCTCGAGAAGGGTTTTACTCGTCAACCATTCCTGATCAAGAACCCTCATCCATTCTTTTCAAATCTTTTCTCCGATCATCAATGTGATGATCAAAAGATTATAGTCTCGCTCAGTCGGCTTCTCGCGGGACTTCCTATTCCCTTGTACAATCCTCGAGTTGCCTTTATTTTATGAAATTTTGGCTCATGAAAAATTCTCTCGGGGCTGTTTATCAATTAAGTGGCGATTGTATTCGCCTGATGCTTGAGTTCGCGAACCGCGGTGCAGGCAAAGGATCTTTATACCCTAACACTGCCAGAAATCCCAAATTCGCAGACTTGGAAATAGTCATGGAGAAATACACTTGTGGAAAATTTTTTCGAAAATTACTCGGTGATAACTATGGTGAATGCGAGATCTCATTTGGGCATTACTTTGAAGAAAAAGGATAATGTCCCTGAAGATAAATTACTCATGCAAGACATTGATTGGCACCCAGGCAATAATACCTCTCCTCGTCATTCCAAAGATGAGAAATGGTGGGTCGTACCCTTGATCTTAAATGGTCCTTACATCGCGGGCTCGCATATTCTTCCTGCGAATCTCGCAGGATATCATCCTTGGGAATTCAAATGGCCTGAGAAGAAGAAAGAGGTATGTTTCCGACTTCAAATTTTGCTTTCGTAACTTTCTTTCTATAATTGCTGAGTTTGTGAACTCTTTCAGATAGCTAGGTTGAGAAGAAGCTACAAAAAGGATCCGTCGGAGGATACTCTAACATTGCTTCGATCGCTTACGAGTGAAGTAAGAATCACTTCCTTTCTTCTTATTTAAAACAATATTGTTGCCTCTGTTTCTTATCTTTACGTGTATGCGAAGGTTGGAGTCGAAGAAATTATTGCTGCGAAGACTAAAAGTAAGGGTAAAACTGTCGCTCGCAAGGGTAAATCCTCTGCCCCCTTAACTAAGAAGCGAAAGGTCCAATCCTCTTCTCGCCTTAGCTCAAGCTCTGAATCTTCTGATGAGGACAACCATAACTCGAATCCTTCTCTCGCCAAGAAGATTCCATCGACCAGTTCTTCCATGGATCAGTTATCTAGCATCTTCTCAGACTGTTTCCAAGGAATGGGAGATGCTCCCTAGCTTCTCTTTGCGGGGCTCTCGCAAACGTGTGTAATCTTTGCATTGGAAGGCAATAATTCATTCAATGGAGTCTCTAGAGTTGTGTCTCCTGACCTTTTGAATGCACTTGGGTCTCTGGTATGTGTACAGTCATACTTCCCTGCTAACTTTAAATTGTTTAAGTATATATATATGTTTTAATGATTTTTCTATCTTCTTTTATAGGTTGGAAGATCTTCCTTTGTAGTTGCCTCAGACCTTGAGAGAAGACGCAACAATCTTGAAAAGAAGAATTTGCAATTGAGCAAGAAGATTCAAGAATTAGAGACCGAAGCTGCGTCATCTCGCGATAAAGACGAGAGAATTCAAAAGTTAAACACCGAACTTAACTCCCAAAAGGATAAGGTGTCCACTCTTCAAAACGCCAATCAGCAACTCTATGGTATAAAATTTTTCCTCCTTTCACTATTTTTATTTTATCGGTCGCATATTGCTACCTAACTTATTACTTTCGCAGATGTATATAATCTCTCCGATGAGGCTATCCTTCTCCATACATTTCCCGATCCTATGGATAATAACCTTCTTCTCGCTCACCTCAACAACTCTTTAAGTAGTTCTTCAAACAAAATTAACTCCCTTTCATTAAATGAACTTCAGACCAAATATCGTCTTTTAGAAATTGAACATAGATCTGGTTTAAGTGCTGCCAACCAATTTAAACGAATGTTTCTCGAGTCCAATAAAGAAATCAAAATTTTGAGGAAGAAAATTAGCGACCTTATAGATGATAAAGATCGCATTGCTAACAATGGTGCACAGGCATTAGCAACATTTCAAAAATCTCTCCTTGAACTACAAATTGAGCGGGATGAATTGTTTCGCCAGAATTCCTTGCTTAGTGAGCGAGAAGATCAAATTCGTTCCCTCCTTGTTATAAATAGTGACGATGAATTCGCCTGGGCTGCGAAAGTTTTAGATAATGCCAGGAATAACCTAGGTGTTGATGTTAGTCTTCACGCGAGCATACTTCCTTGATTAAAGATATGATATCCGATAGAGAAGGTTATTTATTACACCTTACTACTTCTTACTGTAATATTGCTTGTAAATTATTAACTTGTTGTTACTTATTTGCGTAATCCGAGAAGAGGCTTCAGTTAAAATTAGAGAGCTTGAATCGAGAAAGAACAACTCACGGGAATTTTCCAACGAGAATTGAAGAACTCGAAACCGAAAAGAACATTTCGCAAAAGAATCTCTCCCTTCGCGAGAATAGATACTCCGAGGTTGAAGAAACAATTTCTAACGACGGTGGAGAATTTTAGCAATGATGCTGTTCGTTTTTCGCAATGGAGGCATGGAGTATGTTTGTAAGGATCACAATATCCTCTCGCATTCATATCCCCGTCTCCTTGAAAAGGTTCCCGAGAATACGCCTGTCTCGGACGTTTCGATAGCGAGGCCGGCGAAGAAGAAAATTCTCGGCGATGAGAATAAACAGATCAAGAATCGACGAAGAAGAAGAATCGCCAAAGAAATAACTCTTTTTGTTTTCTTTTTCGCTTTGTAATATCTCGTACATTTCGTATCCTTATTATAGTGTATTTCTTGGTAGTTCTTCCTTGTGATATAATTGGCTAACATTATTGATGTATAACTCTTTCATCGAGAATATGAATAACAATATTTCACTTTCCCATTCCCATACTTGCCTCTCGTTATTTATCTTCGGATGAAAGATCTTATTTGTCATCATTGTTATTAAAATGTATCGTTGCGACAATATCGCCTTATGCTTTTGGTGGTCTTCACTTTATTTTTTTCTTGTTGCGACAAGGTCACAAGCTGCCTTTACATTTTCATGCAATGGCCCATTGACCTTGCCTTATCATTTTTGTGTGGTCTTCCAAGTCGACCTCCCTAATTAGAGGTCCTCCCCGCCACCTTTTATCGCGACAAAATCGCAGGACGTCTTTACACTTGTATGTAAGGACCCCTTGATCTTGCCTTATCATTTTCCAAGTATTTTTGCCTCTGCAGGATGTTTTAGTTGCGACAATATGACAGGCCTAAATATCCTTGCGAACATAAAGCCCCATGACATTGCGGTCGTGCGACGAAATCGCAGACGTCCGTACACTTTCGTGTAAAGACCCATTGATCTCGCCTTACCCTCGCGTTAGTATTATTGCCTCTGCAGGATCATCGCACAAATATGACAAGCCTAAGTCTCCTTGCGAAAACAAAGCCTCATGACATTTGCGTCTGTTTTGACACCCCCCCTAATGGAGAGCGTCGCCCTTATCATCTCCCCGGTTGCCCCTTCAAGGAGGCGAAACATCGGCCATACAAGACTAGCTCCTCCCATCCGGTCTTAACAACAACAGTTGTTTTCGCAGCCTCTTATCCCTTATACCTATATGGTTTATGGTTACGAGATCGCACCCTAAGTGGAGTTTTCTTCGGGCGAGTGCAACGCATGCCAAGACTTGCCAAGAATGGCCGGGGGTAGGTTCATCCATCCCGGCACTCGGCTCAACCGTGTACCCCGGCGCCTTGAGCATACATCGACTCCTAAGAAGAGACCCTCGGTCGCCCAACTGGGTATAACCTACATATATAGTTGGGAATCCAAGGTACCTCTTAGGATAGGCTTTCATAGGCCCCAAATTTCCATGACTCGAGGCTTCGGGAGCGGTGTAACCTTCCCCCGAGCCATGTCGAGAGATACCCCCATTATGACGCACTTTAGGTCTTACATTTGCCTCTTACGAAATGTTATTCGCGAACTAGGGTGTACGCCATAAAGGTTCGTCCCATTCTTTTACTTATTCATATTTGTTAAATCATTCAATCATTCAAGTTTCATTATTTGCCGATTCTTGTTTGCGAAGTATTCGCACAATTCTGTATTTTCATTTTTCTTTCTTAATTGAATTCCCATATACTCTTGGCTGCTGAGATTCTCGCACATCATTACTTCAATTGCTACTTTTTCTCCTGTTTTTGTTGATTATTCACCTCTTATGCCTTTTGCTCCTCATATCCTTTGCTTCTTTATTACCATAATATTCACTGTCTCTAGGCACTCACCACGCGAGGTATGTTCAGTCCTTACTTCTATGGCATCCACCATCAATTTTCCTTTCTCTGCTCATCTCTCACATGTTGTTTCCAACCTTTTCTTTTGGCATTCCTTTCTTCGCAGACTTTCTACATCTACTTCATGACATTGTTGCGACTCCTTCCAATCTCCCTGTATAATACCAATGCCTTTTGGATGTGGGAATTTAATACATTGATGATACGTCGACGCGACTCCCAAGATTTCATGAAGCCATGGCCTCCCAATCAGCGCATTGTATGGAGATTCCACGTCAACCACACGAATAAAATATCGGTTGATAATCCTTGTAGAGGTATTCTCATGTGAACCTCTCCCTTTGGTTTGTTTGCAGTGCCATTAAAGCCATATATCTTGTATGTAGAGGGGATCAAATCCTCATCTTTTCCTCCCATCGTCTTGTAAGTATGGTAGAAGAGAATATTCACCGAACTTAGGTGTCGATTAAGATTCGGTTGATCACCCAAGCAAGCACGCCTCATCATCTTCTCCATCAACTGGTTTCGGGTTAATCTCTAGTTTCACAACCAACGGGCTATCATGTGTTTCTCTTCCTTTTGGCACTTCATCTGCAGAGAAAGAAATAGTCTTGACCGCCACTTTTCTAATTGCGTCGTTCTCGCCCGTGCTCATTATTTCTTTATCATCGACATCTCTCGCAAAGACTCTCGAGCACGTTGTCATGAAAATCTTCGATTGTGCGATAAGAGTGGACGATAGAGTTGCAATTCAAATTTTTGGCTTTCGTTCCGATTTCTATCACAAATGTTTCCTTTCCTTTCGCCGATTGTTCGTGCATTTCGGTGGTGGTGGTAATGTCCGGCCTTTTTTCTTCTCCTTTTAGAAAGTGATTGACTTCCCTTGATCAATCATCCCGAGAATAATTCTCTTTACGTTTCTGCAGTCGTTTGTTTGATGTCCATGGAAGCGATGGTAAGAACAAAACTCATGACTTCGTCGCTGGTGGTGGTTCCATTCCCGCGTTCCAAGGTCTTGGTACTTCTTCCATCACGAGTATAGCCTCCCAGATCTTTTCCACACTAGCATTCGGTGGAGGCATCCTAATTGGTTCCCATACTATTCTGCGGCTTCTCTCGCCCTCCATGGTTATATTGCCTTCGTCCACCATAAGTTTCTTGCACATTGTCTAGCCTCGAATCTTATTATTGTCATTACGGTTATAGTAGTTCCTTTCTTGTTCAAATTCCTCCCGGTCATGGCTTCCCATAGCTACTATCTTCTCGTTGTCCCTCACGCCTTTCCTTACTTGTCCTTGCGAAGTGCTCGCCATGTATTTATGAATTGAGGCAGCAAGCTTGCGTTCATGGGCGTTAGAGCTTGTGTTCGCGATTGGATAAGAATTCATTTCATTCTGTCTTTCTTCTAAGGCAATATATTCTTCCCTGTAATTCTCGCAGCTTCGCCATCGTGATTGTATTTTTGACTCTAAAAATTTGAATGTATAACAAGTTAGTCGCGAAGAGAGCATTCACAAATGAGAGGATGAGATATCTCTCCTCAACCCGTCCCGCCATTTCGCTACACATGGTTCTCCATCTTATTGTCAATCGCCTTAAGCTCTCGCCAACCCTTTGTTTCAACCCGAATACATCTTCAATACCGGTCGTGAAGAGTTGTTACTTATGTATGCTCCCAGGAATGTGGCTTGTAAATGGTTAAATGATGTGATTGTGTTCCTTGGTAGACTTTCAAACCATTTTAGTGCTTCTCCAATTAGGCTTGACGCGAAATATTTGCACAATATGGCATCATGATTCTCCCATTGCAACATACATCTCATATAAGCCTTAATATGTTGTATCGCACAGGTTGTTCCATCAAAGATGTTGGTTAATGCAGGTAGATTGCACTTAGGAGGTATTCCTCCCATCTGTACTTCTAGCGTGAAGGGATTCTTCGCGGCTTCTGCAATGGCTTCATCTAACTGTCTCCTTCCTCCTTCCCTTCTATTATTCAGTAATCCTCTCATTTCAGCCAGTTCTCTTAAGATTTGTTCATTTGCCTCAGAATTTGATTCTACCGGTCTTTTTAGCTCTGCTTCTCTCCTTCTTCGCTCGTGCCTATTTTGACCTTCCTGCTCGTTATTTTCTCCTCTTCTTTCCTCGCGACGCTCTTCTTCGTTTCTTTCACAATTCGCACGCCATTATATCGGTTGTTCTCTCTTCTTGGTTGCCTCTCGCTCTCATCATCTGCACCCTCTCATATTCTTCATTAATATTTCTATTGGTACGATTTTGTTCCCTTCTTCTCTCGCGGTTGTCATGGTTATTCTCGCCGGATTGCTTCTTCCATCTCTTGATTTTCCATTTCTCGCTCTCATTCTTTCTCTTTCGCGAGCTAGTCGCGCTTGTTCAATGTAGTGTCTCTCAATGTCATCTTCGATCTCTCGGTTTCTTCTCAATTCTTCTCTCCCATGCAAGATTATTCTCCCTTCAAGCAACTGGGTCATTCAATTCTTGAGTTGCATGTTTCCTTGATTTTCCCTATTCCGCTCATTTTGAAGATTTTTGTTTGAGGAATATAACGATCTTCTATTTCTTCTCTTCTCTCGCCATGATCTATATTCGGATTTTGTGTTTCTTCATTGGTGCTTTTCGTTGGTAAAACTCTCCTTCTTTCTTCTCCATTCGATCTTGAACTTGATCTCACGCTACTTCTAGATCTCCTATTTTGCAACCTCATATTTTCCATCCTCAATTCATGATTCTCGTCTTGTCAAGTTTGCTCGTTCCTCTCGCCTCTAGCCGTCTCTCCTCGTGTATTGTTTGCCTCAATCTTTCTAATCTTTGCGATTTCTTCGTTTTCTCCGTTCATTCCTTGCTCTCCTTGTCCATTGTTCACCGGCTCTTTGCTCCTCTTCTCTCTCGTCTTCGAGAATCGAGATCTCCAAGTATGTACACTTATTCTATCATAATCCTCACCGCGTTTGCTCTGGGGGGAGTTCGGTGGCTGATTTTGATCTTCTCCATCACTTCTCCTATTCATCCTTGATGATTCTTTGTTTCATTCCTCCTTTCTCCAGCAAGCCTCCCACTTCTTCTTACAACCGTGGATTGCCCTTGTACATTTCTTCTTCTAGCCATTTTTCTTTTCCAATGGATTCTTGAGTATCTCCTCCAAATCTTTTCTCTGTTAATCCAAATTCCTTCCAATTTCTACGTCAATCTCTGCACAGTCCCTGTTTCTAGCGCATATGTAGTAGCAGGATTTCCCACACTACACCCCTTACTCGATTTTGCCTAATTAATCCATTAGAAGATGTAAGATCAAGAACATTTATTGATTGAATTCATGAAGTGTTTACACAGGAAAGTAGAATTACACTTAGAAGTTAAAACACTCTTAAACTTTCTCTCTCCTAATGACTTGCCTAACAATTCTAAAAAGATCTCTCCCTTTTTACAGACTCACTCGACCCTTTATATAGGGTAATACATAGTGGATGACAGCTAAGCTATCCTTTATTTTCGGGAATGTCTCGCGAAGTGTCGCCAGTGTACAACTATTCAATCTCGCGACACTTCTTATCCCTCGCCAGGTTTCATGTCTTTCAGCTATTTTGTGTGTCGTTATTTCCCATCGCGTCGTTTATTTTAGCTTCCTGCGACTCCCTCGCGGTACCGTCGTTTATTGATCCCGCGAGCCCTATGCATTGCGATATTATGATCCTACAGATACCACATCGGTTTCAGAATCAACGGTTCTTTTTCGATATGCATACTGGGTATGTGTACCATCCCAGGTTCATGAGTTCACAGACTTTTTGTGGTATGGATACCGTGTATGCGTACCACTAAGTCGCTGCCGAACTATAGCTACGCCAGTAAGTGTACCAGGTACATGTACTACGGCTCCGGACCTATAACAATTTTCCGAGTTTGTGAAACTGGTATGCATACTGTCGTCCTGTATCCATATTTTCAGTAGTTATATATTTCTCTCTTGATCGATTCGAAACATTCCCAAATAATATCAATGACACATATCACTGCTCCAGAATACTTTCGAATGATAATCTTGCATCATAATTTAGATTACGAACAATAAATTATCCTTAACCGAAATTCATCAAGTATGAACAAATGTTCATTAAGCTTAGTCATATATAGTTCGAGAACTAATTACCAAGATAAACTTGACTTGAAATTATTGATATGTTTACGATAGTCTAATTAGTAATGCGAAAACGTCTCATAGATAAAGAGATGAATATAACTTGAGAAATAGGTGGTTCAGTCTTCACCTACCTTTTGTTGAAGAAGTTCTCCAAAAGCTTCGGTTGATCGTCGCCTTCAAACAGTAGAACGCAATGATTACTGACGTGATGTTCGTTTCTCAACTACACTTCTATCATAATTCGAGACTTAACTAATTGTAGACAAGAAATCAAGACATAGTTTTGACAACTAAATTTGACAACAAGCTTGAGATAGCAACACTTGTGAGTTCGAATGAACAATGCTCTAACAATCAAGACATATACAAGGAAAAACACCGCCTGTAGAAAACGCAAAGATAGGATCCGTACCGTCCAGTACAAAGAAACCACATGTATAATAACCTCAACTTGATTTACCCACGTAATATTACTCGAAGATGGAGTAGACTCGTTAGTATCAGTTTCTAAACTTAATTACTATTCATTATTTTCCTCACCATCTTCCTTTTATATAAGAGGCATTACAAGGTAGAATGCAAGGCTTTTTGGATGTCCCTAGAGACCTTTTGGAATCATCGAAGGGTTGATGAGTATTACGAGACAGAGGGATACGCTTCGACTTCATTCTTCACAGCAATAACTCATGCTTCGGGAAATATAAGATTGTGACGTATTGCCCCAATGTTTCAGGAACCGCGCACCACTATGGGATGATCTAACCAACTTTTTCCTACATACTCCTCACGTAACAATCTATATATGCACATCAGGCTTAAATATAGCGGTACATCTAGAAGATCACACTAAGTTTTGTTTAAATGCTCAACACTATGCAGGGGCGGAGCCAGCCCATTGCAAGTGGGTGCACTTGCACCCCTGCCCAGCTGGCCCCAAAACCCATTTAAAGCCCTATAAATTTTGTTTTTTAACAAACAAGCCTTTTTTGCATTTTTGCACCCCTAAAATTTTGGGTTGTATCCATAGCAACCCCTTTCCCATGATTCTTGGCTCCGCCCCTGACACTATGTGACTTCATATTGGACGCTAACTTTCTTCGTAAGGCACATAAACTAAGTAGCTGCCAAAAATTAAAATTGTACTTAATTGGAACCCCGTTGAACCTTTCGATATACAAGGGAAAATAGATAAAAGGGTCATCAGGGGCGTTCAAGGGTATTGGAAAACCAACCCTAACCTACCTAAAGTGACTAAGGTAATATGAGGATTTTGACTATAGTCCCCGATGATTTTGTACGTCAATCGCAGCATTCCTAAATTCTCGAATAAAAAACCATTTCTGCAACGTGTTAACTAAATTACTTCCCCAATTAGATCAGAAGAGTGTATCTTTGGAAGCGGATCATCTTTTTCACGCCGAGTTATATAGTTATACGGAGACTGCACACTTTCTTTCACGTTCATCAAGTTCTTAACACATTCACTTGCAGGAAAAAAAAAAAAAAAAAAAAAAAAGGGAAAAGGAAGAACAAAAATGCAAGGAAAGAAATCAAGATCACATTATGACACAGACAAACCAAGCAAAGAATAATCAAAGTAAACTTCTGTTAAAAGCTCGAGAGACTGATCAAATCATCCTAATCAAAAGTCTATAATATACTAATAACACAAAATGATTTGTTTGCTGTATATGGTTGGTCTCTTTTCTGGACCAAAAAGCCCCTCTGGGTTTTCTTTCCTTGGCCTACGTATATTCAGATTTTGTAGATTCGGAGAACTCCAGGGGCAAATAAGAAAACTCTATTTTGTCTTTACAAAATCATCGGTTTCTCCTCCTACATCAGAACTAGCGACAAACCATCACCACCATTACATACGGACCTCCTTCTCCCACACAAACCACCACCGGGAACATCATCGCCACCATTATTGAAAAACACCACCACCACTTCCTTGCTCTCTTCTTCTTCGAATTGTTGTTGTTTTCCTAATTTTTTCCCCATCAATTTTGTGCCCTAATCTAATCGTAACAGCAACTCTTCTCAACTCTCCCTGCGATCTTCCTTCCCTGTTGATCGTTTTCACCCTTCTCTTATATTTTCTCTAATTCGATATTATTTTTCAATTGCATGCCCTAAATTGATATCTTCTTTCAACTGGAATTGAAATAGAAAATTAGCATGAATTGAAATTGGATCTGTCAAAATTGGTCTTCATACCAGCTTCGATTCGATTTCAGTTCATACTAATTTCGTTTTCAATACATACAGCAGATACAACTCCGTATCAAATTTTCTGTTCCTCAACGGATTTTTAAGCTCATTACACCTTCATATTGAAGGAACACGATGAATCTTCGAAGACATTGGTAAGAACTACTTCACAATGGGTCAATTCCACGCCCTAATTGAAATTTTTGCTCAAATTTTTCTTGCTTTCTGAATTCTTATTGTGTCTGTTTCCCTTTGCTATACTCCATTTTAGATGTAGTAATATTGAGGATTTAGTCAATTTTAAGTTTGTGAGCATTTGTTGTTTGTAAAAATGCCTAACAGAATTTTAGTAATGAACTAGAAATGTGATAATGGAATCTGTGACTCTATGAATTGAATGCAAGTTCTACTTCCATGCTTTTAATCTTAAGTTTCTCTTTGCACCAGTCTAGCACTCTTGAATGGGAAGCATATTTACTTCTAAATTTTAGTGTTAGAAATACCAATTTCGAGTATTGGTATCTGTTTAACTGATTAAGAAATTTCCTATTGTTGATGGAACATCACCTGTTTGTCTAATTGTCTAATAGAATACCAATGTTGTTTATTGCGTTAACATCTTCTGTTACAATTGTGGATGGAGGAGTTCTCATCCACGACAAAGTCCAAGACTTACTGAAGTTTGAGAGCTAACTGAGAGTGATACAGAAAAAGAAAGGCGGCTGTATAGTGCTCAATATGAGGCAAAACTAGATTCAACTACGGAAGGCGAATGACAGGAGCGCAGTGAATGACGTCCTGCTGCTTATCGCGCAAGAATTAGTGCAGCAAATCGCTAACTAGAGGATCGTGAAGCCAGTTGTAAGCTTACTGAATTTAATGACATATCTTTAGTAAATGCTCAGCCCATCTTTAGTAAATGCTCAGCGCATAAGTACGGACCTGAAAATAAAAAAACCAGACTGTGGGATAATGTACATTTACATAGTCTATCATGTGCAATTCAATTTTCCAGATGTGAACATGGGAGGCTGGGGATTTAGAAGATCCATTATAGAGAGAACTCAAAGAGAATCAATATCTTTTGTTATAGGGTTCAGTGTATACCAAAAATGCATGCACATGGTAATAAGAGGGACATTGCTTCACCATTCGTGTTGGCTACTCTTGGTAGTATATTCGTTTGCTAAATCAGTTTAGTCTAAATCACTCAATTGGAATGTGTTGCAGATGAGGTCCAAAAAGGTCGCAGAAAAGAGATTGTTGGAGCATCAATTAGAAGTTCTTTTTATGGAGCGATTTAAACGTCGTCAAGCTGATGCAAAAAAATGACTTCTGCAGAGTAGCTACAGGTATGAACTATATATGAATGGAGAAATAAAAGTAATGATAAATGAAGTTAATGAACGGATTGCGTTTTGCGATTTACTTGCTTTCTTACCACCGTGTCATCTAACAAGATTATACATTCGAACAACGTTTAAAGTGCTCACCATGGGAAAAGAGTGTTCATTATACACATGATTTTGCAGGTGGGAGAGAGTCCAGAACAGAAAGTCAACTTGCATCTTCCATGCCAAAATGTGCCGATCTGAAACATTTGATATTATATGCATATTTCGGGGTTTGAAAACATGAACATCCCTATGCCAAAATGTGCCGACTGGGAAAGCAATTTTTCTCTTCCAGGAACGACGATGTGGGTGGAAAGGCTGCAGAAATTAAAGACAAGGGATCATCAACACAAGAAAATGGACCAGTAATGCTCTTTTGTTCCATAGACAACATATTGTGCCAACAAATAAATTATGGGTGTTGTTCAACTGATAACATAGCTGGGTTCATATAATTGCATTTTAAGTTATGAAAATTGGGTTGTTAATCAGGGATTCACATTGTGGTACGATTCTGACATTTGAGTCCCATGTGAAATCCTAGGAAAGAAAACAAATGATATAATAGATTCCTAAATTGGTTTATTTTGATTTTAGTGAATTATTATTTGCAACAAGAAACTGTACAAATACGAAGGTGTTTACAGTAAAATCGCACGTACAAATAGTATGGAGTATCACCAGAACATCAGAACCATTCTTAGTCGACTATTAAGATGGTACTCAATAGAATACAATAAGATGAATAACCAAGTTGATAGTGCCCAGCACCACCGCCACCACAAAAATCCCGTGCCATTATGGCACGGGAAATCCACTAGTACCATATAAAGTGAAAGCAAATACCAAACATCCTCTATCAAAAATCCTTAAAAGTTAAAACCAGTGTGACGGTTGGACACAACCATTGGGAAGGAAAGTCAGTGAATGAAGCCATGAATCCTTATAAGAATACGAAGTCAAAATCGACAAAGGCATATCAACATCTTAAAGGTTTATCTTTCTAAAAATTGCCAAAACTATTAACCTCAGAAAATATCCAGATATCCAACTTAAGTAAGCTATCTAGGGTCCATACTTGGGCATAGCTAAAGGCATGTAGTAGTGTGCAATACGATGTATGTAACCTAATACGGCTTCCCCTTGTGTAACACAGGATGGGGTATATCCTCGTGACATCTATTAATAAGGGGGGTCAAACCCTAATAAATAAGATTTTTTTTTTTTGATGAACAATCATACCACATTTCATTCTATCTAAAACGTGATTATAAGATTGTTTACAAGAAAAGAACATTAAAATGTATACAAGAAAATCAAAAGTCAAAGACAAATAATGATACCAATTACATGTAAATCGCAAAGGTACCAAATTTTTAGATGAGAAGTAGAGAGAAAAGATGGCATAACCCGAATCAGATTCGACCATTTTGAATGTTTGTCTTCTTCAATAAGAGATGCTCCAAAAATAAAGGAGAGCTTAGCCCTGATCTTGTATCTATGAACGAAAAACCCGGATGCTCTAAATCCCTTTTGTTGAAGATGAACTCATCGCTACTCCGTATTGAATCGTCGATGTTCTTAAATCTAACAAACAATAGTCTAACCAAAGATCGAACGAATCATCGTCAAATTGACGAAATAATCAAAATTCAAGCGAAGAAAGAATCGGCCAAAAAGCGAAGATAAAATCACAAGAAATGGGTCAAGAGACAGAGAAAATGACAAAACAACATCTTATTCAATTATATAATCTACTCAAACTCAAGAAAAACAGAAATCCTTGCTCAGATCTGATCCCAAAGAGTCAAATCTGAACAAGGAGATGGTGATGGTTATTAGGGTTTCAAGAAGAGGTTTTTGGAGAGACTAAGATCTTTCTTCTAATCTTCGGTATATGTTTTCTTTTGTGTTTAACTTAGCGTGTATGTTGTCTAGATTAAGCAAATACAATTAAAACCGTCAAGTTAGAGCCACTTGCTTTAAGTGTTGTCATAGAAATTCAAGTTTACACGAGAAATTTAACACAATCTTAAGGTCTTAATTGTCTAATTGCTCTTCGTCCCTTTCTTTAATATTATATTTGAGGGGTGATTTGTTAACATGGTTATTCTCACATTATATATCAATTTTTCGCACCAATTTTTTATAAAACCTAAATGTTAAAGCTAATCTTTTAGTAATTTCTTTTTATGGTGTTTCAAATTCCTACCAAAAACTATCCCATCCAGAGATATCAAGCATTACCACCTAGTCAAAGTGTAGGTTGTGGCATTTTCAAAGTGTAGGATGTGGCATTATACGTCTCGAATTGGACTCCATTTCCATTTCCGGAGGAAATTAGAGCATTTTAAGGAGAACAAATTGAATACTTTATAATTTGGAATTAATAGAATAAGTGGTGCTAAAATTGTTAGATAGTACCATGCCCTCCTGCAGTTTTAAGACTACTAGCAGTATAATTCACCAAGTTATTTGCATTTCTAAACTAACCAAGTGGACATCGTGAGCATGGTTTTGGAAGGAGCAATTGAAGAAAACAGAGGATGATAAACTTTTTAGTATGCGTAAAGATATAAAATATGTACATTATTACATTTTCTGCTCTTGCAAACGAATATGACGAAAAAAGGCTTCAGAGTGATCAGGGAACTAATCGTCGTAAGAAACGTGAACACTGGTGGTGCAGCCAATTGCATCAGGATCCTCATCTCCACAACAGTCGTAGAACTTGGCAGCATAAGGAGGATCATCTGGCCCTAGTTCGTAGTACCTTTAAACAAACATGGCAACCAAAAATGAACAGTTAAATAATACGTGCAAAATGAGCTGTTTACCAAATTTGTTGCTGTAAACAAACCAAAATCATCATCCAACCCCACATAGGTAAGGAACCTGGAATAGGGCACATAGGTAAGGAATCAGGAATATGGTGTTTAGCCAAGAACTCTAATGGGATCACTTTTGTTGCAGTACAACAAGAGAGTCAGAGGTTCATTTTATTTCACTTTCTTTGCAGAAATTACTGCATTAGAGAGAGTACAGGATAATGATTTTTATAGTCCACAAATATTGTTTCGATGTATCTATGTTACCTAATTTAATCCTACGTCGGTATCAAACCTCTTCCAGTGCCTATTACTCGTGAGTCTACATCATTTTTCCACGGACAAAAGGAGTTCAGAAACTAATCAAAGGCTGGACAAACGAATCAGGTTCTTAATCCGACAGATAGACCCACACCAACCAGAGGTGCAATCGTGCAGAAGCTGACACCACCGAGGTGTTATTACAATCGTCAGTCTTCCGAACAGAAAAATTGCTATCCTCCATTATCAAATATCATATGTATTTGATCTTCTAACCAAGTAGTAGAAAAGGGGAATGAGTTACACAAATGAGATGACATGACGCAATGTCAAGACCCTTCCCAAATCAATACAGTTATGATGAAGAATCTGAATTTCCTCAACCATGGTTTTCCAATTGTCCTCGCACTAGGATAGTACAAATACAAGATTTCTTTAGGATTTTCATCCACTTCAACCAAAATTAGCAACATTCTTCACGAATTATTTTAAACCAATCTAGTTTAATGAACAAGCTAAAATGCTAAATTGTGACATACCAAAACTCATTAGTAGGAGACATATTCTAACAACCCGAAAGGTTCCAATTCAAATTGAAGCGAGAATCTCTCTCACTCTCGTTCAAGTGGATTCAGCCGAATCAATTTTATGAAAGCCTAATCAAAGTTCATTGGTCAAAAACAATTGTTAATCCAACACTTCTCTGTTCAGTTTAACCAATTATGAAACCAAGAACTAAAATTACAAGTGGGTCTAGCAGTATATAGTGACAAATTTAGAAACCCAGGGAGTTGGATCTCATATTTTACCACCACTAAGAAACCCCTCATTTCGTGTTTTTTCCTAATCGGATTAGTGCATATAGAAGAAAATGAACATAGGTCTGCTAATTTACAGGTAAAAACAACAATCAATACGTTCAACACATAAGCTGTATAAAATTAACTAGAATATGCAAATGACAATAACATTAACCACGTCTTTACTATGTTCACCATTCTTCAAGGTTTTATTTTACAAACTCAACTTACTGTCTGAACTCGATGTGCCTCACCTTCCGGAGGCAAAATAGAATTTTACATAACTATTGCAATAAAAGAATAATCAATTTATTAAGAAATAACATGAAATACATCAGACCTCTAATAAGTACTTTAACTATGTCAAATGGGTTCTTATATTTGTGCCTCAAAATACAATTAAATTTTACGCACTTACTACCCAAGAATGAAGCAACAAAGAAATTGATAACATTATGCAACTCATGAAACATTTTTATCATAATTTATTATCTCGGTTCATGACATTAACATGCAACCAATATGCCAAGCTTAATACGGAACATTTTTATGCAACCAAAGCAATAACGACATAAATGTCAGCTTGTCATATATATTCTCCGTAGCATAAGATTGACACCTTTGGGTATCGAAACACTCTCAAGAGAGAATATCTCACCTAATTACTTTCACTGATGATGTCTTTGGACAAGTCATCAATACTCTAATTAGGGTATACAAGCGATTTTGTCACCATAATTCTTAAGAGAGTTTATCCCTTTCAATTGGCCACTTTGGCAGCACAATTTAACTGGTAAACTTCATATACAATTCTGGTCACATTCATAATATGCACCGAAAATGGATACACTGATCACATCAAAATTCTTCCTTTGGGAAGAATTATGCATAAAGCATATCCAGTATATGACCCTAGCTAATTGTCGATTTGCTATACCATTGTATCCTTAAGTACTCATACGACATGACACCTTTGGGCACCAAGACGACCTTCATATAAGAACACAAGAGCTGGTTATTTTTAAGAATACCAAAACAGCTCGAAAAGCAAAGGACTATTTTATCATCCATGAGTCCAACGGTTCAAATGGACAAGTAAAAAAAAGTACGGGTGAAATAGCCCAAAAAAATAGCAAGGATGAAACTTGGATTCATCCCAAGAAGAGGCAAAGTACCGTTTACGAAAGGGCGTAAATTACTGGGTCACATACAATACATTACATATTTTATAACACTAGATGATCGCTGTCACGATGGGACGGCCGACCGAAAAATTGACGCAAAACTAACTTTTGGAAAAATGTAATAGTTGACACAAAACTAATTTTTGGAAAAATGTTATAGTAAGTCATTAGAAGGGAAAAAAATTATCCCGACCAAACAAAAAATTGGAAATGACTCCAATTATCTAAATTAGAAACTCGGGGTAACAAAAATTGTCCCGAACAAACAAAAGAACAAATAATAACAGTAATTTTGACACAATAAAAGGGAAAAAAGTTGAGAAAATGGGTCATTTGTCCAAAAAAAGTTTAAAACACGGTTCAAATGGACAAGTAAAAAAAAGTACGGGTGAAATAGCCCAAAAAAAAAAATGAAAGCGGCTTATACTTAAAAAAAATAGCAAGGATGAAACTGGATGCATCCTTGTGTAAAATAAAAATAAGAAAAAATATTTAAAAATGGACAGGATGAAACTGGTTACATCCTACCTATTTTTAAATTTTTGTCCATTTAAACAGTATCTTTTTAATTTTTGGCTATTTAAACAGTATCAAAACCTAAGTATCTTTTTCACCCAGGAATTGTTGATTTTGGTCTTTTTGACCAATTTTGTGAAAAAAGTTTTAAGGCAGTAAAAAAAAAAAAATGGATACTAACGCCACAGGATATGTTGGCAACCAGGTAGCACCGACTCCGATGCAACAAACATATGTATGACTATTTTACATGGACACAAATCAACGTATGGCTATATTTTACTTTTTGTAAAAATGGTAAATATTTCACCCAAGATTCATCGGACTCCCATTTTGTAAGCAATCGGATTGGGTCCGCTTGTCTTTGCATTAGACCGGACCGGTGACTCCCTACGTGAGAATGTATATTAGCTTTGTTTAAGCAAGACCACCATAGCACACAGCCCTTTGACACCCAACGCAGACCTGCAACTAACGCGTGTAAAAAGGTAGTGATAGTAATTTTCTATTCAATTACCAAAACTTTTTACAAACCCAGTCTGGTTCTCATTCTCCACCCCTCCCGTTCCTCTTTAGTTGTTGCTCTGACAACTGATTTTCTTATCTTTCGGCTAAGAACAACTTCACAGTTGAAATGCATTACCAAAACGAAGTAAGAAACGACCTAACAAAAATTTTGCAGCATTAAGCCGATAAGCCATAGTCATATTCTTGGATGTTGATGAAGATGACCATTGCTGATGTTTCATTTTGTTAGAAAAAAATTCATAAGTTAGCATAAGTGTTAGATTTGATTGATCGATTAAATGGGTGAATTTATATGGATTTTGTAGTTTGACAAGCATCAGATCTAAGATTTTTTTGATTTTTTTTTTTCAAAATTGGTTAAAAAAATTGACATGAATTATGGTAATGGTGGTGAAATTGGTATGAACACATAGAAGGTTTTTCTTTTTTTGGATAGAGAATGAACCGAAGGGTGGTGTTGGTGGTCATGGACTCATGGTAATGGTGGGTTTGAGTTAGTAACCGGATCCGACACGTGTACCCGTTACCGTCATCTTCTTCGCTCGTTTCTCTGCTGCAGATTGTTTAGGATTCAGTTGATCGGTGTGATGATTTTTTTGAGTAATTAAGTTTGAACAACAAATCTGTTTGTATGGTTATCTATGAAGAAATTCTCTGATCAATTAGTTTAATTGTATCGATTTGGATCTTGATTTCAAGAAATTATTAACTGTTTATTTTTTAAAACTAGAATTTGTGCTAGTTACGGTGGTGGAGGATGGTATATTTGTGTTGGTGGCGACGGTGTTGAAACAAAGAAGAAAAGGTTCTGTCCAATTTGTGATGACCCCACAAAAGGTCTTTTTTATCGTGGTGGTAGATCGGAGGTGCTGGCGGCGGCATTGGCGATGGTGTCATGGTGATGGTGGCTCTGGTGATAGTGGTACTAATAGTAGCGGCGGTGGTGATGTTGTTATGGCGGTGGTGGAATTTCTACTGTGGTGGTGGTGGTGCTCTCGCAGTGGTGTGGAGGTGGTGTTGTTCTGCTGGTGTTGTGGTGAAAGTGGTGAAGTTGTTATGGCGGTGGTGGAATTGCTATTGTGGTGGTGGTGTTGTCCTGCTGGTGTTATGGCGATAACGGTGGTGTTGTGGTTCTGATGGTGAGGGTGTTGCGGTGTTGGCTTTCGCGAAGGTGGCTGTGGAGGTGGAGATGGCGATGGCGGTGAAAGGTGAAAATGTAATGGACAATAGTGACGGCGGTAGCAATAAAGAGATGGTGAGAATGTAATACTCGTGTTGGATTTGTTATTGGTGGTGGGACGGTGATGTTAATAATAAAATAGGGAGGGGCAACTTAGACATTTCCAGGTATCCGGACCAAATTTTTTTTGGTTAAATTGTAAAAAAATATCACGCTTCACATTGACACAAAGTCACCATATATCTATGAAGCACGGACACCTCAAAACCGGTGACGTATCCGTGTCGGACACTTGGGGATACGTATCGGACACCCCGTTTAAAGTGTCCCTTTTTATTAATTACGAAAAGGGTAGGGGATACTTTTGGGATACTTCTCGGATACTCTAGAGGGGACACTTTATATATATATACTTCCAAATATTTATATACAGAGTATGTCAATTTTTTTTTAGATATGTAATATATTCGTATTTATCAAAAATTATTTTATAGAACCATTATATAAATGTCTAACTCTAACAATCTTATTCAATATTGATGAGTGATGGGTCAGCGAGAGTTTAGATAGTTTTTATCTATTTATTTTTTTAATATTCCAGATAGTATTTTAGAATTTTCTTACTTTATGTGATTCTTTTCACTATTAATAAATTAAATATTTTTTAATTAATACACGTATCCCAACGTATCCCGTATCCCCATTTTTTTAAAATTGACGAATCCCCGTATCAGTATCCCCGTATCAGTATCCGTGCTTCATAGCCATATATAGAGTCCTCCCTCGCTTCGCTCGGTCGGCCTAACTATGAATTTTACATTTCAAAGAATACCAATATCTGTTTTAGTGTGATTGTATGAAAAGAAAGTTCTTGTTTGGTACCTCTTTTGATCGTCATGTCTTCTAGAAATGAAAAAGGAAGGATGAAACCTGCAAGATGAAGAGTTATTAGTAGAAATATCGTATGTCTGTTTACATCGCCTGCAAAGCTTCTCCTCCGTCATCTTCTGATTTTTCTCCGTCCCTTCCATTATTTACTTCTTTTTCTGTTCCACCAGATCAAAACAGTGTTTGGTTTTCTCTCTCTCACTTTTCCTCGTTTAACCAGCATGAGGATGATTGATTTTATCCAACGGCTCATAACAATCGTCTAATGGAATGTTTAGATCCTAGTTAGAGGGTAAGGGCTATTTTTTTTTTTTTTTGATAACAAAGTACCTTTTCATTAATAGAAATTCAAAGATACAATGGGTTTAAGATCGAAAATAAGAAAATACAAAGAACCATAACGTAAAATTACAATTCCGAGAAATCCGACAAGAGAAAGAGAAGGATTATCGGTGTAGACCAAATACAAGTATGAATGAGAACCGAATAAATCGGAGGAGTGATGGTTTTTCTTGGAAATTAAATTCCAACCATTAAAATTGTTTTTCTTCTTAGAAAGATGTGCTCCCAAAGTATGAGTGATTTGCTCAAATCTCTTAAACCTAGTCATGAAGCTTCCGTCGTCAAAAACAATGTTGATGAAGTTTCCGGCGCCGGATAATTCAAGGATGAAGATTCCGGTGTAGATTCAGTCGCCGGAGACAACAAAGATGATGATTTCGTCGTTGGAGAGCTTTGCTAGTGATCTATATACCCAATAAAGTAACCAAAAATAGGCATTAAAGCCAAGATAAACATCTATAGAAGAGGAGACAAGCCACCATCATGGTGTAGATAAGAAAACATCATAAAAACTAATGCAAAACTTAAATCTAAGCTAAGAAAACAATAAAGATTGAAAGAACCTGCTCAGATCCAGCCCTAAACGGACCAGATCTGAGCGGGGAGATTTGCTGGCGGAAGGGTTTTTTCTCTCCTGTTAGAAGAGGTGATGGAGAGGAGAGAAGGTGAGAGAAATTATTTCATTAGGGCTATGGGATTAGACTATTTGAGCCGTCTATCCTTTTCGTATCCTTTTCAAAATGAAAGGCAGTTTATTTCTTTTTGACGCCAAGGGCAGTACAATAGAATTTCTATAATTTAATTCGCGATAAATTAATAAATTTTACCGGTTCGAGTCGGAACAACATGCTAAGTTAATAATTCACTGAATTTATAAAATAAAATAAAATAAAAATAGCTTTTTATAGGTCCTTTCAAATATATAAATTAATAACTCTCCAATTTATATAAATATAGTTTTACATCTATGCTAATTTGGTAAAGAATGATTCAATTGTGCCTTGGTTTTTCTTAAAATTGATATCACATTAAATTTCATCTTGGATTTTCTTAACATTAGAAGAGTTTTTGGTGTTGTTGTTTCCTGATGCCTCAATATATTTGCAACTTTGATAGCTTCTTTACGGGAAGGTGGCTATATACCTACACTTTCATCTTCGACTTCCATATCATCACTTTCCTCTTTTCCCATGACACTCCCAATTATTTCTTCGTCGGCCAACAAATATGAAATGATATCCTCTTGAGGGTAGTTAAAAAGAAATTCAACAGTCATTCCACTGCGATAATTCAATCCATTAATTAAATTTTGTAATTCTCTAGTTCCTTCATCTAACGCTTCACATGGGTTCCTGATGAGGTGTCATCCATTCAATGAATCTTACAATGATGAAAACAATTTGCAATGGAATATGTTGCATTGGTTCACTTTGTTGATTATTTTTTAGAATTAAACAATATTTTGATAAAATTAAAAAATTATTAATTAATATATACTTTTATAATTATTAATTTATGTGATTATTTAATATTGCGATAGGTTGATAAATTTTGCTGGTCTCGGCGCTATTATTATATATGGGTTATATTTTATATCAAGGACAAATGCAGCTATTATAGGTGCTCTTAGGTATAAATCAGAATGGTTTTATAAGGTCGGTCCCTACGGGGGAGGAAAATTCTCAAGTTTGCCACTTTTGCACCCTCTATGGGCATGGAAAAGTAGCAAACAGAGACCTAGCTAAGTGGCAATTTTTCTACTTAGCCAGGAGAGGTCGACTTTCTATCGAGTCGTGGAGTCTCGACCGCTTGGTTGAAACTACACCGAGCGGTCTAGTCTAGATCACCAGTGGTTGAGACTCAATTGTTATGTATATACTAGATCTCCTAGTAATTATGATCCAGCTTCCACAATTTAATCAATTGACACCTTATTCCTATTTTCTTAGCTCTTCAATTTTTCAAAATATGAACATGGCTCAGTTCATAGAAGAGCAACATGTTGCCGAAAATCAAAGAGTTGAACAACGAGACAATGTGCAAAATGAAATAAGAAGTGAAAAATATAATCAAGTAAGAGCACATCGGCTTAATTTTAGTACTGTTGAAGATGAATGCATTGCATGAATTATGTTTTGTTTATTAATCATCCCATCGATGATAGCGCACTGCAATCCATGTCGTTTCGGGGACGTGTTTTTCAGAAATTTGAAGAAGAAACAATGAACCTCAACAATCGTTATCCGGTGGTGTTGAGTGGTCGGTTTGTTATAATTTTTAAAAATATTAAAAGTATATTACTATGATAAGGGAAGCGGCTTGAAACATGAGGAGTGGTGAAACCCTGATGGACATTGAACAACGGTGTCGTGCAGAGTGGCTCTATAACAACGAAAAGAGTTCCGATATAGTAGTTGTTATGAAATCTTAAGAGTGTTTCCCAAATTTAATCCAGTGTATATATAGGTTTTAATTTCTTAATAGTTAATTTAAACATGAATGTAAACGTAGAATTTCATTTATCAAACAAAAGTGCAATTACATTAAATCACCATTCAATACAAGTGCGAGTATATTAAAAATAATTGCATCTATTAAATCAACGATTTCAAAAGATATAATCCTCTAAGCCTATTTGATCCTCCAAAAACTCACCACCTTGAGTCTGAGATGGTGGTTGAGTAGCATCAGGCAATTCATAACCTTGATATGGTACCGGAGATAGTTGAATTGGATGAGTAGGTTCTTGATATGGGTGAATTATGAAGTGGTTGTTGGGGTATACATTGAAGATTGCCTAAAAATATCTAAATGTGCAGAATGAAATAAGAAGTGAAAAATCTAATCAAGTAAGAGCACATCGGTGTAATTTTAGTACTGTTGATAGCGCAACGGGGTAAAAAGTGAATTATGTTTTGTTTATTAATGATCCCATCGATGATAGCGCACTGCAATCCATGTCGTTTCGGGGATGAGTTTTTCAGAAATTTGAAGAAGAAACAATGAACCTCAACAATCGTTATCCGCTGGTGTTGAGTGGTCGGTTTGTTATAATTTATAAGAATATTAAAAAGTATATTAAAACATGAGGACTGGTGAAACCCTGATGGACATTGAACAACGGTATCGTGCAGAGTGGCTTTATAACAACATAAAGAGTTCCGATATAGTTGTTGTTATGAAATCTTAAGAGTGTTGCCCAAATTTAATCCAGTGTATATGTTTTAATTTCTTAATAGTTAATTTAAACATGAATGTAAATGTAGAATTTCATTTATCAAACAAAAGTGCAATTACATTAAACCACCATTCAATACAAGTGCGAGTATATTAAAATAATTGCATCTATTAAATCAACGATTTCCAAAGATATATTCCTCTAAGCCTATTTGATCCTCCGAAAACTCACCACCTTGACTCTGAGATGGTAGTTGAGTAGCATCAGGCAATTCATAACCTTGATATGGTACCGAAGATGGTTAAATTGGATGAGCAGGTGCTTGATATGAGTGAATTGTTGAAGTGGTTATTGGGGTATACATTGAAGATTGCCTATACATTGAACACATTGATCCCAGTAAGTGTGGCGGTTGCTGGAGTGATAGAATGGGAAAGTGGGAAATCATGGTCAAACTAGTTCCACGTGCGTGGGAGAATTGGTTGATTGTCTATCTATTACTTTGCTAACTCCTTCAACTTCTTGCATGACTTACTCACATTTCTCATTGTGGGTGTACACACGTGTCGTAGGCCGCCAAACCAAAACCCTAGTGAATATCCCCCCATGTGACATGATTGATGTCTCACGAATGTGGAGTCTGCAAGGCAGACATGTATTTAATTAGTTAGTTGTTGACTTGACTAGATGATGAGGCTTAGCCTTGATGAGTCGAGCAGAATGAACGAATGTGGTATGCTCTAATACTCATGGATTGAGCATAAGGTGTTTTCTATGACAGAATAATAGAAAGGCGTTGAGTCTTGATGAATTGTGATATATCATTTACCAGTTGAGGAAATAATGATGTTATGATGATTTGGATCTTCGTACGATGAGATTGTTCTATCATGTACTTGCTAATAAGAAAAGTTGTCCTACTCGTCTGCGTCATGAGTTGTAAAATTAAAGCTGGTGCGGCCAATTCCCCTGCATTCCTGTTGGAACTCCTCACCGTATACAATAAAACCTCTGTATAAGAATATCTTAGAGACCAAATAATAATATTCTAATATGGAGGTTATTCTTATACGGAGGTCTACCTTGAATAGACCAATTTTTTTTCTCATAGGTGCACTTGGGAATATTCATGCATATGCATAGAAAACACAAAAATGTATCTAAGTATATGCAAAAACTATTTAAATTAGAATTTTGTTTTATGTTTATGTGTATATGAAATTTGTAATAAAAAAATTCACATACAACACAATTATCACATCGAAATTTGACAAATGAAATCATATCAGGATATTTATATTAAGTTGTGCAAAAACAAAAACAAAAACGATTTTGAAGCAAAGTGAACTTGTGAAATGGTTACATGAACCTCTTTGTCTTAAACTTTGATGTATGAAATATTTACATTATAATGTCAATTATTCTTATATGGAGGGTAGGTTCCTTAAGAAGGGACCAAAAAAAATTATGACTTATTCTAATATGGAGTTTATTATTAAATATAATTGGCCCAAGTCGGGACCAATTTTTTTTTATTCTTATATGGAGTTTATTCATATATGGAGGAGTATTCCCCCGGAGAGGTTTTGCTGTATTTGCTGAATTGGCGACAAAGAAGACCAAATTTGATGCACATTTTAAACTATTAGGGTATCATGGTGCAAACGGGTGGTCGTCTAATATTATGGATCTTAGAGATGATAGAGAATCAAAGAAATTACCAGGAATTGAAGAAAAACGATTCCATTTAACTGACATCTTCTTCAATGACCCCAACCCGCTTAAACTAGGAAGATTACCAGACAAATGATTTCCTTAAATCTCTAAATCTGTAAAGATCGAAGGTTGTTCACACTCTGCGGTAGGGTTCCATAGATGTTCAAATTACCTAATCTTATATCTTTAATCCGATCTTCATCGCAATAGATATGAACCCATTTGCATGGGTCGTCACCGAACCAGCCAAGATCACTTGAATAATTTAGCCTGTTTCTCAATTCCTTCATTACAACAATATCACTGTGGTATGTTTCAGATTGCACAGTGTATGATAGTAAAAAAATATCAAAATAAATAGGCAACCATGATTTTTCTTCATCGTTTAAGTGAAGAAGTGATGATGGAAAAATTGAATGTTGTGAATATGTGATGGTGGAGAAGTTGCCGTAGTTGGTGGTTTTATTTACATAATCAAGCGAAGAAATGAGCGAGAATTATTTTCACATAAATAAGTGAAAGAGAGTGATTTTTTTTCTTGAAGCATGAAAGAGAGTGACGGAGTGATGGGGAAAGCTGGATGCAGAGCATAATCCCTTGGTTTTTTTTTTTTTTAAAATAGGAAAGATAATTTAACAAGTAAATTAAGAAAATTATATATTGTTTTGGTCTAGACGTTTTTTTTTCCATAAGCAAAGGCGCTCTTACATTTTTCGTTGAACAATTTGGAAGGGGAAATTCCGGAGTGTTTGAGCACCATCGAAATCACCTCCCTTGCACTTAATGGGCAGGCAGGAAAGCTAAAAGGAAGTATCGTAATTCTTTCAAAAATGGCTTTATTGGTTGAGATTTACTTACAAAGTAATAGACTTTCAAGTACATTGCCAGATTTCTCAAATCTAGTTTATTTGAGGGTTCTAAGCGTTACTGATAATGAGCTCAGTGGTACCATTCCTGTAAAACCCCGAAATTTTCTTAATATAATTTTCGCACCTGAAACCCTATCCATATTACTTATTCAGATTTTTTATCTAAAGAATTTGTAAGGAATAAATATTTAATTATGAGTATGCTTATGGTTGCCAATAAATATATAAATGTTAATTTACTACGTTCTTAATATCTCTTAAGAATATAAATCATTTTCCATTTTGATTTATTAGTTGATTAGGATTTATATAATTATGGCAACAACCGGTGCATTGGTTGGTAGCTACAAGTAATTAATTTCAGAATTTTTTATTAATATTAGTAAAGATATTTATTATTTTTAACTAACTAATTATAACATGAATTTGGATAAATAAGAAAATTGAAAATGGAAGAATTGATTTATTTTGGCAATTTAATGATTTGGCTCTTATGAAAAATATGTGTGCATATCTCTTACATTAATTAATAGGTAAGTAAATAAGTTTATAAAAATAAGAAAATTGATTGATTAGTACTACAGTAAAACCTCTGTATAAGAATATCCTAGGGCCACAAAAAACTATTCTTATATGGAAGTCTGACTTGAACATACCAAAAGAAAAAAAAAATCATATGTGTATTTGGGCATATTCATGCATATGCATAGGAAACACAAAAATGTATCTAAGTATAAACAAAAACTATTTAAATGAGGATTTTTTTTTTTTTTTTTTTTTTTTTTGTATATCAAAATTTGTAATAAATTTTTTAACATACATCACAATTATCACATCGAAAATTGACAAATGAGTATGAAGATATTCGTATTAAGTTGTGCACAAAAACAAATCAAAAAATCAATTTTGAAGCAAAACGAACTTGTAATATGGTTACAAGAATCTCTTCATCTTAAACTTTGATGTATGACAAGTGATATATATATTTATACTGTGATGTCAATTATTCTTGGAAGTCACTTATTTTGATGCAATTAAGAAGCAAATTCATGTCCAATTTTCTTTGTCTGCAAGAGATTCCATTTTTTGGCAATGTAACCGGGTCAAACATGCACAAGATTACCTTTTGGCCGTCCCCATTAGTGGGTTAGATCAATGCCTTGGGCCCAGACAGTTCAGAGCGGTAGTTTGCTATCGGCTCGGTATACCCTTGTTTGTTGAAGATGGTTTGTGCTCTAGTTGTAATAAGCCTATGGATATTTTTGGTGATCATGCACTTCATTGTGCCAAAGACGTTGGCCTCAAGTTTCGCCATGACCTTGTTCGTGATGTAATTGCGGATATTTGCTACAAAGCTGGTGTGCCTGCGCGAAAATAAGTTGCCTTGGGATTTTTATCAGATAATAATAAGGATTTACGTCCAGCAGATATATCCTTGTTCTTAACTGGAAAAACAACCAAGATGTGTGTATGGATGTTGCCGGTGTCTCGCCCTTCACTGGGGAGGGAGTCCGTGCTTTTGTTCCAGGTTAAGCCATTTCGAAAGCAATTGTGCGCAAACGTACTAAATACTTAGATGAATGTACTTCACGTGGGTATGGTTTGGGTATTTTGGCGTTCACTAGCTACCTTGGTGGAGCTTAGTGAGGATACTGTTTGTTTCTTTAAGCGTCTGAAGAAATGTTTAGTGAGTAATGATGTTGATTGTGGTCTAGGCAGTTTTATTTTTCATCGATTAGGAGTTGTTATTCAAAAAGGAGTTGGTGCCCAGCTTGTTGCTCGATTAACAACTAAAGATTTGTACGAATCTTAGATTGTTTCTTAAAGCAAAAATATAATTTATGGAATTAAAATGAAACTCTCGTACTAGAATTTCGGATTTTATTATTCTTATATGGAGGTAGGTTTCTTAAAACGGAACTAGAAAAAATTATGACTTATTCCAATATGGAGTTTATTATTAAATATAACTGGCCCAAATTGGGACCGTAAATTTTTATTCTTATATGGAGTTTATTCCTATATGGAGTATTCTTCCGGAGAGGTTTTAATGTATTCTAGGGAGACCTTTTCAAACTTCTTCATCAGGTGATGTATGCTGCTGTTGATGGTGGTTTTTAGCTTAGGGATAAAATCGTAAAACCGTATATCTGACATGACGTCACTATGACCAATAGCGCATTTATTCAATCAATCAGCGTATTTACGTAAGAATTACCATGGTACCTTTTTTATACATGTGTCATTTTCCACGACAGAACCCTTAGTATTAACTGACATCACCTCTGTATACACCTAACCCTAATTCTCCCACCATGCCATCCACGTCTCTGCGCCAAGGCATGCCAACCATGCCAGCCGCACCACCGTGCCAATGGCAAACCATGCCAGCCACGTCTCCTCGCCAAGGCATGCCAACCATGCCACCCGCACCACCGTGCCAATGGCAAACCATGCCAGCCACGTCTCTACGCCAAGGCATGCCAACCATGCCAGCCGCACCACCGTGCCGATGGCAAACCATGCCAGCCACGTCTCTGCGCCAAGGCATGCCAACCATTCCAGCCGCACCACCGTGCCGATGGCAAACCATGGAAGCCACGTCTCTGCGCCAAGGCATGCCAACCATGCCATCCGCACCACCGTGCCAATGGCAAACCATGCCAGCCACGTCTCTGCGCCAAGGCATGACAACCATTCCAGCCGCACCACCGTGCCAATGGCAAACCATGCCAGCCACGTCTCTGCGCCAAGGCATGCCAACCATACACGCCGCTCCACCGTGCCAAGGGCAAACCATGGCAGCCACTTCTCCATGCCAAAACGAAGGGTTGCAATAATCAACGGCTACCCTTCTCTTAGAGATACAGATCTCGACCATCCAAGTTCGCCACCTAACGCACGACAACTTGCGGCCCAAGGCCAAACACCACAGTTTCCACCAAACCCTAGTTTTGGCCGCGCCTATACCATACCAGCCTCTCCTTCACATCATTGGCTGCTAAAACGAAGGGTTGCAACGATCAACGGCCACCCTTCCATCCAAGATGCAGATCTTAGTTGTCCAAAGTCACCAGCTGACGCACGACAACTTGCGGCTCAAAGCCAAAACACACGGTTTACACCTAAACCCTAATTTGGTCGCGCCCACTCTTTGACAGGGCCATGACTCAACGCTGGCTGCTACAAACGAAGGGTTGCAATAATCAACGTCTACCCTTCTCTTTGAGATGCAGATCTCGACCACACAAGTTCGCCACCTGACGCATGGCAACTTGCGGCCCAAAGCCAAAACACACGGTTTGCATTTAGACCCTAATTTGGCCGCGCCTACTCTATGGCAAAGCCATGTTCAACGCTGGCTGCTACAAATGAAGGGTTGCAATAATCAACGGCTACCCTTCTGTTTGAGATGCAGATCTCGACCACACAAGTTCGCCACCTGACGCATGGAAACTTGTGGCCCGAAGCCAAAACACACGGTTTGCACCTAAACCCTAATTTGGCCGCGCCTACTCTATGGCAAAGCCATGCTCAACGCTGGTTACTACAAACGAAGGGTTGCAACAATCAACGGCTACTCTTCTCTTTGAGATGCAGATATCGACCACACAAGTTCGCCACCTGACGCATGACAACTTGCGGCCCAAAGCCAAAACACACGGTTTGCACCTAAACCCTAATTTGGCCGCGCCTACTCTATGGCAAAGCCATGCTCAACACTGGCTGCTACAAACGAAGGGTTACAATAATCAATGGCTACCCTTCTCTTTGAGATGTAGATCTCGATCACACAAGTTCGCCACCTGACACATGGCAACTTGCGGCCCGAAGCCAAAACACACGGTTTGCACCTAAACCCTAATTTGGCCGCGCCTACTCTATGACAAAGCGATGCTAAACGCTGGCTGCTAAAATGAAGGGTTGCAATAATCAACGGCTACCCTTGTCTTTGAGATGCAGATCTCGACCACACAAGTTCGCCACCTGACGCATGACAACTTGCGGCCCAAATCCAAAACTCACGGTTTGCACCTAAACCCTAATTTGGCGCGCCCACTCTATGGCAAAGTCATGTTCAACGTTGGCTGCTAAAACGGAGGGTTGCAATAATCAACGACTATCCTTCCCTCTAAGATGCGGATCTCGACCGTTCAAGTTCGCCACCTAACTTACGGCCCAAAGCCAAAACATCACGGTTTGCATCTAAACCCCAAATTTGTCCGCGCCTATTCTTTGGCAAAGCCATGTCAACTCTACCTTGGCCACTGGCATGCCACAATGCCACACGTAACACCTTGCTGCACGTTTTCCCATAAAAACACTCGAGACATCTAACACATGTCACAAACTGGGGGATTCTCATAAAGGGTATTGGTTTGGCGGTTTACAGCGTGCGGCGTACACTACGCCCGTTACATGAAAGTGTCATAAGAATGAGTCGGTTAATAAATACAAGGAATAATGGTGAAAAGCTCCTTTCATTATGGAACATCAATTCCATGCGTTACCCATTTATCACCTCCTTCCACTTTACTCAGCCGTTTCCATTTTCTACGAGACCAGAGTACGTTATGTTACGACTTGTATAAATAGGTCTTACCTATTTACACCAAACAACAAGTTTTGGGTCAGGAGCATACAACACTCAGAAACCACTTGCTAGCTTTCCCATCTGTTAGCTTTCACTTTCTGATACAAGTAAAATAACTACTCTTCCAGAATCAACTATTCTGGTCTCAACACTTTCTTCGCTTCCCTCCCTAAAACCAACCCTTCTCCTTCATTTTGTGACCGAAGCAAGTCTGGAACGACCATTTCTTGGTTTAGGCCGGATTTGTACAGATTGATCTCTCGAATCTAAAGTACTCCCTTGCAGTACATTGTTTAGGGTTTAGACTCAGTTTCTCACCCACTCACGCGAAATTACCGAAATCAGAAGAAACCGTTTTTCACCCTCAAACAATTGGCGACCACAGCGGGAGGATTGATCTTTCGGTTACAATATCAATTTCCATCTTTCAATCTCATCTTTCAATCCCAACTTCAACATGGTGGAACTCAGATCCGGATCAGCTGCGAGCCACGAGAACACTAACACGGAATCTGTCCCTGGTGTTAACGCTCCTTCCAGCGGCATCACTATGCCACCTACTGAGCCCAACATCACTGAAAGCACTCCTTCAGGTGTTACACCACCGGTCACCAGGGCCAGAGCCGTTGCCGCCTCTAATGCTTCTACGCAACCTGCCAATCCTGGGAACACCGAAAGCCCTCCTCCAGGTGTTAAACCACCGATCACCAGGGCTAGAGCTGCCGCTACCGCCCCTAATGCCTCGTCAAGCATGGCACCTCTGACCGCCACCAGGACTCCAGTTACCCCGCCAACAGGACGAGAAACCGGAGGAGCCAGAGGGAGCCGACCCTATACCACCATCGCCGATTTGATGGAACGACATGAGGTCCTTGCTCGATCCCAAACGGACATGGTCTCAACTCAAAAGAAGTACTCATCTTTCTCAAGGTTCTGACAGAACGGCTACCACAGGAGTCACGCCCTCTAGGGCCGATGAGAAACACCTCCAACACTCCTGGCGCCGGCACCTCGAGAGAACGCATTGACGTAGACGAGGGGATCCATGCCGGAACCCTTCGGAGAGAAGCCTGCCGTCCAATTTTGTCACACGAGAGGATTTGGAACAACTTCTTGGGAATCGAGTAAAAAACGATGAAATAGACATACATCAGCATCAACCTCCTTACCCACCTGAGATACAAAGAATTCCTCTTCCAAGAGGGTACTTTTATCCTCAATTCACTCTGTACGACGACACTGGAAATGCACGAGAGCATATCTCTCGATTCCTGGAGTCCCTAGGCGAACACGAATACAATCACGTTCTCCGTCTGAGGGAGTTTTCGAAATCGCTTACTGGAAGAGCATACACGTGGTACAACAGCATCGCGCCAAACAGCATCCCCAACTATGGTGACATGGTTACCGCGTTTTACAAGAAATTCTTCTTCGTGTCCGAACAAGTTACCTTCTCGGACCTAGGGAGGATGTACCAACGAGACAACGAATATTCGAATGAGTTCGTCAAGAGATTCAGGGTTCAAGCACTAGACTGTCATGACCCAAACATGACCGACCAACAATTGGTGAATTCCTGCATCAACGGTATGGCTCCCATTTACCGCGCCTTGCTAGAAAACCTACGTTTCCGGACATTCTCTGAACTCCATGAAGCTGCCAAGCGATCAGCCACAACAACACCAGCATTATTAGAAAGGGCCAGACCAAACAGAACCGAAGACATGCGCGAGACTCGCGGAAGTAGACATCTCATTAACAAGCAGTACAACGCCGGCCCCTCCTCTGCTAGTGTGGTAGACTAGGTAGGAAAAAGGAAGGCCCCCGTTACGTACCAGCAGCCTAAACGCGAGGCGCCAGCACGACGAGCAGCTCCGTCACGAAGAGCCCCCGCTAAAGCTCCCATGCGTCGTCACGAAGCTGAAGGAAGTGTCTTGGATTTTTCATTTCCCATTGAGGAGGTAATCGAACTCCTAGAGGCGTGGGCTCAAGATGATGTTATCAGACTACCATCTCCCAGGTGCCCACCAACCGAAGCCGAGATGGAAAATCCCAAATATTTCCACTATCACAGATTTTTTTCATCACCCAACCAGTGATTGCAATAAACTAAAACTTATCTTTAAGGAAAAAGTAAAGGCATGAGAACTTCAGCTGGGGAACGAGAGAGTACATAGAGATCCATTTTCGGTGAGGAATTGCGGGGTCTCCAGGGACTCCGTACGCGAGACTGTACAATCCATGATGCAGCATGTATGCGAAATTCTCTACTTTTCCATGGCGCAACGCCAAGATATTTTCATGGCTCTCAATCGTATCGTGTCAGGCAGACGACTTTTTCCTACCACGGAAACCGCGCAAAAAACCCAAGCGCTATCAGGAAACTATACTGAAAAGCACAACTGGGGACTGCTGACCACGGCCTACTTAAGAGTCATTGAATTCAGCAACACACTAATCGACGCGGCCTCTGACTTCAACACCGTTACTTTCAAGACTCTGAAAGTTGCGGGAGTTTTGAAGCAAGAAGCTACCCATCTCTCGTCCGTGATCAAGAACTCGGAGGGGGAAGCCTTGAACGCGCACGACTACGTTAACCTCGAGATCAAGATAGGAGGCACCATGACGCATAGCAAGTTTCACATTGTCAAAGAAATATGATACGACATGATCTTGGGGCGCTCGTGGGTATTCAACAACAAAGAAAAATTGGGAGCGTCTCCTCTGCCGATGTCGACACCCGACAGAATCTCCAACAAGCCGTCCAACCCACAGCCGCGTCAACAACTTATCGACGGAATTCGATCACCCGTGGAAAACCCGTTGGCACTGAATCATAGGCTCCAAACACAAGTTTGTCTGGTCGAACGATCTTCTCCATCACCAGTCATTCCTTCTCTTAGCCCGTCATGGGGACTCAGTACTATTGGCGGCATGGGCGCTGTCAAAAGATGTGAATGGGGCGCTGGGCCATTCAAGCGCTTTGCCAAGGATCTGGAAACTGCAGTTGAAACTGACGAGACCAAGATTCAATCGGTTGCACAACACCCGAACTCATTTCAGATTGGAGATATGGTAGTCAAAGCGACTTCGTTTCAAGTCGGAAAGGTAACAGTGAAGATAGCTACCCGAACTGATCTACCCAAAGGCAAAGAAGACGAGCTGTATCTGGTGGCAGACGTCCTTCTGGGTGGATATTGCAAGCTCATCAACACCGACAGGCTGGAGGGCGTGATAGTTCACTCGCGATGGCTCAAGCATTTTAATACCTAAGGCACTGTACTACTTTCTCTTCCAGTACCTTTCTTTTAGTATTTCCTCAGCCATTTCCCTTTCCACTTGATACTTGTATTCCCCGAGATGAATGCACCGCTTGCATTCTCCATTAGGTTTTCGTTTTTATTTAAAGCATACCTTTTCTTCCAAATGAGTCTTCCGAATCTCGAAAAAAAAAATCGTACTAGAAGTACCTTATTCAATCGTTCGAAGCTCTGACGGGAATAATATACGAATATGGAAAGTCGAGCAACCTATTCTAATGGAAGATTTGGGTCTTTCGAAAAAGAAGCTTTATTCAAGGATGTGAAACCACAAACAAGATAATAATTGGCGAAACCCTAGCTTCGCCACAAATATGAAGAAGGTGAAAATGAGTCTGCGAAGCGTCAACTACGCAACAAGTAAAAATAATAACAATGGAAACTAGTCATAAAAAGCAGATACACGAGTTCCCAACTCCTCGGTCAGATCCCCTTTCAAGCACTTTCCCCAGCAATCTTTTGGGCAGCAAAGGTTCCATCTGAAGGCCGCATCAGCAGTAGCAGCCTCAACGTCCCGCCTGGAAGCCTCAACGTCCCACCTGGAAGCCGTCTCAGCAGCAATAGCATCCGTCTCCTTCCCGACGTCCGCTTCAACAATTGGCCCAACATACGCCACCATGACTCCCCCGATGTCACCAACAACAGTTTAGGCGTCTACTCTGAAAGCTGTTTCGGTTTCATCGAATGCAGCTTCGCCTTCCTCAGCAACCTTTCGAGGAGGATTTCCTGATTCATCCACATCGGAATCGAGGATTATGACGCCTTCTTGAACAGAGAAGTTATGTGGGTTTTCCCTTAAAAATTTTACAAACTCAGTCTTCCGTCGTTTCAACCGAGAAGCAGACCGTTCCGCCCTAGCACTGGGCTGTGAACAAGTGTTGTTGCACTGAAGCCTTTCAACGCACTGGGATGCTTCATCACCTTCCCATTTCTCCTCCATGTTCACCGAAGCTAAGAAGGTCTGAACACGCACCCGCACTTCGCCTAGATAGGTAGGAGGTATGTCCCGAATAATTCCACCAGTTTCACGGAACAGAGATTCAACTCTATCTAATACCTCATCATGAGAAGAAAACTGGTTTTCGCCGATTCCAAAGTTCTTCTCCGAAGAGTTAGAGGTGCGGATGTCACTGGAAGATCCCATTATGCGCAAAAAAAACCAGAGAAGGGGGGGGGGGGTAAGTTTTCACCTTGTCTACACCAACAACCTACATCAGAAAGAAGACAAAATGGAAAACCAAAAAAAAAAAAAAAACACGAAGATGATACCTGTAAAGGGGACGGGCACAATTTCAAAGCAATCTGTGCGAATGAAGGGTTCAAGATCATCTCTTATATCTAGCAGAACGACGAAGTCCCGAAAGGAAATCTCCCTATTAGCCGCGAATTAAGGCGTGATATCAGGTTTTAATTAGAACCTATTCTACCAGCAAAAATAAGGAAAAGTCTCATGCCTGGCCGTGCGAAATAATTATGGTTTGGTGAGAAAGAGTGGAGGAACGTGTTCGAGACACACTTGCCCGCGTTGTTACCTCTCTGACGCCGGCAACAAGGTTTGAAAGCAGAATCGGCAACGTAACACTTTGGGATTTAGATAAGGAAAGGATTTCCTATTCGAGATACGCATGGAAGAAGGCAGCCGAGCCCGCAGTAACAAGACTCACAGTATCAATAATCCGCGCCATGCCTCATCTCATGATAGCCCAGCAGTCCACGCCGCACCACGCCAGCGTCCAAGTCCCGCCCGAGCCTCACCGAGCCGCGCCGAGCCGAGTCACGCCGGGTCAAGCCAAGTCGCGTCAAGCCTAACCAAGTCGCGCCCAAGCCAAGCCGCGCAACGCTCGCGACTCCATTCCAAGCTGTGCAAATACCTGCGGCTCCCCATCCCAAACCGACCAACTCGATAAGCCAACGCCTCCACATTCCTTAACCCAGCCAAGATGACGCGTGGCCAAACCAAGCCAACATCCTGCAGCAATCAAATATACTATTTCACGGTTTAGCCAGTAACGACGCGAGCAGAATTCATGCAAGGTCGCCAACACAAGGATCACGAAATTCAGAACACTCTCGAAAAAGGTTAGACGAATCTTCCTAGTCATCTTTCATGACCCGCTGTTTCGATTTTGTCCTTGTCTGTCACCATCTTATGCTTACCTCGCAACAACGCTCCTGTTCCGAGCTAAGCAGGGGACTTAATGTTGATGGTGGTTTTAAGATTAGGGATAAAATCATAAAACCGTACATCTGACATGACGTCACTATGACCAATAGCACATTTATTGAATCAATCAGCGTATTTACGTAAGAATTACCAGGGTACCTTTTTTTTATACATGTGTCATGTTTCACGACAAAACCCTTAGTATTAACTGACATCACCTCTGTATACACCTAACCCTAATTCTCCCACCGTGCCAATGGCAAACCATGCCAGTCACGTCTCTGCGCCAAGGCATGCCAACCATGCCAGCCGCACCACCGTGCCAATGGAAAACCATGCCAGCCACGTCTCTGCGCCAAGGCATGCCAACCATGCCATCCGCACCACCATGCCAGCCACGTCTCTGCGCCAAGGCATGCCAACCGCACCACCATGCTAATGGCAAACCATGCCAGCCGCACCACCATGCCAATGAAAAACCATGCCAGCCATGTCTCTGCGCCAAGGCATGCCAACCATGCCAGCCGCACCACCGTGCCGATGGCAAACCATGCCAGCCACGACTCTTCGCCAAGGCATGCCAACCATACCCGCCGGCACCACCGTGCCGATGGCAAACCATGCCAGCCACGTCTCTTCGCCAAGGCATGCCAACCATTCCATCCACACCACCATGCCAATGGCAAACCATGCCAGCCACGTTTCTGCGCCAAGGCATGCCAACCATGCCAGCCGCACCACCGTGCCAATGGAAAACCATGCCAGCCACGTCTCTGCGCCAAGGCATGCCAACCATGCCATCCGCACCACCGTGCCAATGGCAAACCATGCCAGCCACGTCTCTGCGCCAAGGCATGCCAACCATACCCGCCGCTCCACCGTGCCAATGGCAAACCATGTGTCACGCCCCGACCTAATCACCTGCTTAGCTAATAGGATTACAACCTAAATGAAACATCAAATCTAAATTATTGATCTCAAGAACCATAACTACATAAACTAATCCCAAGACAAAACTCATACGCTCTGATACTTTAAATATAAGAATCTCTCAGGTGATATAAATATAATAATGTGTTGTTTTACATAAACAGAAAGAAATATAAAATAAAAGATTCACAAAATGTATATATTCGATAAAGCTTTAAGCAACGTAAACGGATATCTTCGCGCGCACCATTTCTCCTAGTATCTGAAATCTGAAGTGGGAACGAGTGAGCACATCATCCCATAAGGGTGCTCAATGGAAACATATAATACTCATGTAATCACCAACACGCATCACGAATCTTCTAAAGAAAATACTGTAAACAAATTTACACACAACATAGAGCAGAAGATTGCTTCAACTCACTTCCCCAGATATTGCGTCCATAGTGACAATATCCGTGAAAGATCCACCACCGGATGGATCTACGAGAAAAGAATTAAACAACCTAAACGTATGTTATCCCAATCTCGTCTCACTCAATGGAGGAGAAGATACTAGGAATAACTCCAGTCTCAAATGATAGCAGGAATCCAGATACCGTAAGATTTTAACATGGAATGCGTACACCTCATAAATTCCTATGCCACCATCTAAGTCTAGAATATAATTAAGTTTTGATTACTATGATCTGACCCCGCACAGCAGGTTCATAAAAAGCCCAATCATTATTCGTAAACCGAAGTATCCAAATAATAACCATATCCAGTCATGAACCTAGAATTTCTTCCTAAGTCAAGGTCATAGTAACCCAGTCATACTACTAAGACTGAACAATCAAGTATGATATGCACAGAGTGATATCCCCATATAAAATGTAGTATATATAATAATCAAGGGGTAAAAAAGGGTAAGTAATAATCAAGGTAAAGGGACTACTATCTTAAGACAATAAAATGTAATACTATTTATCCGGGGTAAAGCCGGGCTACTAAATAATATTCAAACAACGTAGCATTGCCCTACTAAACTTAGCAAAGAGCTATGGGGAATCACAGACAATCTTCGCGGGGAACCAATCAACGCATATCACACAACATACCCATTCAATTACAAACAAGATGCTAAAAGAAAATAAGGACTCATCATGCTCGCAGATAAAATAACTTAATGATTACAAAAAGGTTACAAAGTTCCCACCTGATTTGATGACAAGCCACGCCTACCGGGAGATTCTCAATCCACTGGTTCATCCTTTGAATCGATCGTTGTTAGTATAGAATAACTGTTAATCATACAAATACTCTAAGAATTTAGCCAATAGACTCGTACAATGTTCATAACATAATTTCATACAAGTCTCTAGTTATAGGCTATGTCAAATAACTAATGGTTCCAACTCTATCATTAGTTCTATAACTTAGTAATAAGTAAATTTGGGATAAAACAATGTTTAGTTATCCAAATGGGGTCAAATTGGGTATCATCGGAAAGCTGTCAAAAAATCCTACAACTTTACAGAAGGAACCGAAAGCTAATTCGAAACATAAGTGGTCCAAAACCTCAAATTAAGGTTTATGGCCCTAAGCCCAAACCCATTGGGCCTGATCCTAACCGGCCTGCTAAACCATCTGGGTCGACCCACGATCCGACCCGCTTGACCCGGTTAATAACCTGGATCGGTGTAACTAGTTAAGTTCACTCAGTCAATTTCACAAACAGTTGATAGACATTTCTAAGCATTTTTCACTACTTGTACACAGCACAAGAAGTCAAATTTCGGGCACTCTAGATCATTCAATTTGGATCCAAAAGGGTCAGTTAAAGTCTCATTGGAAAGGAGACAATTTTGTCTACAACTTTGTGGTTGATACTAGAAGCCAATTCCTATTAGAACATACCTATAAGCTTCCGTTTAGTCGCCTACTCACAGCTGTTACCAGTTTTTCAGTCGTAACGCTCAAACTTCGAAAATTCATAACAAATTTCCTATTTATCCAAATCAAGTAAACTCAACTCGAAAAGATAGACTAGAGACTCATCTACAAGTCTCATTCAGTAACCAACTACAAATTTACCCTTTAAAGTACCTAAAAAAATCTATAGATATAGGCAGAGATACTCATATTGCACATACAATGATGATTATGGAAAAATACACTAATTGATTCTAAGCTATTCTCATTAAACAAACATCAACCCAAATATTCATTAGCATAATAGAGTAGATTAATAAAGTTACCTTAATTGATTCATTAAGTTTTCATTACCTCCGTCATTGAACTCAACTAATCCATCATCATTCTTACTCAATAAGAACCATAAATATTTACCATCATGATCAATTGATTATTTCCATTAACAATCTAACTAAACCTTTCTCTTAATACCTATTTTAATATTAATCCCCTCCACTTCTCTTCCTCTTAAACTCCCACTACCTCCTTTGTAAGAGTCATCATACTAACCCTCTTTAACTAACAGGCAGCTAGTAATATACTACCAAAACTAGTTCGTAGATATCTTCTTTAGATCTTTATAGAATTTAACTTTACTAGTGCTAACACTTATCTTTACTAAGGGGCATGCACTTGCTAACCAGAGGTCCATTAAAAGTCAGGTCCACTGAAAGTCAGGTCAATTCAATGGTCAAGGTCCGGTCCACGGTCAAGGTTGACCGATTTCGACTCCGATTTTCCATGCGCGATATCTTGCTCATCCGGTGTTCGCTTGACGCGTCCGAGTAGTCCATTTCGCGTAACTTTTCGAGATCTATCTAAAGGTATGATTCGTTTGTCCAAATTATGGTTATATTATTTTTATTAGTTATTGTTCATATTTAATTAATCGAGACATTAGCGTCTAAAACGTCTCTTGACCAGTCTCATAGCGTTGACGAGCTTACGAATCCTTACACCATGCTAGACACTTCTCCACGCCAAAACAAAGGGTTGCAATAATCAACGGCTACCCTTCTCTTTGAAATACAGATCTCGACCATCCAAGTTCGCCACCTAACGAACGACAACTTGCGGCCCAAGGCCAAACACCACGGTTTGCACCAAATCCTAGTTTTGGCCACGCCTATACCATGCCAGCCTCTCCTTCACATCATTGGCTGCCAAAACGAAGGGTTGCAACGATCAACGGCCACCCTTCCATCTAAGATGCAGATCTTAGCCATCCAAAGTCACCAGCTGACGCATGGCAACTTGCGGCCCAAAGCCAAAACACACGGTTTGCACCTAAACCCTAATTTGGCCGCGCCCACTCTTTGACAAGGCCATGACTCAAAGCTGGCTGCTGCAAACGAAGGGTTGCAATAATCAACGGCTACCCTTCTCTTTAAGATGCAGATCTCGACCACACAAGTTCGCCACCTGACGCATGGCAACTTGCGACCCAAAGCCAAAACACACGGTTTGCACCTAAACCCTAATTTGGCCGCGCCTACTCTATGGCAAAGCCATGCTCAACGCTTGTAGTTGCAGGATTTCCCATACTACACCCCTCACTCAAATCTGCTAAATCAACTCATTTGAAGATGAAGAATGATATGTTTATTAATTGTTTTCTTGAAAGATTTACAAAGAAATGTAGAACAAAGCTAAAGAAATTACAATCACTCTTCACTTTCTCTCTCCTAATGACTTGTTTCACAATTCAAAAAGACCTCTCTCTACAACAGACTTACTTGACCCTTTATATAGGGTATTACATAGTGGGTGACAGCTATATTGTCCCTTATTTTCAGAAGCGTCTCGCGAATGCTCGCGGATGTATAACTGTTTGCCTTCGCGACACTCTTAAATCTCGCCAAGTTTTCACACTTTCCTCAAGTTCTAACTGTTGTCATCTATTACGTCATTTATTTACCTTCATTCGACTCCTTCGCGACGCGGTCATTTATTAATCTCGCGAAGTATTGCTGTCGCGATATTCTGGTCCTACATCTTGCCTCTTCTCATGTCTTCTCTGCGAAGAAGAGAATGTCATGAGAACCTATATTTTAAAGTGCTGCAACTGCTTATCTTTATCTTGCGATTGTTTATTTTCACTCGTTTTGTTTGTGTACGGAATTTATTACAGGTGTTTCTTCTTCCACTCTTTTCTTGACACGTCTCTTTCAACCGATTATTCTTAACCATTCACGTCCCTTCTCTCATTAAATGCATTTGTTTTCTCGAGAACTCTCTTCTCTATATATAGTTTTCTCCTCTTTCTCTTCTTCTTTTTATTTTCCCTCTCGCAACTTTTCTTCACCTTTCTCCTTCCGTAATTTGCGCACTCGCTTGCTTCCTTTTCAATTCTTCACTTTCCCCTTCATTACTATACTCTGATAATGGCTTCACTTGGTCGTACATACGCTCCTCATTTTAATGATATTCAAAAGAAATTACAGGAAAAAGGTTTCACTTTATCTACCATTCCACATCAAGAATCCTCATCTATGCTTTCTGCAAAATTATTTTCTGATCATCAATGTGATGATCAGAGAATTATAGTCTCGCTAGGTCAACTCCTCGCAGGGCTCCCCATTCCTTTGTATAATCCCGCAATACCATTATTTTATGAGATTCTCGCTCACGAGAAATTCTCGCGGGCTATTTATCAATTGAACGGCGATTGTATTCGCCTGATGCTTGAATTCGCCTCTCGTGGTGCGGTAAAGGATCTTTATATCCCGACAATGTTAGAAATCCCCAATTTGCGAATATACCAATAGTTCTTTGAGAAGTATACTTGTGGATAATTTCTTTGCAAATTATTCAGTCATAACTATGAGAAACGATAAATCTCGCTGGGGTGTTCGATTGAAGAAAAATGATAACGTTGATGCTGACAAATTGCTCATGCAGGACATTGACTAGCGTTCGGGTAAAAATAATATTCCTCGCTACTCCAAAGATGAAAAGTGGTGGGTTGTTCCTCTCCTTCTGAGTGGACCTTACATCGCAGGCTCACATGCACTCCCAGCCAATCTCGCGAATTATCATCCTTGGGAATTTAAGTGGCCTGAGAAGACAAAAGAGGTATATACATATCATTCATTTTAGATTTGCTTTGCTATGTCTTCCATTTCTTTCCTTCATTAACTTTTTAGAAAAAATTTAGGTCATCAGAATGAGAAAGAAATATAAAGAGGATCCTCAGCCAAATATCCTGGCGATACTTCGATCACTCACGGATGAAGTAAGAAACATTTTCTTTTGTTATTTTAAACAATATTGTTGCCTCTGTTTCTTATCTTTATTCGTGTGTGAAGATTGGTGTTGAAGAAGTTGAAATCGCAAAGATTAATGATGGAGAAGCTGGAGCTGCGAAGGCTAAAGGCAAGAATAAGGCCATTTCTCGCAAGGACAAATCTTCTGGCCCATCCTCCAAAAGACGGAGACTCCAACCTCTTTCACATTCTAACTCCCAATCTAGCGAGACTTCGGAAGATGAAAATGAGATTGGCACCTCTTCTGCTAAGGGAAGTCATTCAGATACTTCTGCTATGGCGCTTTTATCTAATGTTTTTACCGATTCTATGCAAGGCTTTGGCGATAGCAACTTGTCCGTTACTTACTTGAAACTATCGCTAAGATCTGTGATGCCCCATTGTTGGAGGATATTGAGTCTTTTCGCGGAGTTTCTCGAACAATAACACCCAGCCTTCTAAATGCTCTCAATGCTTTGGTATGTTCACACCTCTTTACCTCTTTGTAACTCTGCTCTTATCTTTAACTATTTCTCTATTTTCTTTTATAGTCTGGGAGAGCTGCTTTTGTTGCTGCCTCAGACCTTGAGAGAAGACGCAACAACCTTGAAAAGAAGAATTTGCAATTGAACAAGAGAATTCGAGAATTAGAAGTTAGGGCTGCATCGTCTCGCGATAAGGATGAACGAATTAAACAACTGGAGGCTGAGCTTACTTCTCAACAAGATAGAGTATCTACTCTTGAAAGCGCAAACCAACAGCTTTATGGTATAGCAATCTTTATTCCTCAATTTTCTTTTATTTTACCATTTACTTTTCTTTGCCTAACTTACTATTTTCGCAGACATATATAATCTCTCTGAAGAATCCATTCTTCTCCATTCATTTCCCGAGCCCATGGATGATGATGTCCTCCTTGCTCACCTCAATGAATCCCTAAGTAGTTCTTCAAATGATGCTAACCTTCTTTCATTAAAGGATCTTCAATCCAAACATCATCTCTTAAAAATCGAGCATAGATCTAGTTTAAGTTTGGCTAATCTTTTTAAACGAAAGTACGTTGACTCCAAGAAGAAAACCAAAATTTTAAGGAAGAAAATTAGCGATCTCATAGATGAGAAAGATCGCATTACTAACAGAGGTGCACAAGCATTAGAAAAATTTCAAAAATCTCTCCTTGAAGTGCAAGTTGAGCGAGATAAACTCCTTCGTCAGAATACCATGCTTAGCGAGCGAGAAGACCAAATTCGTTCACTTCTTGTCATAAATAATGATGATGAATTTGCTGGGCTGCGAAGGTTTTAGATAATGCTAGAAATAACTTAGGTGTTGATGTTAGTCTTCACACCGAGCAAAATACCTTAATCAAGGATATGATCTTTGAAAGAGAAGGTTGTTTGTTATACTTCTTTACTTTTCTGTTATTTTTTCCCTTTTGTATTATTAACATTAACTCATTTCCTCATGTTTTCAGAATCTGAAAAGAGATTTCAGACAAGGATTGGAGAACTTGAAGCCGAAAAAGAGCGTCTCGCAAAGGATCTCTCTCTTCGCGAGAACAGATATTCAAAATTGAAACAAAGAATTCCAAACTACAGTGGCGAATTTTAATAATGATGTTGTTCATTTTCGCAATCAAGCTATGGAAATAGTTTGTAAGGACCATAACATCCCTCTTCATTCATATCCCTTTCTCATTTGAAGAAGTTCCCGAGAACTTGCCTGTCTCGAGATGTTTCGATAGTGAAGCTAATGAAGAAGAAGAATTTGATGACGAGAGTGATGGAACCAAAGAATCAGATGAAGAAGAAGAAACCCAAGAATCAGATGAAGAAGAAGAACCAGCAAAGAAATAACTTCTCTTTCTTCTTTGATTTCTTGTAATATCTGTATACATATATATTTAACTATTGAATGTAAATTTCAACTTTTGCTCCCTTTGTTCAGATATATTAATCAAACAACCCTTCTTTATAATTATAACTTCACGCTTGCCTCTGCCTCTGTTCATAAGATATAATCAACTTTGCGAGTTAAATAATATAATCATTCTCGCGAGATATATATATCATTTTTTTTTTTTTTTTTTTTTTTGAAGAATATCCCCGCAACAAGATCGCAAGATATCTTTATGGATTAAGAAATCTATTGATCTTGCCTTATCATTATTTGTGTGGTCTTATTTTGCCTTCCTAAGTAAAGGTCTTATTTTGCCACCCCTTATTGCGACAAGGTCGCAGGACGTCTTTACATTTTCATGTAATGACCCATTGATCTTGTCTTATCGTTTCTTAAGTACTTTTGCCTCTGCAGGATATTGTATTTGCGACAATATGACAGGTTTAAATGTTCTTGCGACCATAAAATCCCATGACATTGTCGTCTTTGCGACGAAATCGCAGGATGTTCTTACACTTTCATGTAAAAACCCATTGATCTCGTCTTACCCTCGCGTTAATATTATTGCCTCTGCAGGATCATTGCACAAATATGACAAGCCTAAATTCTCTTGCGAGAATAAAGCCTCATGACATTTGCGTCTTTTGACACTTATCAGCTCCCTAATGGAGGGTGCCGCCCTTATCTTCTCCCTGGTTGCCTCTTCAAGGAGGCGTACATCGGCCATACAAGACTAGCTCCTCCCATCCGGTCTTAACAACAACCAGTTTGTTTCGCAGCCTCTTATCCCTTATACCTATATGGTTTATGGTTGCGAGATCGCACCCTAAGTGGAGTTTTCTTGGCCGAGTGCAAAGCATGTGCCAAGACTTGTCAAGAGTGGTAAGGAAGTTCCATGCTCCCGCACTCTTGACTCAACCGTGTACCTCGGCGCCTTGGTCATACACTCGACTCCTTGGGAAAGACCCTCGGGCGTCCAACCGGTATAACCTTATATATATAGTTGGAAATCCAAGGCATCTCCCCGGATAGGCTTTCATGGACCCCAAATTTCCATGACCCGGAGTTTCGGGAGCGGTGTAACCTTCCACCGAGCCATGTTAAGAGATACCCCCTTATATGACGTACTTTAGGTCTTACATTTGCCTCTTGCGAAATATCATTCGCGAACTAGGGTGTACGCCATAAAGGTTTGTCCCATTCACTCACTCATTCATTTTATCAATTTATTCAATCATTTGTCTGCGAAAGTATCGCACAATCTCATTTCCATTATTCAATAGATTTGAACATATTCTTCATGGCGAGATTCTCGCACAATGTTTCCGCCACCATTATCTCTGCTTCTTATCCTTATCATACTTTCATCACTAAATTGTTATCTTTTCTCACAATTATTCATTTTTTACACCTTTTATTCTTACTTCCTTCTGCTTCCACATCATTCCACCATTTCAATGTCTCCTTTGCATCATGATACTCAGTTATTTTTGTGCAGTCACTTCGCAGCATCTCTTCTTCTTTTGTTTCTATGTCATCTACCATTAATCTTTCTTTTCTTTGTTCATCCTGTACATTCTTCCTCCAACCTTTCTTTTTTGCTGTTCTCTCTTCGCAGCTTTCTACATCCACCTCATAACACTTTTGTCCCTCTATCCAATCTCCTTTTATAATCCCAACACCGCTAGGATGTGGAAATTTTATGCACTGATGGTACGTCGAAGCTATTCCCAGAATTTGATGAAGCCATGGTCTTCCAATCAATGCATTGTAGGGAGATTCCACATCAACTACACAAAACAAAATATCAGTCGATAACCCCTGCAAGGGTATCCTCATGTGCACTTCGCCTTTGGGTTTGTTCGCGGTACCATTGAAACCATATATTTTGTATGTTGAAGGGATCAAGTCTTCATCTCTTCCTCCCATAGTTTTGTAAGTATGGTAAAAAAGAATGTTGACTGAAATGCCAGTATCGATCAATATTCTATTGATTGCCCAACAATTTTCCGCTTCATCATCTTCGCCATCAATAGGTTTTGGATTAATTTCCAGCTTCACAACCAGTGGGCTATCATGTATTTCTCTTCCTTTGGGTACTTCTTTAGCCGAGAAAGAAATAATCTGCAGTTGCCACTCTTTTAGCTGCGATGTCTTCGCAACACTCATCACTTCTTTATCATCGCATCCTCATGAAAACTCTACTAAGTACAGTGTCATGAAAATCTTCAATAATGCGGTATGAGTGGACAATGGAGTTGCAAAACAAATTTTTAGCCTTTGTCCCAACTTCTATAACAAATGTTTCTTTTCCCTTCGCCGGTGGGGGTGGTAAATGTTGAACTTTCTCTTCTTCTTTTAAAAAGTGATTTAACTTTCCTTGATCAATCATTCTTAGGATAATTCTCTTGATGTTTCTGCAGTCATTTGTTAGGTGCCCATGAAAGCGATGGTAAGAACAAAACTCATGACTTCTATCTCCGGTGGTGGCTCACTTCCCATGTTCCATGGTCTTTGGTATATTTTCCATCAAAAGTATTGCTTCCCATATCTTTTCCACACTCGGCATTCAATGGTGGCATTTTAATTTCCTCCCACACTACTCTGACGACTTTTTGTCCTCTATGATAATTCCGCCTCTGGCCTCCATAAGTCTCTTCGAGTTATACCTTTGACCTCCATAGGTTTCTTGTGGTTGATCAAGTCTTTGAATTTTATTGTTTCCGCCACGGTTGTAGAAATTTCTTTCTCTTTCAAGCTCCTCTTGATCGCGACTTCCCATAGCTACTAACTTTGGTTCTATATCAATTGCTTTTCTTTCTTGTTGACCTTGCGATGTGCTCGCCACTGTGTGTATTAGTTGAGGTAATAAACTTCCATTCGCAACATTAGAATTTGTGTTCGCCACTGGGTAAGATTCCATCTCGTTCTGTCTTTCTTCTAAAGCAATATATTCCTCCTAGAGTTCTCGTAATTCAGTCATTGTAATTGTATTCTTAACTCGAAAACACCGAACATATAATAGATTGGTTGCGAACATAGCATTTATGAACGACAGTATGAGGTATCTTTCATCTACCCCCGCCGGCCATCTCGCTGCACATTGTCTTCCATCGACAGGTTAAATGTCTCAAACTCTCGCCAACTCTTTGTTTCGGTCCAAATACATCTTCAATGCCAGGTCGCGAAGAGTTGTTACTTATATACGCCCCAGGAATATAGCCTCGTAAATGATTGAATGATGTGATCGTATTCCTTGGTAAACCCTCAAACCATTTCAATGCTTTTCTGTTAAACTTGACGCAAAATATTTGCATAATATAGCGTCATGGTTTTCCCATTGTAGCATACATCTCACATAAGCTTTGATGTGTTGTACGCACAAGTGGATCCATCAAAAATCTTCAAGTTAATTTGGTAAGTTGCATTTTGGGGTATTCCTCCTAACCGCACTTCTAATGTAAAAGGATTTTTCGCACCTCCGCGATAGCTTCATCTAACCGCCTTCTCCCTCCTCCTTCTCTTTCGTTGTTCAATATTCCTCTCATCTCTCGCCAATTCTCGCAGAATTTGTTCATTTGCCTCGAGAATCGAATTGATCGGTCTCTTTAATTCTCGCTTCTCTCTTTCTTCGTTCGTGTCTACTTTTTTGTATTCTTTCGTATTTTTTCGTTAATGTCTCCATCATTACGATTTCGCTCACGCCTCCTCTCTCGATTATCATGGTTATTTCACGGGATCGCTTCTTCTAATTCCCGATTTTCCATTTCTGCTCTCAATCTCTCTCTCTCTCGCGAGCTAGACGTGCTTGCTCAATGTAATGCTTTTCAATATCATCTTCAATTTCTCTTTGTTTCCTTTGAGTTTCTCTCCCATGTAGTGTTCTTCTTCTTTCCTCCTGATTTTCTTCATTAATTGGGTTACTCTGTTCTCGAGGTTGCCTATCTTCTTGATTTCCATCATCGTGATTGTTCACCAAAATATAACGATTTTCTATCAATTCTCTCTCTTCGCGATCTCCTTCGCCATGACTTAACTCTCTTTCCAAATTTTCTTCATTAATGTTTTCTACAGGCAATGTTCTCCTCCCATTTTCTCTACTCGATACTGATCTCGATCTGTTTCTACTTCTTGACCTTATGTTTTGCAGCCTCCTATTTTCCATCCTCAATTCGTGGTTTTGCCTTGTTAGATTCGCGCGTTCTTCTGCTTCTAACCGCCTTTCTTCGTGTATTGTTTGTCTCAGCGCTTCTAATGCCGCGATTTCTTCATTTCCACGAATTGTTTCTCCCATTTCTTCTCGATTTCTCTCTTCCTGTCTATCATTCATCAATTGTTGTATTTCTTCTCTTTCTTCCGTAGAATCTGATCTCCATGTATGCACGCTCACTCTATCATAATCGATTACTCTGTTTAGTGCTGGTTGAATTGGTGGTTGTGTTGATGGTTGAATTGGTGGTTGTGTTGATGGTTGAATTGGTGGTTGTGTTGATGGTTGAATTGGATCTTCTTCTCCATTTCTTGCATCTATCCTTGATGGTCCACCTACTTCATTTCTTCTTTCTCCCACTAATCTTCCACTTCTCCTTACGATCGTTGGTAGTTCTGATGCATTCTTTCTCCTAGCCATTTCTCAATTTTGGTAATTTGTTAAAAATTATTCAAGATTTCTTTTTTGTTATCCCTAATTCTTCCAATTCACAAGGTTGATCTCCTTCAATCCCTGTTTCTAGCGCATATGTAGTTGCAGGATTTCCCACACTACACCCCTCACTCAAATCTGCTAAATCAACTCATTTGAAGATGAAGAATGATATGTTTATTAATTGTTTTCTTGAAAGATTTACAAAGAAATGTAGAACAAAGCTAAAGAAATTACAATCACTCTTCACTTTCTCTCTCCTAATTGTAGGATTCAAATATCGCACAACATATTTTCTTAGCGTGCGAAATTCAATTATTTCCTTAACTCGCGAGAAGAGCTCGCGAGATTCATTATTTTTCATAACTCGCGAGAAGGTAGCAAGACTCGCGAGAGTGTCTCGAGAGAAGGTAGCAAGACTCGCGAGAAGGTAGCGAGAGCCTGCGGAGTTATTAAAGAGCTCTCGAGAGTATGAGCTGTATGTGAGCTGTCATCCACTATGTAAACACTATATAAAGAGGAGAGCAGGAGAGAGAAGGGGGGAGATTTTTTGAGAGAGAGATTTATTTTCTTTATCATCTTCTTCCCCAAATAATTAGATCTAGAGTTCTACAAAATATCCATTAATGGAGATTGTAAATGTGATTCTTATGTAACCTCAACAATCATAGTGAAGAACCGTGGATGTAGATCACATTGATCGAACCACGTAAAAAAATCTTATGTGTCTATTTAAATTTCTAGCTCTTATATTTGATATTTAGGTGATTAATAAGGTTTAGATCTACAAAATATAGTGAGGGGGTGTAGTGTGGGATTTCCTGCTACTACATATGCGCTAGAAACAGGGACCTAATCTTGTTGGTTCAAGAAAGTTTAGAAAAATTGACTACTGTTGGTGACGAATTTAATTGGATCTATAAACTTTAAGGGGAAAAACAGAAGTTTCCAAGAAATAATTTAAATCTTCAAGCAACGGATGCTGTTAATAATTGGTCCAGATCCAGAAGAGTAAAGGAAGAAGAGATAAAACAGCTTGAAATTCAACAATTCAAGCGAAACTAAAGCAACGTCAATCGAAATTATATTCATCATCAGTACCAGCGAAGCAAGGAATGCCAAGAGGCATGGAACTCAACTTATGCACGCAAAGGATTTTATCGAAGCAGGGCAAAGAAAAACGTACAACTAGGAGAACTTTACTAACAAAAATTGTTAAAGAACGATAAAGATTCACCAACTTCAGTTGTTAAGGATTCACCTACATGACTTATTTTCGCAGAAGAAAGTTAGAAACAGTTAGTAATGAGCAAAAAGAAGGTTCTAGATGCTGTGTGATCAATCCACTTCGCAACCATATTCTCTCCTCCTAAAAGTGTCCCTTCTTTAGAAACAGTTAGTAATGAACCTAATTCTTCTTCACATAAAAATGTGAAAGTTAATAAAAATGTGATGCTTGCGAAGGTTAACAAGAATGAGATGCTTACGAGTTCACCTCATCAACCATTCCAGCGAAGACAAACAAAGACAAATGAAAATAGGCGGCAAATGCATGAACTTTCATCAACAATGATCGATTGCTTGCAACGATGGTTGGTTTATCCCCTCTACGGGCATAAGCTTATAAGTTGAAAGAGTAAATCAGATGGAGGCGAGGAGAGGCAGCTACTATCAGCCAACGGCGTGAAGGGAAACCCAACTAAGAAGAAAAGAGTAGCAAGTTAGATAATCGCGTAGAGCAGAAAATATAGACGAGGCCAACAACTTACGTGTAAATTCATTCTCAGGCGAAGACAGCAAAATTCACAGCAAGAAAGTTAATCATCCACGTGCCAAAGCATCACCAGAAATGACGAACTTATAGCCAGACAAGGAACTTTCTTCACAATATTTATCTTGCGAACGTTCGCAGCAGATATTCGTTTACTTCATTACCCAGATTCAGCAAGTCAACTCGCCGTAATCAGTGATACAATAATTTGCAGTATAGAGCGCTACTTCGCCTGTCTGAGCCAGCCAACATTTCAACGAAGGAATCATTTCCTTATCAATAATTACAGCAAAGCAACTTATCAAGTGTGAAATATATGATCCGAAGAAGAGTTCAGAAAGTGGAGCAAAAACTTCATAACTATAAGTTCAACACAACCATTAACCAAACAGCGAAAACAAGTTCCAATCAAGCTTCTGCTTGTAAACAGATTTGGCGAAGACGAATACCCATTACCTCGTGACAGGGGAAGAGATCTGCAAGTAGCGAAGTTCCGTAAAGAAACAAAAGGGGAAATCATTGACAGTAAAGAAGAATATAGCTTGAAGGAAGAGCATGTTGGAAACAGTTCTATGAAAGAATCCCTACTCATATCCTGCGAAGAACATTCACAATGGGAGAGAAGTCAATTAATCCTGTTCGCAACGATCAAACTAGTCGCAATAGCTTGGTTTGAATCAATCAATACTTGCGAAAATGATAGTTCCTGCGAATCTATCAGTTCAATCTCATTGATTGTCATCAGTAGTTTCTAAGTGAATGATTTCTTTAGTCTTTCATATCGCAGAAATACATTAGAAGGGAGTATACTTAACTCATCTCTTAAATTATAATAGTTTTAATTGAATCCTGATTATCCTGATTTGTTCGTGTGCAACAATGCACTTGAAATAAGAACCTTTGTGATCAACTATTTGTTTGTGTCACGAACCACAGGTACCTAAATAACATTACAATGGAAAATTTGAAGTACTGGCAAAGCAGACTTTGAAGAAGCAAAACTATATAGCAGCATGCACTAAGAAAAGAGAGGCAGTAGACAAGTTCACTTCGACTACAGAATAAGAAAGCAGACTTTAAATATGTTCATGATGCAAAGATACTTCGCAAGATACTTTGCAAACTTTAAGGTTGAAAAGGAAGATTACTGAGAGGATATGTAAAGGAAGAAATTTGCATTGCGTAAAGATCCACAACAGTTATAACGTGAAGAAAATAAATAATATGTACAAGAGGTTGCGAAGAGAAATAATATATCAGCGAAGTAAACAACTAATTATGAGCAGCAGGAACCAAATATGGCAAATGAAGGGAATAGTAATCTCATGCAAACGAATTCTGCGAACAAAAGAGAAATAGCGAGAAGGAAACAACTTGAGAAGGCGCCATTATACAATTCATTACAGAAAGCGCCAGCAACTCATAGGAAAGAAAGTAACCACGAATTTGTACGGGAGAAATAGCCGAATGGAGAGGATATCTTATGTATTTTATACAACAAAGCTATCTCGTCACAGCAATAACAGAGTTACAATATCACAGATCAACCAATCCAATTTGCATCAATCGATCCACTTTGCAAGAACAGCTCAGTTCGACTCAATACCTAGTTTGCATTCAACTCAATAAATTTATTTTTCTTGAGAATTTAATGGATCCTGCGAAGAAGAAGAAGGGAAGAACTTGAAGGAAAGTCCAAGAACAAAGAAAGTCAGGGCAGAGATGGGGAAATCGCAGCCGTGGAATTTAGATATGTTGTGCGGTATTATACTCTTCAGGACATACTTTCAAAATGAAGAGAACAATTAATAGATCGCAGAGTGTTCCATTGCCAATATTTGCGATAATAATGAAAACTTCGCAAATATTTACTTCGCAAATGCTTACATCGCCAAGGTTCACCTTTCTCACTTTCAACGTCCAAGCCCAAATCACTCAGGTCCACTAAAAGCAAGCCAAGCTATTTCACACAACCCACAACCGCTAATCTACTTCGCAACATATTTGGTTATTTCGCAAGAAGAAAATGGGAGATTATTTCGCAGACATATTTCGCAAGAAATGGTTAGAACAGTTGGTATGGTGCGAGAATATGCAAGAGGCAGGTCAAGGGTTCAAATCTCATTTCCCACAATTCTTTTTGCTGCGAGATATTTATATTTTATGCGACGTTCATACATTTCAAGGATGATAGTTCGCAAGCAAATCATATACTTCGCAAGAGACAACAACAGCAGCAAATCACAAATGATATGATATTATGAGAATGAATGAAAGAAATGACAGAAATGAAGAAATGAATGAAAGAATGAAGACATGCGATAATTTCGCAAAGATAATGAGAAGAGATAATCAAAAATGAATGATTGAATGAATTGACAAAAATGATTGAGTGAGTGAATGGGACGAACCTTTATGGCGTACACCCTAGTTCGCGAATGATATTTCGTAAGAGGCAAATGTAAGACCTAAAGTGCGTCATATAAGGGGGTATCTCTCGACATGGCTCAGGGAAGGTTACACCGCTCCCGAAGCTCGAGTCATGAAAATTTGGGGCCCATGAAAGCCTATCCAGGAGGAGGAGGTACCTTGGATTCCCAACTATATATGTAGGTTATACTGGTTGGGCGACCGAGGGTCTCTTCTTAGGAGTCGAGTGTATGCTCAAGGCGCCGAGGTACACGGTTGAGCAGTGCCCGGGATGGATGAACCTACCTGGCCATTCTTGGCAAGTCTTGGCATATGTTGCACTCGCCCGAAGAAAACTCCACTTAGGGTGCAGTCTCGTAACCATACACCCTATAGGTATAAGGGATAAGAGGCTGCGAAAACAACTGGTTGTTGTTAAGACCGGATGGGAGGAGCTAGTCTTGTATGGCCGATGTTTCGCCTCCTTGAAGGGTCAACCGGGGAGATGATAAGGGCGACGCTCTCCATTAGGGAGAGTGTCAAAACAGACGCAAATGTCATGAGGCTTTGTTTTCGCAAGGAGACTTAGGCTTGTCATATTTGTGCAATGATCCTGAAGAGGCAATAATACTAACGCGAGGGTAAGACGAGATCAATGGGTCTTTACACGAAAGTGTACGGACGTCTGCGATTTCGTCGCAAGACGGCAATGTCATGGGGCTCCATGTTCGCAAGGATATTTAGGCCTGTCATATTGTCGCAAACAAAACATCCTGCAGAGGCAAAAATACTTGAAAAATGATAAGGCAAGATCAATGGGTCTTTACATGCAAGTGTAAAGACGTCCCGCGATTTTGTCGCGATGAAAGGTGGCGGGGAGGACCTCTAATTAGGGAGGTCTAACTTGGAAGTCCACACAAAAATGATAAGGCAAGGTCAATGGGTCATTGCATGAAAATGTAAAGACGTCCTGCGATCTTGTCGCAATGATAAAATTCAACATAAAGCAATGAAGAGATTATACTATCGCATGAGCACAACGCAGAGATAGAGGAAAGATAAGATCAAGAAATAACTCACTCATTCAACACTTTTTCAACGATTCTACCTTCGTAGATAAAGAACAGAGGCAACAATGGATTACCGAAAAAACATTTTATGTTCTTTATTTTCTCGGCAATGTTCTTTATTTTCTCGGCAAGAATCATTTCAAGGAAGATGTTTACCAATGAACAACAAGAATCCTCACCAAAAATGGAATAATGACTTCGCATGAACAGAGGCAATACTTCTTATGCTTCAAGGATTAATATTTCTTAAAGTTTCAGAACTTCGCGAAAGAATAGAGCATAGCATGAGGCAAAGAACATGGAGCGAGAGTTTCGTATGATGGATTCACAATACTTCTTATATACATCTCAAAGGATACTTCATACTTCTTATATATATTTCGAGGATTAAGTACTTCATATATTCTTCAAGGATACTTCATACTCCGCATAATTCAAGAAACGATACTTCATATATACTTCTCAAAGCTTCGGAACTTCGCAAAAGAATAGAGGCAAGTACGTACTTTTCAAGTCCAAGATTCTTCTCGCTCGTTCCTTCATCAACAAAGACCAAAAATTACTACAACAATGATTTTTCCTTAAAGATCGCTCTTCAAGCAATATTCAAGGAAAAAGAGGCAAGATGTAGGATTCAAATATCGCACAACATATTTTCTTAGCGTGCGAAATTCAATTATTTCCTTAACTCGCGAGAAGAGCTCGCGAGATTCATTATTTTTCATAACTCGCGAGAAGGTAGCAAGACTCGCGAGAGTGTCTCGAGAGAAGGTAGCAAGACTCGCGAGAATGTCTCGCGAGAAGGTAGCGAGAGCCTGCGGAGTTATTAAAGAGCTCTCGAGAGTATGAGCTGTATGTGAGCTGTCATCCACTATGTAAACACTATATAAAGAGGAGAGCAGGAGAGAGAAGGGGGGAGATTTTTTGAGAGAGAGATTTATTTTCTTTATCATCTTCTTCCCCAAATAATTAGATCTAGAGTTCTACAAAATATCCATTAATGGAGATTGTAAATGTGATTCTTATGTAACCTCAACAATCATAGTGAAGAACCGTGGATGTAGATCACATTGATCGAACCACGTAAAAAATCTTATGTGTCTATTTAAATTTCTAGCTCTTATATTTGATATTTAGGTGATTAATAAGGTTTAGATCTACAAAATATAGTGAGGGGTGTAGTGTGGGATTTCCTGCTACTACACTAATGACTTGTTTCACAATTCAAAAAGACCTCTCTCTACAACAGACTTACTCGACCCTTTATATAGGGTATTACATAGTGGGTGACAGCTATACTGTCCCTTATTTTCGGAAGCGTCTCGCGAATGCTCGCGGATGTATAACTGTTTGCCTTCGCGACACTCTTAAATCTCGCCAAGTTTTCACACTTTCCTCAAGTTCTAACTGTTGTCATCTATTACGTCATTTATTTACCTTCATTCGACTCCTTCGCGACGCGGTCGTTTATTAATCTCGCGAAGTATTGCTGTCGCGATATTCTGGTCCTACAACGCTGGCTGCTACAAACGAAGGGTTGCAATAATCAACGGCTACCCTTCTCTTTGAGATGCAGATCTTGACCACACAAGTTCGCCACCTGACGCATGGCAACTTGCGGCCCAAAGCCAAAACACACGGTTTGCACCTAAACCCTAATTTGGCCGCGCCTACTCTATGGCAAAGCCATGCTTAACGCTGGCTGCTACAAACGAAGGGTTGCAATAATCAACGGCTACCCTTCTCTTTGAGATGCAGATCTCGACCACACAAGTTCGCCACCTGACGCATGGCAACTTGCGGCCCAAAGCCAAAACACACGGTTTGCACCTAAACCCTAATTTGGTCGCGCCTACTGAAAGGTGTAAAATACACCATAATTTAATATCTATCGGTTATGCTTTCTATGCTATTTTTCGTGTGAATTTTGTATTTTACGCATGTTTTGAGTTTTGTAGCTACTTTGGAGTTATGCGGAAGAAAAGAAGGAGAAATCGTCCAAAATTGGGAAAGACGTGCAACATTGTCATTTCACAGGAAAACACTATTGGGAGCCGAGCCACAGTTAAGGGAAACTCTCTTTTGGTGGAGTACTAAAGCCAGGCCTGCTGAGGTTAGGGGGTTGCCAGATGAGTGGCATAACAGAAGTGATCGGGGTGCGAATATCCATCCCCAATTTATAACCCTAAATTTGAGAGTCGTCTTTCATTCATTCCAATCATTTGTAAACTTGAAATTGAGAAGAAATAAAAGCAGCAGCCGCTGCTATTAAATCCGAAAGACCAAATCGAGACTCTGATAGAGAAATTGAGAGATGAATAAGAGCAGATTATGTTCGAATTGTGAGCTAAAAGGGAAGAGGATGAATCGATCTTTGTTAATAAATGGATTTGATCTTTGTTGTTTAGAATTGAACTCGGGGTGATAGAGATGGTAGTGATGGGTTTGATTTGTCTTCGCAGAAGTTGAATCGAGAAGAAGACGCTCACGCTCAAATCTACAAAGAAGAATGGAGATCAAGAAAGGGTCTTGTTTAGGAGATGGAACTGGATTTAGGTTTGAGTCTTAATGGCGAAATTGAATTTAGGGATTTGAACGCAGGGAAATCAAGATGATGGGTTTCTTTGGAATCGATGAGAAATTGAGTATAAAAAGCTCAGATACAGAGATGGGTATGAGGTTGAGTTGAAGTTCAGTGGCGAGATTTGTTGGAATTTGTTGATTGAGCTTGATGGGTACTGATGTGTAATGAAGAAACTCAGAGAATAAGAAGGAATTGGAGGAATTCGTGATGTTGTGAAGATGAAACGGGTTGAATCTGTGAACAGATGGATGTCAAGACAAGGTGGTGTTCTGATGGTTTTTGAGTTCGATCAAAGAAATAGAAGGAAGTGAAGACTAATGGTTTATGGCTTGAAGAGAAGTGTTTCTGCTGTACAGGGATGAATGTTTGAAATTTCTTAGATTTATGCTAGGTTTCTTAGCAGGTATGGAGCTAAAAAGTGAGGCCTGAATTCGGCCGGGAATGTCTTGTAAACAAACGGAACTCTGTCCGGATTTTCTCTCAGACGAGTTAACTCAGTGCCGACGATAAACGATCCGCCCTCGTAACTCGGAAAGTCAGCCCAAGAAAGACGAGTTTGACAGGGTGACCGAGTGACTGACTCGAGACCTTGACCTGTTAGAAGGCGTCGCTTGACCCGTTACATTTAACGCCGTTGTTAGTTTGACTCAGGTTGCCGGCGGTGACTTTGCCGGCTGATTTCCGGTGATCCCGAGAACTTTTCAGGCGACCAAAAATTCAGAAATTTGTGAAGAATTCTCTAGACACATCTAGACTCATGGATTTGAGTAATTGGACTTGGATTTGAAAAGAGGAGATGGAAGATTTGAGAAAGACTTGGATTTGGAAGTTGAGCTACAAAGGGAAAGGGATTCTATTCCTTGGAAGATTTGGAGAGCATTGAAGCCTATAAATAGAGAAGTTCTCTACACACTTCCACACCTTCTACACACACAACACTTCTCTTTTCTTTATTCTTTGTGTGAACTCCTTAACATGAGTAGCTAATTTTATTATTGATTGAGGATGAATTCCTAGTTCTTAACATATGATTTGAGTTTTGTTTTCAATTCTATCTTGAAGTTTTTCACATGATTATCGTTTGTTTTTACTAATAGGAATGTTTATACATTCATGGTTGATTGATAGATTGTTTATAGTGCACGCTAAATTGATTTGTTAATTTAATCTAAAGCTAGTGAAAGTTAGGGGATAAGTAATCGTTTCTTGACTCTTTACACAAGTAGCAAACACGAGACCTTGCGGAGGGATTCCGTGGAGAAATTGTGTGTGAAAACAACGTTAGCAAGTAGACCTTGATCTAAGAGTCTAACTACTAATATCAACCTAATAAGTTCATAAATCTTAATGCATTTATTTAAATTACATCTTGAGTGATCTACTACTAGGTGGTTTGGTAAATAGAATCCGGTAGTCGAGAACTTCCGTATCCGGTGATACAAGGGATTTAGGTGTTTAGCACTGATCTAGATGCTTTACCTACGGTTGGTGATAATCTGTGACTAATAAAAAGTGGAAAAGAACATAACTTGAATCATTGTTTTGCAACGAAGAAGGATTCCTTGATCTTGTCTCTCTTATTGATTTCAACTTTATCTTTGAATTGCTTTGTTTATTTTCTTTTGCTTTATAAAACAAACCCCCCTTTTTGTGACAATTAAACAACTAAAAACTCTTGCTCCTCGTGGGAACGAACTTAACTACCACTATATTAATTGTTAATTAGGTGGAAAAATATTCACTAATTTGTTGTGGTTACGACACGCATCAAATTTTGGCGCCGCTTCCGGGGAGCAGCGGACGATTTTAGTTGTTTTTATTTTCCTTTTGCTTTGTTAGATTCTATATCGTATCTAACTTAGTTTTTGAGAATCTTGTTTCAGGTAATATACCTTTGGTGAATTCTTAAAGAGGGCAGACCGAGTCCAATACGTCTTCGATCCGGCACTCAACTAAAGGATTTCATTCGAGCGGTTAACACTCCGCTTCCTCCTTCTTCATCAAGTGAGTTCGCAGATTCGGACATAGAAGAAGAAGCAATGGCTGATCGTACACTCAAGGACCTAGCTTCTCACAAGCTCGATACACAACAATGGTGTATCCAAACTAACTCAACCTTCGAGATCAAGCCGGGGTTGATTAGAGAGTTACCAAAGTTTCATGACATGGTGAATGAAGATCCAAACAAACATCTTATGGACTTTTATACCATAGTCATGGCCATGCTTCCACCGGAGACTAATGAGGATGGAGCAATGTTGAAAGAGTTCCCGTTCTCTTTGGCGGGCAATGCTAAGGAGTGGTTGTATTATTTGCCTTCCGGAAGTATCACAACATGGAATGGGATGAAGAGAGTTTTCCTCGAGAGGTATTTTCCTGCATCAAAAGCTACTCAAATTCGCAAGGATATTTGTGGGATGATGCAAAATGTAGGAGAGTCATTGTATGAATGTTGGGAGCGATACAAGAGATTGGTCGCAAGCTGTCCACACCACCAATTCAGTGATGTTATGATACTACAATACTTTTACGAAGGTCTTCAACCAAGTGATAGATCTCTTCTTGACGTCGCGGGTGGTGGTGCACTAGTGAACAAGACGGTGGCCCAAGCTACCGAGTTGATTGAAAGTATGGCTGCGAACTAGCAATAATTCTACACAAGAGATGAACCAATGGTTAGGCGAGTGCATGAATTTAGTGATTCATCATCACATCTTGATCAAAGGATGGGTAACATGGAGAAAATGATGCAAATGATGGCTGCGGTTATCATACCTTCATATGATGAAGAGTTGGAACAAGTAAATGATTTGTTTCCAAATCAAAGGCCAAGGTACAATCCACACTCAAATACTTACAATCCCGGTTGGAAGGATCATCCTAACTTTAGCTATGCAAATAAGCAAGCGGCGGTTCCCAATCCGTATGAGCAACAAGGTGGTTTCCAACAACAACGCTTCCAACCACAACAAGTCAAGGAGTAAGATTCTTCAATTGATGAAAAGCTCAATGCATTGATGCAAGGTATGTAAGGTATCACCACTTTGGTTCAACAACAACAACAAAAGACCGATTCGGCAATCAAGGCTTTGGAAATTCAAGTGGGGCAATTAGCGACCGATGTGAACCTATTGAAAGCTCATGCATCCAAAAAGCTTCCTTCACAACCATTTGTGAATCCAAGAGAGAGTGTTAATGCGATTTATTTGAGGAGTGGGAAACAAGTGGAGCAACCAAATCAACAAGATGAGGTGTATGATGAGAAAGAGGAAATTGAAACCGCACCAAAGGAGAATACATCCCCAACCAACCAACCCAAGGAGACGGTTCCTACTTTCACAACTCCACCCCCGTTTCCTAGCCGATTTGCTAAGTCAAGGAAAGAATTGGAATACAAGGATATTTGGGACATCCTTAAGAAAGTACAAGTCAATATTCCACTCATTGAAGCTATTCGTCAAATTCCTCGTTGTGCAAAGTTCTTAAAGGAGTTGTGCATGAAGAAGAAAAGGTTAAAAGGGAATGAAGTCATGAGTGTGGGGGAGAATGCTTCGGCATTCATTCTCAAGAAACTTCCACCAAAATTAAAGGACCCCGGTAGTTTCACCATACCTTGCACAATTGGTAAAACAAGGTTTACTCGAGCTTTACTAGATTTGGGAGCATCGGTTAATGTTATGCCTTCCTCGATTTATGATTCTTTGAATCTTGGTCCTCTTAAGGAGACCGGGGTAGTTCTTGAACTTGCTAACCGATCTAATGTTTACCCGAAAGGGATTGTTGAGAATGTTTTGGTGCAGGTCAATGATCTTGTATTCCCGGCCGATTTCTATGTCTTAGACATGAATGATGAGAATTCTTCCAAGTCTACACCTTTGCTTTTGGGTAGACCGTTCTTAAGCACCGCCAGAACGAAGATTGATGTCCAAAATGGCACCTTGACTATGAAGTTTGATGGTGCACTCATCCACTTCAATATCTTCGAGACAATGAGATACCCAAGTGATGTGAAGTCATGTTTTCCCATTAAAGAGATTGATGCGGGCTAATGAGTCTTGCAAGAGCTAAGTCGGGCCGTCGACTTTAAAACAAGCGCTAAATGGGAGGCAACCCATAGGTTTTGTATTTCTTATCCTTTTGATTTTGATTTTTGTTTATTTTTCTTGTTCCAAATCATGTTAAAATTTCCCACCTTGACTTTACTAGGACGATTCAATTACATTGAGGACAATGTAAGGTTTAAGTGTGGGGGAGTGGTTAAGCATGTATTTTAAAAAAAAAAAAAAGTTTTGCATAAACCTCCAACTTGTAGAGATTTTAGAGTCACTAGCATACTTTTAGGTATGTTCACATAGAGAATTCTGACCGACATAACTGAACTTGGAAGTGTTAGGGAACTACGTTCGGATTTCTTGCTTGTTAGAGTGTTAAATAATGGATTTAATCATGCCGGTGATGCAAATTAGGAGCAGAGGGAATGCATTATTAGAGTTGCTGATCAATCATTAGTGGAGACTACCCGTATTTATATCATGTGAGGCGCCGACCAAATATTCTTTGTAGCTGACTAAAAAGCTTTCTTTTGAGTGTGTGTCACCGTACGTTAATTCCGGGTAGAATGGTGAGCTACCCAACATCCCACCAATAGAAGCACTACTCTTTGATCTCTTGAGTGCTAATTTTGTCAATCATGAGGGTGACGTCTATAGATGAAAGCTTCCTTCTTGTAGTTCGATTTGCAGTTAGCACCATTCTCTCCACAACAACGGGTCCATAGAAACACCATCATCATCAACAAGGAGCGACATCAAAATCTACAAGGAAATTTGGAGAAGTTCAAGGTTTACAAGCAACAAAACGAGAAAAAGAGCAAAATTTCATATTCAAGTAAAGCAACATACAAAGAGCAGATTTTTACATATATGTTGAGGACTTACAATACAATGAGGTAATTATATATCCAAGTATGAATACTTATTTACGAGAGCAAAGAAAATCAAAAGGTGAGAATTATTGAAGTTTATGATTTCGAGACAATACAAGTTGTGAAGAATCAAGCGGTAAAATACTTCTCCCACGGCCACGGTTTGTTTTATTTTCACTTTGTTTTGTATTTTATTTCTCTTGTCTCCATCATTATCAAAAAAAAAAAAAAAAAAAAAAAGATTAAAAAAAAAATTGAAAAAAAAAAAAAAAAAAAAAAGACAAGAGAAAAATTTATAATTGTTTTTATTTATATTTAATAAGCCGTGGGGAAGGAAAATCTATAAGGAAGTTTCAAGCAACAAGAATTTAAGGTAAAAAGGTTACAAATTGTCAAGGATCTACAAAGTTCGAGAATTTATCATCAATAGTTGAAGCCGAAGACGAAGACCAAGAAGATAAAGACGAGTAGCGGAAGACATTTCTATTGGATGCCGTGAGAGTGGTGTAATCATAATTGGCGATCGGATGTGAAGGTGAGTAAGTAATCTCATCCTCGATAATAGTGGTTGATTTCCTTTCTTAGAGATCGTCAGAAAAATGGTTTTTTTTCAAAATGTTAAAAGATGTGGGTTTTTAAAATATTTCGGAAGTTGTCCTTCCCACCATTCAACGTGTTGCAGGATTTCTCTCTTCATTCCTACCTGCAAACATGTGAGACCCATAAAAAAACCATCTTTTTGAGTGCAATTATCATAAAATCCTTTTTGGTGAGGCAGAAGTCGAGGCGAAATGCTTATTGATCGTTTCTCAAACACGCGTTCTCTCATTATGGTGTGGTTATTTCTCACTCAACATTTAAGAATGAGAATATGTTCTTTAGTATTTCTAACTTCTTATTACTAGCATACAGAAACTCTATGTCCTCATAGCTCTTTGGATGCTTGGGACGCTGGAACGCTTTGAAGTTGTAAGTTTTAGTTTGATTTGCTCGAGGACTAGCAAATTCTAAGTGTGGGGGAATTTGATAGGTGTAGAATACACCATAATTTAATATCTATCGGTTATGCTTTCTATGCTATTTTTCGTGTGAATTTTGTATTTTACGCGTGTTTTGAGTTTTGTAGCTACTTTGGAGTTATGCGGAAGAAAACAAGGAGAAATCGTCCAAAATTGGGAAAGACGTGCAACATTGTCATTTCACAGGAAAACACTATTGGGAGCCGATCCACAGTTAAGGGAAACTCTCTTTTGGTGGAGTACTAAAGCCAGGCCTGCTGAGGTTAGGGGGTTGCCAGATGAGTGGCATACCAGAAGTGACCGGGGGGCGAATATCCATCTGATGGCATTTATCAATGATGTTGTAGTAGAAAGGTTCTTTGAGACTTGTGAAGGAAGATTTTTTAGACTTAATAAACTAAAATGATAGAAAAATATATATACAAAAATATTAACAAAGTGGGCGAGAGGTGACCAAGACACTAGATTCCACTATTACGCAAAATTGAATGATAAATATTTCAAAACTCTATTCAATTCTTCAGTCCTCTTTTATCTTTAATTCACTATCAATCATACAAATTCTCAAATGTTATTTGTAAACCTTAAGCATAGATTATCAAGAGATTAAACCAAGCATAACCTATCAAACTGAATCACAAATAATTAAGACAATCATTCAAACAATTTAAAACTCTGCAGAAGCAGCGATTAGGTGAATTATATAATTAAATGAAATAGTTACCCATTTATGTTGCGTGAATAGCTTCCTCCATTGCCTTGGTTACGAGGGAATTAGCTCATCATGGTAAACATGCTCTCAAAATAATTATTTATTATGGCTCAAATGGTGTTTACAATAAAGAGAAGAAGAGAAAATGGTATAAAACAGGATTCTGCGACCCACAAAAGACGTTTAAAACAACGACAGAGTGAAGTCTTTGTGTCTTTGGAAAAATACGACCCACGCTTTTGTGACCCACGATCCACCGTCGGTGTCACCGTTGACAAACGACTCTGTTGCTAGTCCATTCTTCGTGTTCTTCATCTTCATCAGAAAGACATAAAACAAAGCAGCAGGAAGCTTGATGTTCATGGTGATTTCTTTCTCCTCAGTTCTCCTCAAGCCCCCAAACTCTCGACACCTTCTAGGACACCCAGGGAACCTATTTATACCCAAAAGCGACAAGAAATCACGCTCATTAACTCTCCATGATCCTCCATTACTCGGTGTTAAAAGAAAATATTTTACGAATATTTTCTTCCCCGAAATCATTCTCCACGCGTAAACAACTTCCGATACTCCCTTATTTAGCTTCTACACGCATCTTCAATGACTAAGTGTCATCTAAACACGAGCAAAGACACATCAAACTTGCTGAAAATCCGTGAATATCATTTTCAAACCCGTGTTGCCCTGATTTCTTCCACGTGATTATCCAGCCAAATTCAATCGAAACAATCACCCATACCGGCTCTTTTATGATATATTACATCTTTCCAAAAAGTTTCAATGATTGAATCGCACAAAATCACGTCCAAATGCAATCGAGAAAATCTGCCGGTGAAGAGCAAATATTTTCCCGCCAAAATAATTTTTTTGAATTTGTGAAGAAGGTCACCCCTTATCCAGTGGTCGCCCCTTATCCGTTGCTGGAGTCCGAATAACACATTCCCATGGGGTGCCTTTAGTAATTTTTTGGGGTGCCTTTAGTACTTTATCCTGGGGTGTAAAACACCACTTTTCGAGCCAATTTCGCCGCAAGAGCTTATTTCTCTATAAATACCTATAAAGACATAAAATAACAAAATAAATACAAAAGTCGAGTACTAACAATACATACAATTGAGACATATTAGACACATAAATGTGTCTATCAACACCCCCAAACTTATTATTTGCTAGTCCTCGAGCAAAACTAATCTAGAAAATAAAATGACTACACTTAGCACGTGCAGCAAGCCGTTAAACCACTAGGTTGCCCCAGTGGCGGAGTGTTGTCTCCGGAGGGTTTACCAGAGGTGTACCCACAAAACCTTTTACTCCAGACCCTAGCTATCTACGCAGAACCTTGGAAGGCACTAAAGAATCTCCTTGGTTGGCATACTTATTGACTACAAGAGGAAGTACCCTGATGCGAAATTCCAATTGATGTACATGAAAGCATACTAAAATTCATATAAAGTGACAAAGCTCTACTCAGATAGTTTCTAGACATCATAAACCGGAGTCGACCAATCACATGAATAGATTAAGAAGAGAAAAATGTGGATGATATTGGCTAGGGTGAACCTATCCTAATGGACTGAGATACTGGTCTGGACTAATATCAACACACTGGCATATACAAGGGGACCAGTGGTCGATAATCCTAACTCTAGGTCAACTCAACTGGCATATACAAGGGTACCAGTGGTCGACTTTATTGTATTTATTCCAGTTGGTCTAGTGGTCTGGTCTCAATTTTTTTTTTTTTTTTTTTTTTTGGTATCTCAGTCACTCTATTTCACCCTAACAATGGTAAAAATAAAAATAAAAGAAGTGATCAGGATTCTTTCGATGTTTCCATCACGAGGATATGGCGAAACTACCATGTTTTCTTTTCTAACACCTGAGCTCTATGCTTTTATGAATAGACTCTTCTAGATGTTTCCATCTAATCAGATTGGTTCCTCAACTCCTACAACCAAAATGCTTCCATCCACTTAGATTGGTTAGTGCCATCCTTAATAAACATAAATTTCTAGGCTCTGGAGTTTATTTATTGCAACTAAAAAGTTTCTCCCATACCCCCAAACTTAAATCTAACATTGTCCTCAATGTTCTAAAGATGAAATTAAAAACATGAACAAGGAGAAACTGTTACCATTTGAAGCAAAAGAGTTAAGGAAAGATATTACCGTGTTGCATGAGATTGGGTTACCTCCCAAGAAGTGCTAAGTTTAAAGTCTTCAGCCAGACTTAGGAAAGATTAGTCAACTCGAACCATAAATTAACAGTCGAAATAACTGCGGGTCTTCAAAACTAAATAGAGCTGACCAAAGGAAACTGCAATGAACCAAGAAAATTAGCAAATAAAGCACACCCTTGTCTAGTTTCCTGTTTAAGACAACTACAAATAGCTGTGGTTCAGGTTCAGGTTCTATAACTGGGTTTAGATAACATATTTTCATAGGTTGCAGTTCCTCAAAAGTTAGATCTGAATGTTCAGGTCCTAGAGTCTGGAAAAACTCGAGTAAGAACTTAGAAGCACATAACATTAACCTGAATAACTGGGGATCCTCTAAGTCAATCATATTTGACTCACACATCTGACCACAATGGTGGTCATCCTTAAGCAAATGTGCCGACCCTAATCTCCTAAAGTAATTAGGTTTAGTCACAAAACTTAATAACCGACACATCTGAAATTCATATGTTCCCACAACTGGAAGGAAGGTTTTTGGTGGGAAAACAAAGTCAATCGTGGTATCATAGCCTAGGTTAACCACATCAACCAGAGGATGGGTTTCTAACAACTGAACTTCTTCCTGGACATTATTAGGTTCGGGAGAGCTAGCATGAAGGTAATCTGGCACAATAGTTGAGGCACATATATCAAGTCCCAAGTGAGGGATCTCTGTAAGAGCTAAAGGTAGGGCACAGGGATAATGATAATCACCCCCAAACTTAGAATTTTGGGTGTCTCTAGATAGACTAGCTACAATTTCCCTAATTTCTAGATCATCAGAATCCTGAAAATGGTCAATTGCTTCTTGTAGGTTATACTCAGGTGATGCATCCTCACTCATATTTAAAAGCTCTACGAGTTCATCTTGTTTTTCTAAGTCTGATGTTTCTAAATCGCTAGACTCTAAAACAAAATTCTCATGATAAACTCGTTCCTCAAAACTATCATCGGCTTTGTAATCAAAAGGGAATGCTACATCGTCTAAAACGGGGGTGTCTCTAGTCAAATCCTCTTCCTCTTGAATAGGTGAATAATAATTATTTGGATTTGAACCAGAAATATTACTATCATTATAAAGCTCAATCGGAGTAACAAATTCCTGATCACTGTGTCTAAAAGATTCAGATTCTTCATTAAGACTGTCCTTATCATAATCATAATAACATGAAAATGGTTGAACCTCATCTACACAAGTAGTGTCACCAATTCTATCCTCGTCATCTTGATAAAAATTATCTTCATTTTCACGGGTAATACTGGAAAGAATGTATTGGCAATTATGTGTAATTCGAGCAATTCTTTCTTCTGTCTCTAACCCAAGCCTACGTGTCGACTCAGCAAACTCACGTGTTGACTCAGTTAACTTACATGTTGACTCATCTAACTTCCTGAGGTTATCTTCTAAATAAGGTTCACTCATTGTTACAGTTCTTTCATCCATAACTAAGTCATTAGTGTTCGCTAACTTATGTGTTGACGACTCAAGTAACTTACGCGTTGACTCAAGTATCCTACGTGCTTCATCTAGAGGAGAGGAATTATAGGAATTTTGCTCGTATAACCGGTGGACATATGGATAGTAATTGGGCTCACCATGGTATGGGCCATAACCTTCAAAAGATTGGCGTTCCCAACCACTATTCACACTATGGTCATAAAAAGAGTGATGTCTATATTGTTCAGTTGGATAATCATATTCATTGTGATGGCTATTATAATACCAGTTTGACATCCTAACTGCAAGGGAATTCTACACAAACACAAACAAGGCTGACTCAACCACAACAAACCTACTGAATTCTAGCAAACAAAAAGCATGATGGCTCCACTTAGATTGTTTCTAGACCACCTTCTAATCCTTCGAAAGGGAATTCGTTACAATCTGAGCAAACCCCTCTAGAATCAATCCGAGTTTAAGTTAGTTGAATAGAGGCGAGGGAAGCTACGTGGAGCTTTGATACCCAAGGCCTCACCGCATTACAAGGCGGCGCAGTCACGCATTCAACTTACAGAAACCATCATGAACTTCAAAGCATGCTCAAAAGAGTAACCAATATTTTTCGAACGACTTTCCTATTAAGCTCGTTACCCTATCGGTCTCGTTCTACTCAGTATTTTAGGCTTAGGTTCGCGTTTGGTATCGTTCTCCTAAGGCGGGCAAGAAGAGAACGGTGATGAAATCCGAACCCTTATCTTGTATGGCCAGTCCTTGCCCTTTACTAGGAAATTAAAGCGACCGTTTTCAAAACCTCAACATATATGCATACAAATCATCCAGTAAACCCGCTGACAGGGGATTCGCGGGTGTTTAGAATTCTTACCTCCCGTTCCAGACGGGGGATGAACCGTTGAAGTCGACTCGGGCCACGACTCCTATGTCATGTACGAACCCGAGGGGCCGAGGTGATATCGTAATCACCGTCCTTCCCTGTACAGTTTATAATTGAAACTACCCTTCCTTAGGGTTTTTAAAAAAATAAAATAATGTCCAAATGTCCAAGTCCAAAGTCCAAAAAGTAAAGAGTAAAGTGCAAAAGAAAAAATTACAAGAATAAAGAAATCCTAATACAATCTAAAGAAATAAACTCTCTTTTTTTTTTTTTTTTTTTTTATATAATAATAAAAAAAAAAATCTTCTTCTTTCACTTTGTCTTTAACTCCAAATCTTTAAGTAATCGCCAAAAGCTTTGGCAAATTTTTCTATCGCTCCAAATTCCAAAATCTGTAGTAAAAAGACAAAAACAAAAACGTAAAGAAGAACAAATAAAAATAAAAAAAAAAAAAAAAAAAAAAAAAAAAAAAAAAAAATCTAAAAACTCTAGCCTAAAGACAAGCTCCGTGTCGACGGCGCCAAAAATTGATGGCATTTATCAATGATGTTGTAGTAGAAAGGTTCTTTGAGACTTGTGAAGGAAGATTTTTTAGACTTAATAAACTAAAATGATAGAAAAATATATATACAAAAATATTAACAAAGTGGGCGAGAGGTGACCAAGACACTAGATTCCACTATTACGCAAAATTGAATGATAAATATTTCAAAACTCTATTCAATTCTTCAAGTCCTCTTTTATCTTTAATTCACTATCAATCATACAAATTCTCAAATGTTATTTGTAAACCTTAAGCATAGATTATCAAGAGATTAAACCAAGCATAACCTATCAAACTGAATCACAAATAATTAAGACAATCATTCAAACAATTTAAAACTCTGCATGAAAGCAACGATTAGGTGAATTATATAATTAAATTAAATAGTTACCCATTTATGTTGCGTGAATAGCTTCCTCCATTGCCTTGGTTACGAGGGAATTAGCTCATCATGGTAAACATGCTCTCAAAATAATTATTTATTATGGCTCAAATGGTGTTTACAATAAAGAGAAGAAGAGAAAATGGTATAAAACAGATTCTCGCGACCCACAAAAGACGTTTAAAACAACGACGAGAGAAGTGTCTTTGTGTCTTTGGAAAAAATACGACCCACGCTTTGTGACCCAAGATCCACCGTCGGTATCACTTTGACAAACGACCGATGTTGCTAGTCTGTTCTTCGTGTTCTTCATCTTCATCAAGAAGACATAAAACAAAGAGCAGGAAGCTTGTTGTTCATGGTGATTTCTTGCTCCTCGTTCTCCTCAAGCCCCCAAACTCTCGACACCTTCTAGGACACCCAGGGAACCTATTTATACCCAAAAGCGACAAGAATTCACGCTCATTAACTCTCCATGATCCTCCATTACTCGGTGTTAAAAGAAAATATTTTACGAATATTTTCTTCCCTGAAATCATTCTCCACGCGTAAATGACTTCCGATACTCCCTTATTTAGCTTCTACACGCATCTTCAATGACTAAGTGTCATCTAAACACGAGCAAAGACACATCAAACTTCTTTGAAAATCCGTGAATATCATTTTCAAACCCGTGTTGCCCCGATTTCTTCCACGTGATTATCCACCCAAATTCAATCGAAACAATCACCCATACCCGGCTCTTTTATGATATATCACATCTTTCCAAAAAGTTTCAACGATTGAATCGCACAAAATCACGTCCAAATGCAATCGAGAAAATCGCGTTGAAGAGCAAATATTTTCCCGCCAAAATAATTTTTTTGAATTTGTGAAGAAGGTCACCCCTTATCCCAGTGGTCGCCCCTTATCCGTTCCGGAGTCCGAATAACACATTCCCATGGGGTGCCTTTAGTAATTTTCTGGGGTGCCTTTAGTACTTTATCCTGGGGTGTAAAACACCACTTTTCGAGCCAATTTCGCCGCAAGAGCTTATTTCTCTATAAATACCTATAAAGACATAAAATAACAAAATAAATACAAAAGTCGAGTACTAACAATACATACAATTGAGACATATTAGACACATAAATGTGTCTATCACCATCCCCAATTTATAACCCTAAATTTGAGAGTCGTCTTTCATTCATTCCAATCATTTGTAAACTTGAAATTGAGAAGAAATAAAAGCAGCAGCCGCTGCTATTAAATCCGACAGACCAGATCGAGACTCTGATAGAGAAATTGAGAGATGAATAAGAGCAGATTATGTTCGAATTGTGAGCTAAAAGGGAAGAGGATGAATCTGATGTTGTTAATAAATGTATTTGATGCTGTTGTTTAGAATTGAACTCAGGGTGATAGAGATGGTAGTGATGGGTTTGATTTGTGCTGCTGCAGAAGTTGAATCAGAGAAGACCTGCTACTGCTCAAATCTACAAAGAAGAATGGGGATCAATAGAAAGGGTCTTGTTGCCGGAGATGGAACTGGATTTGGGTTTGAGTCTTAATGGCAGAAATTGAGTTTAGGGATTTGAACGCAGGGAAATCAAGATGATGGGTTTGCTGGAATCGATGAGAGATTAAGTATAAAAAGCTCAGATACAGAGATGGGTATGAGGTTGAGTTGAAGTTCAGTGGAGAGATTTGTTGGAATTTGTTGATTGAGCTTGATGGGTACTGATGTGTAATGAAGAAACTCAGGGAATAAGAAGGAATTGGAGGAATTCGTGATGCTGTGAAGATGAAATGGGTTGAATCTGTGAACAGATGGATGTCAAGACAAGGTGGTGTTCTGATGGTTTTTGAGTTCGATCAAAGAAATAGAAGGAAGTGAAGACTAATGGTTTATGGCTTGAAGAGAAGTGTTTCTGCTATACAAGGATGAATGTTTGAAATTGCTTAGATGTATGCTAGGTTTCTTAGCAGGTATGGAGCTGAAAAGTGAGGCCTGAATTCGGCCGGGAATGTCTTGTAAACAAACGTAACTCTGTCCGGATTTTCTCTCAGACGAGTTAACTCAGTGCCGACGATAAACGATCCAGCCCTGCAACTCAGTAGAGTCAGTCCAGTAAGATAGAGTTTGACAGCTGACTGAGTGACTGACTCAGACCTTGACTGTTAGAAGACTGTCGCTTGACCCGTTACATTTAATGCCGTTATTTGTTTGAATCAGGTTGCCGGCGGTGACTTTGCCGGCTGATTTTCGGTGATCCCGAGAACTTTTCAGGCGACCAAAAATACAAAAATTTGTGAAGAATTCTCTAGACTCATCTAGACTCATGGGTTTGAGGAATTGGACTTGGATTTGAAAAGAAGAGATGGAAGATTTGAGAAAGACTTGGATTTGGAAGATTTGGAGAGCATTGAAGCCTATAAATAGAGAAGTTCTCTACACACTTCCACACCTTCTACACACACAACACTTCTCTTTTCTTTATTCTTTGTGTGAACTCCTTAACATGAGTATCTAATTTTATTATTGATTGAGGATGAATTCCTAGTTCTTAACATATGATTTGAGTTTTGTTTTCAATTATATCTTGAAGTTTTTCACATGATTATCGTTTGTTTTTACTAATAGGAATGTTTATACATTTATGGTTGATTGATAGATTGTTTAGAGTGCACGCTAAATTGATTTGTTAATTTAATCTAAAGCTAGTGAAAGTTAGGGGATAAGTAATTGTTTCTTGACTCTTTACACAAGTAGCAAACACGAGACCTTGCGGAGGGATTCCGTGGAGCAATTGTGTGTGAAAACAACGTTAGCAAGTAGACCTTGATCTAAGAGTCTAACTACTAATATCAACCTAATAAGTTCATAAATCTTAATGCGTTTATTTAAATTACATTTTGAGTGATCTACTACTAAGTGGTTTGGTAAATAGAATCCGGTAGTCGAGAACTTCCGTATCCGGTGATACAAGGGATTTAGGGGTTTAGCACTGATCTAGCTGCTTTACCTACGGTTGGTGATAATCTGTGACTAATAAAAAGTGGAAAAGAACATAACTTGAATCATTGTTTTGCAACGAAGAAGGATTCCTTGATCTTGTCTCTCTTATTGATTTCAACTTTATCTTTGAATTGCTTTGTTTATTTTCTTTTGCTTTATAAAACAAACCCCCCTTTTTGTGACAAATTAAACAACTAAAAACTCTTGCTCCTCGTGGGAACGAACTTAACTACCACTATATTAATTGTTAATTAGGTGGAAAAATACTCACTAATTTGTTGTGGTTACGACATGCATCACCTACTCTATGGCAAAGCCATGCTCAACACTGGCTGCTACAAACGAAGGGTTGCAATAATGAACGGCTACCCTTCTCTTTGAGATGCAGATCTTGACCACACAAGTTCACCACCTGATGCATGGCAACTTGCGGCCCGAATCCAAAACACACGGTTTGCACCTAAACCCTAATTTGGCCGCGCCTACTCTATGACAAAGCCATGCTCAACGCTGGATGCTAAAACGAAGGTTTGCAATAATCAACGGCTACCCTTCTCTTTGAGATGCAGATCTCGACCACACAAGTTCGCCACCTGACACATGGAAACTTGCTGCCCAAAGCCAAAATACACGGTTTGCACCTAAACCCTAATTTGGCCGCGCCCACTCTATGGCAAAGCCATGATCAACGTTGGCTGCTAAAACAGAGGATTGCAATACTCAACGACTATCTTTCCCTCTGAGATGCGGATCTCGACCGTTCAAGTTCGCCACCTAACTTACGACCCAAAGCCAAAACATCACGGTTTGCATCTAAAACCCAAATTTGGCCGCGCCTATTCTTTGGCAAAGCCATGTCGACTCTACCATGGCCACTAGCATGCCACAATGCCACACGTAACACCTTGCTGCACGATTTCCCATGAAAACACTCGAGACATCTAATACATGTCACAAACTGGGGGATTCTCATAAAGGGTATTGGTTTGGCGGTTTACAGCGTGCGGCGTACACTACGCCCGTTACATGAAAGTGTCATAAGAATGAGTCGGTTAGTAAATACAAGGAATAATGGTGAAACGCTCATTTCATTGTGGAACATCAATTCCATGCGTTACCCATTTATCACCTCCTTCCACTTTACTCAGCCGTTTCCATTTTCTACGAGACCATAGTACGTTATGTTATGACTTGTATAAATAGGTCTTACCTATTTCCACCAAACAACAAGTTTTGGGTCAGGAGCATACAACACTCAGAAACCACTTGCTAGCTTTCCCATCTGTTAGCTTTCACTTTCTGATACAAGTAAAACAACTACTCTTCCAGAATCAACTATTCTGGTTTCAACACTTTATTCGCTTCCCTCCCTAAAACCAACCCTTCTCCTTCACTTTGTGACCGAAGCAAGTCTGGAACGGCCATTTCTTGGTTTAGGCCGGATTTGTACAGATTGATCTCTTGAATCTAAAGTACTCCCTTGAAGTACATTGTTTAGGGTTTAGATTCAGTTTCTCACCCACTCACGCGAAATTACCAAAATCAGCAGAAACCGTTTTCACCCTCAAACAGCTGTTAATTTTGATTCCTTGATGCTGAACTCCCTTTCCATCTATTGCACCAACAGGCTTGAGTCCCAGTTTATTTCTGGATGCTCTACTTGAAGGTCGTGCACAATCTTAGGAACAAAAGGGAAGCTTTCATATTCTGTGGAATTGTTCGTATAATGGAAACCAAGCTTGAGCACATTAAATAACAACTCGCATTTTGGTGCAACGAAAAAAATGCCGGCACCTCCATGAAAACTATGTGACGAGCAATCAAAATACATATGCCATAGTTATGTGTTTTCTGCTAATGATACCTCTCCTGATCACACAATATAATAGAGTGCTAGCAGGTATGTGGTAGTCTTACCGTGTACCCATGTAAGCCTAGCAGATATGAAGGAGAACCCCACCAGTTGCATAGAACATTTAGACATTCTTACAGACTGAATACATGTTATGGTGAAGTATGATATTAGGTTGGTTGCCGTTACTATGAATATTGGATGCGCTAATATGTAATGCTTTGGTGCTGCAATATCCGTGGGAGGCACGCCTTTTCTGATTGAAATTATCACCAAGGACGGAGGGAGAGGGGGCAACTGACCCGATTTTGAATTTTGGTAAAAATGGACTTAAGTTTTGTGTAATCTTAAGGTGTCGTGGGTGAAAAAAATCTTGTTAAAATTAAAACTTGTATGAGTAAAGGGGGAAAAAATGTAAACTAATTACTTTGAAGTCATTAAAATTCTTTATTCAACAGTTGTGCAGGGAAATTACGAGGGAAAAATGTAAAAGCATTGCCTAAGCATTAGGCAATGTGCAAGAGTTGACGTTTTGCTTGACTTGTTGTTGGAACAGAATCTTTTCTAACCCCGTAACATAAATATCCTGGCTCCGTCCTTGATCATCACATCTCGACGTCTTTGAATGCTCTGATGATATAATAAACGAGTAATAAAGTATTGTTTCCCATGTCATAGACCAATACTTTGAGGATTACTCTATCCGTAATTGTATTGTACATGTAGAGTGGTTCTCCTGATATTAGTGATCGTAATACATGAGGGAGGATTAAATATTTCTTTATTCTACCTAGTGTTTTTTGTTGTTTAGTTCCGCACATGAACGATACTATTTTCTTGAGTAATGGGAGTATACTTTTCGTGCTTGTTCCATTCACTGGGATGAAGCACCATATGTACGTCACTTTTTCAATGCGCATCAATTTTCTTCATTTTTGGGTGCGGTCATCGTTAAAATTACTTCTGTTTTGGTATGTATGGGCTGTCGTAGGAACAAAAAATTAATAAATATATTTCCCACTACTTAACTGGTAATATAGCGGTAGTAAGAGATCGTTCCCACAGAGAGCTGTGTAATTGATAAGTTATCTGATCAGCAAGATAAAGTAAATAACAAAGGGGGTTTGGTTGTGAGATAAATAAAAAGACAATAAAGAAGAAAGGGATGATTAAGGAATCCTTCGCCATTACCAAGCGTTAACAGGATTAGAATACGTATCTATTGTTCGTAAGAACCATTCATCACCAACCGTAGAATAGCAGCTTTACAGTGCTATCCCCAAAACTCCTTTTAACACGGATACGGAATCTCTCCAATATCAGATTCTATCCAACCGAACCACCAAGTAGTAGCTCACTCAAGGTGTAATCCAATTGAACGCTTTAAGCTTTGTGAATTAGGTTAATCCCAGTAGTCAAACTCTTAGCTCAAGGTTTACTAGCTGGTGTTGTTTTTACACATGATTCCTCCATAGAATCCCTCTGTAAGATCTCGCGATTTCTACTTGTGTAGAGAGTTATTCGACGATTAGTTATCTCCTAACTTCTACTAGCAATAGAACGATCAATAGATCAATCTAGCGTGCACTCCAAATCAATCTAAGAATCACTCATAAACCCTAGATATGGTATAAACAAATGATGATGATAAAAACTCTCCATAGATTTGTATTATTAATAAAGCTTCGTGCTTAGAACATTGAATTCATCCTTAATCAACAAAGGATTTAGCTACTCGTATTACAAAGAAGATGAATAATGGAGGTTTCCCCCTAAAGGGATAAACTATAGGTTTTTGATGTAGAATTTGTGATATGAGATGATCGATATGTGAAAGGCCTAATAATACCTATTTTTTTTATAGGTTTACATTGCTTGACCATTAAGTATCTAGTGCGGTTCAAGAACCTGACCCGGAAATACGAAATAAGGATCCTAACCGATAGTTTTGGCCTTCCAAAGTATGTATACCCGTACACATACCTACAAAGTCAGGGAACTAAGTACGCGCACCCGTACGCATACCTCCAAATCCAGCAGAACTTCACGGAGCTAAGTATGCATACCCGTATGCGTACCACAAAGTCTTCGGTATTCGATCAAGAGCTTGTTTTGCCCAAAACTTCTTCGTTCGACTCGGAATGGCCTCATTCTTTTTGCACTATTTTACTCTTTCAATTCTCTTCAAGATGGTGATGAGAAATCCTTAATTTGAATGAGTTAAGCTTGGTCTTTGGCCCATCTCTTGATTTTGAGCGTTTTGCTCCTTTTTCGTCGCACTTCTTCCACTTCTCTTGGACTTGGGCACTCGGGCACTTGGAATACTTCTCTTCCTAACTCTTTTCAGCACTTTGTAGCTCATTTTTGGATGATCCACCTATTAGAGGAAAATAAGAGAAACAAGAGTAATAATACGAAAACATGCGAGAATAATAGCTAAAAGAATGGATACTAAAATCATATGAATTATGCACTTATCAAATTATCAGTGAGCCAAAATCTAAAAAAAATCTCGATTACGCGAAACACCCACTTAGATGCATCTTCAAGCCATATGGGCGACATCACCCATTAGAGATTTGTGATATGGCTTTCTCTTGTTTTAGCTTTAACTAAGATATCATCTACATAAAATCCCACTGATTCATGATTTAGACCATGGAAGATTAAATTCGCTTCCCTTTGGTATGTAGCTTCGCTATTTTTTAACCCGAAATGCATGACTGCATGATAAAAGTTTCCAACAGGGGTAGCAAAACCTGCTTTGGCAGCATCAGCTTCTTTCATCCGGATTTGGTTATATCCGCTGTACCTGTCCATAAGGGTGAACATTTTGTTATCAACTGTTGCGCGGCGCCCACCGTCATGTCTATATTTGGTAGGGGAAAATCATCTTTAGAGCATGCTTAATTAAGGTCCCTAAAGTCAAGGCAACAACAATTTTTACCGTTTTTATTTTTAACAAGTACAATCTTAGTTAACCACCTTGGGAAGTGAACTGGTTTTATGTAGCCTGCTTCCATCAGTTTAGCGACTTCCTCCTTAATTTTTTCTTCCACCTAATGTGGGAATTTGCGTCTCTGTTGTTTCACAAGCTTTCTTGTTGGTGATACTTTCAGTTCATGACATACAAAAGGACACTTATACGTTTTTTTTTTTTTTTTTTTTTTTTTTTTTAAATGGGACCTTGGTAGCTGGGATGCACCATTCCTTACCCTGGATAAAAAATTTAATGCACTAACAATCTGTTAATGAGACAACCCCATGCTTGTGCAACTACGAATTCCCTAAAAATATGTGATACATTAGGTCTATTTATGTTACATGAAAGAGTTCGATGGACCTGATAGATCCACTGTCACTTCAAGGTTCATCGTACCGATCATTTGTTGATTTTTGCCACTTATTCCTTCACTTTCATACTGAATCTCCTAATTATTATACGTGGTATACCTAGCCCGAAAACCATCACTTGTGAAATCAAATTCAATAATGTTCTTGTATCAAATAATGCCCGCTTGTGGACGTGATCTCTTACTCATGCCATTATGTCTTAACAACCCGTCTTCTGCAAATAAGGTGATCCATCAGTCAGCGTTGGGACTCGTATTTCTACGTATATGTGGAGATCATTATCTTTTATGATATTCAATAGATGTGTGAAAACTAACCGACACTGAACTTTGCTTCCTAGGAAATTCCGTGAACCCATAGGCTGCTTCACCGCCCTAATGGTTGGTGGTCAGCGGTATTTATTTCGTAGGGTATAATACTAGTGGAAAATAGCAGTTTCGTGACCGCTAGGGAAAGTCATAGATACGAGTTAAATGATTTGCTTTGGCGGTCAGGGAAATGGTCGTTGTTTGAGCGTCTTTTTCATCTATGACGTGGCTTTGCGGGTCGCCGAATAACCTATACCAACGACCGATTTTAACGGTCAATGTGTAGGGAGTAACCGGTGTCTGTCGTAGATATACATTTTAATATAAAAAAATGAATTCAGATTGCCTGACTAAATTGTAGTTGCAGGAAATCCTACACTACACCCCTCACAATAATCCACACAACTAAGACATTTGGAGATGAATAACAATGATTTTATTGATTAATTCCTTGAATGTTTACAAGATAAAATAGAAAAGAGCTAAAGAAATTACAATCACCACAAACTTTCTCTCTCCTAATGACTTGTCTAACACTCCGAAAAAGATCCCTCCACAACAGGCTTGTTCGACTCTTTATATAGGGTAGTATACAATGGATGACAGCTAAGCTGTCCCTTATTTTCGGGAATGATTTGCGAAATATCGCAAATGTACAAGTATACAACCTCGCGACACTCCTAAACTTCGCTAGGTCTTCACATCTTTCTCGTGTTTTGGCTGTCGTCATTCATTGCGTCATTTATATTACTCTTCTGCGACGCACTCGCAACGCTGTCGTTTATTGATCTCGAGAAGTATTGATGTCGTGATATTCTGATCCTACATGTTGCCTCTTCTCATGTCTTCTCTGCGAAGAAGAGAATGTCATGAGAACCAATATTTTGAAATGCCGCAATCGTTTGTTTTCCATCAATTTTTTTTTCGACAAGATTCCGTGAATTTAGGAATGACTGTTTACACGTATCTAAAATTTTCCCTTTTTACCGGCAAATTTAATGTTATCCGGTTACTCTTTTCTCGTCTATTTAAAGGAGAATTCCTTGTGAAAGCATTTCTTTTCTTTTACTTCGTCTTCTTCATCGTCTGCAACTTTTTTCTACTGTTTTTCTTCATCGTCTTCTTCATCATTTTTCTGCTACTGTTTCTATGGAGCCGTCAAGGTTTGTTAATTTTGCTGAATTTGATCATTTTGTGATTGATCTCTCTTATTGAAGTTGTTTTATTTTGATATTGTTCTTCTTTTAATGACTCCCATGCCATTTTTGTTTTAGCAAGAACAAATCTAGCACCAAGTTCACCATTGTGAACCCTAATATCTCCATGGGCTCGCAACCGAAATCCACTGCCACTAAAAGAAAGCCTGCGAATAGCAAGGTATTTAAGAAACATTTACTCTTTTAATAACAATATTGTTTCCTCTATTTCTTATTTAACTTGTAAATTCGCAGGATGACAAAAATGTTGATAGGTCCCCCAAGAAACCTCGCCGTTCTAAACCTGCCGCACCTGCTGTTTCCTTTCTTACATTCAAACTTACAACTCCTCTTTGAAATCTTCGCAAGATAAACCCACTGTTTCTACTTGCGAAAATATTGTTGATAATCCTTCCCTCGTGCCTGAATTTTTCATAGATCAAATCCCTCCTAACAGTCCCGTTGCGAATGATCCTATTTCTTCTTCTATTGTCACTGCCTCTACCGTTTCCCCAGTCATTAATATTCATGAGATTTCCTCTACTCATGACATTCATTTAACAAAAAATGACTCATCTCTTCCTTCTTCTATCGTCATTTCTTCCTTACCTGAGCAAATCCCTCTTACTAAGGAAAATTTGGAAGGAATAGACGTGGCCTTCAAAGTTCATCGGATATTGTGAACGATGCCAAGAAGACTTCGTCGATCCTATCAAATCGATGTCCGCTAGGTTTTGAGCAAATACCTTGGCTCCGATAGAATTTCGCAAACATCTTTGGAACAAGAAGTTAATACTTTGAAGAATGATCTCCAAGCTATGACTGCAAAGTGTAATATTCTCCAACTTGAGAATCAAAAACTTCAAAATGTTTCGCTGGATCGTGATAATCTTCGCAAGAAGAACGAAGAATTGAAAGGTACAATCTTTCCTCTATATTCTCCTTTTTTTTTTTTTTTTTTTTTTTTTTTGAACCTCAAACCCTTGTTCGCCATGAAGCTTTAAACCAGAAGCGAAAAATGGAGATATATCAGTTGGAATATACTGTTGAAGAAACTCGAGTGGATAGAGATGCTTGGATGGAGCAATATAACCAATTAGATAATCTTCATACATATTCTGTTGATCAAATAGATAATCTTTCTAAAGAAAATGCTGACCTAGTTCAGGAACAAGGCTCATTAAGTAATGAATTATCTCGCCTCTCTTACTCTTTGACTAAAGCTAATTTGGAGTTGGAAACTTTATCAGATGAGAATGGAATTCTTTCTCAAGAGAAGCGAACTCTGTCAAATAAGGTGGCGATTTACTCGCAACAGTCTGATGTTTGTCAAAAAATATGTAAAGAACAAGAACATTCTCTTCGTTCGCTGGGAAATCAACTCGAAGAAGTTACTGCCGAGAAAGATAAACTTATCCAGGGTAGAATAACCTTAAGTGTAAAGTCAAACCAATTCAAGGATCAATGTTCCAAGTTAGAAAAGTCCAATTCTTCTCTTGCGAAAGAAAATGCCTTACTTGTTTCGAACGAAAAAAGCTTGCGATCTCGACTGAAAGGCTTAATTGGAGATAATTTTGACAATGCCATGGATCACTTGGAGAATAGTTGTTCGGCTTTAATCCAATATCTTACCTCGCAAAAGGAAGGTAGTCATATTATTTGACTACCTTAATCCATTTATTTTGTATTTTGTGATATTTTCCTTGCGAATTCCAAAAATCTGAATAATTTTCTATGTTCTTTTCTTTTGCAGAGTCTGAGAAAAATCTTCATTCCTCTATTGCCACTCTTAAATCTGACTATTCAAAGATTCGCAAAGAAAATGGAAAACTCGTTGCTTCCCTTGCTCGCTCTCGCGATCGTGCAGAAAGAAGATTCGATTATATGTCTGACTGTAAAGATATAGAGAGTAGAAATCATCAGAAAGCACTCCTTCGTCAATTTCATCTTAAAGCCGAAGTTCTTGTGAATGATGTTTTACTATCTAAATCTCTTGATCCTGTATCTGTCGAACCTCTGGAAGTAAGCGATGATGAAGTTCCTAACCCTCCTGACAGCGATTATGATTACAATAGTGGTGGAAATATGCTAACTGGCGAAAATATAGATAAAGTTGCTGAAGAAAATAATCTCTCCCAGTAAAACTGTCAATGACGATGTGAATGAAGAAGGATCTGGTGGAAATATGCTAACTGGCGAAAATATAGATAAAGTTGCTGAAGAAAATCCAGTATCTCCTTCTGGTGAAAAAACTGATATTTGAGAATTGACTTTCTCTTGTAATTTTTCTTCTTGTACTTGTTACTTCTTTACGTACTTCAATCATATTTTAGATGTGTTCATCTGTTTATTATTACTCTTTCTTTCAACAAGTATAATTTTTGATTTTTAATAATTGCTATTTTGTTTTCCATTGTCTTTATTTATGCTGAAATTCATCATTGCGACAAGATCGCAGGACATCTTTACATTTTCATGTAATGACCCATTGATCTTGCCTTATCATTGCTCTAGTGTGGTCTTATTTTGCCTTCCTAGTTAAAGGTCTTATTTTGCCACCCCTCATTTTTGCGTCAATATGACAGGTCTAAATATTCTTACGAACATAAAGTCCCATGACATTGCCGTCTTACGACAAAATCGCAGGACGTCTTTACACTTTCATGTAACGACCCATTGATCTTGTCTTATCATTTCTTTAGTATTTTTGCCTCTGCAGGATATTTTTCTTGCGACAATATGACAGGCCTAAATATTCTTGCGAACTTAAAGCCCCATGACATTGCCAGTCTTTGCGACGAAATCGCAGGACGTCTTTACACTTTCATGTAAAGACCCATTGATCTCGTCTTACCCTCGCGTTAGTATTATTGCCTCTTCAGGATCATCGCACAAATATGACAAGCCTAAATTTTCTTGCGAAAATAGAGCCTCATGATATTTGCGTCTTAAGACACTTATCAGCTCCCTATTGGAGGGTGCCGCCCTTATCATCTCCCTAGTTTCCCCTTCAAGGAGGCGTACATCGGCCATACAAGACTAGCTCCTCCCATCCGGTCTTAACAACAACCAATTATTTTCGCAGCCTCTTCTCCCTTATACCTATAGGGCTTATGGTTACGAGACTGCACCCTAAGTGGAGTTTTCTTCGGGCCGAGAAAGCATGTGCCAAGACTTTCCAAGAATGGCCGAGACACTTCAAATGCCCAGGCACTCTTGGCTCAACCGTGTACCTCGACGCCTTGGTCATACACTCGACTCCTTGGAAGAGACCCTCGGTCGTCCAACCAGGGTATAACCTTATATATATAGTTGGAAATCCAAGGTATCTCCCCTGGATGGGCTTTATTGACCCCAAATTTTCATGACTCAGGTTCCGGGCGGTGTAACCTTTTTCCCCGAGCCATGTCAAGAGATACCCCTTATATGACGCACTTTAGGTCTTACATTTGCCTCTTACGAAATATCATTCGCGAACTAGGGTGTACGCCATAAAGGTTCGTCCCATTCACTCACTCTTTCATTTCTGTTAATTCATTCAATCATTCATCTTTGATTATCTCTTGTCATTTTACTTGCGAGATATTCGCACATTCTTTCTTTATTTTATGCAATTTCGCAATCATTGTGTCGCAGGAACATTTCATATGAATTCATTTCATTTTATCCATTCAATATTTCGCAACTTATTCTTTCCCTTCCATCTTCTATGGGTAATATTTCTTGAGATATAATCTATTCCACGGTCTATCCAATCTTTGGCCCACATCTTTGCCCTCAGGATCCATTAATCTATATGCCCATGTTCCAACTATCTCCTTGATGATATAAGGTCCATCCCACTTTTTCGCCAATTTGCCACCACTTTCTCGCTGATATATTGGTGTTTCTCGCAATACCATATCACCTGGTTGAAACTCGCGTATCTTGACACGTTTGTTATATTCTCTCGGCTAATCTTATTTGGTAATTCTCCATATCTTTGTAGTGCTCTTTCTCTGTTTTCCTCTAATTCATCTAATTTAACCAAAATGTTACCCGCACTAAGATTTTTCTCCCAAGCTTCTCTCTTTGTTGTTGGAATAATAACTTCTGTCGGAAGTCAGCTTCAACTCCATATGTTAGACAAAATGGTAACATTCATGTAGCTTCTCGCCTTGTTGTATTGTAAGCCCATACTGCATTATGCACTTGTTCACACCATGCCTTATTATGTCCTTCTAACTTCTTCTTCAGTATATCTGCGATTGTTTTATTTGTTGCTTCCGCCTGTCCATTGGCCTACGGGTATAAAGGAGTTGATTTCCCACATTTTATTTGAAATGCATTAAGCAACAATTCTATATTTTGTCCCTCAAACTGTTTCCCATTATCAGATACCAACTGTGTTTGGAATTCCAAATCTGCATATTATGTTTTCGAATATGAAGGTAAAAATATCTTTATCGCGAATATGTTGTACTGCTTTTACTTCTGCCCATTTTGTGAAATAATCTGTAGCGACAATCAGATATCTCCTCTGCCCCGTACTTGGTAAAAATGGTCCCACAATATCTAACCCCCACTTTCCAAAAGGCCATACACTTGTTGAAGAAGTTAATGGTGCTCCTGGTGCATGTATTTTCTTTCCGTGCCTTTGACAATCTTCGCAACGTCTTGATATTTGTTTCGCATCTTCATGCATATATGGCCAATAATAGCCTTGCATTTTCGCCTTATGTTCTAGAGATCTTCCACCACTATGATTGCCAGCATCCCCACTGTATAATATTTTTAACACTGCTTCTCCTTCCTTTCGTGTTAAACATCTAAGCGAGGGTCCATTAAACGATCTTCGGTACAATATCCCGTCTCTTAATTCATAATTTGTTGCACGGCTTTTTAATTTGTGCATCTCTAATCTATTTCTTGGTGTTTCTCCTTTCATTAGATAAGCATGAAGTTCTGTTCTCCAATCTTCGCAATTGGGTCTTTGTGTTTCATCTTCTATGAGCATTACTTCTACTTCTTCCTCTTCCTCTTTGTTGATTGATGGTGATAGAAGTGTCTGTATTTTTATGCATCTCGCAGATGGATCTGTCATCATACTTGATATAAAAGCAAAAGCATCTGCGAGTCTATTGTCTCTTCTTGATATGTGTCTCCATTTTATTTTTGGTATCTTCGCCGATAATTCTTCAACAAGTTTTTTGTATTTTTTCATGGATGGTTCATTTGTAGTATATTCTTCTTTTATCGGCGAATAGCTAACTGGGAATCACTGGTGACTCTTACATTCTCCAACTTCATCTCTATTGCAAATAACAAAGCATGTATTATAGCTTCATACTCTGTTTCATTGTTGGTAGATGCAAATTCCAATCTGAAAGAAAAAGCCATTTTATTGCCTTCTGACGAAATTATAATGATCCCAATTCCGTTACCTTCTCAATTTGACGATCCATCTACCAATATTTCCCATCTGTTTGGTCAGTTAATAAATCTCTTGGATTTCCATGTTCTTCTTCTATATCCATCATTTCGTCCACTGCTTCATCCTCTTCTAATGGAAATTCTGCTAAAAAGTCTGCAACAACTTGTGATTTGGGTGAGGATAATATTTCATATTTGAGTTTGCAATGACTTACTTGAGCATTCCATCTTTCAACCCTTCCTGACCTTTTTGAATTTTTCATCACTGACTCAATTGGTACTTTTGTCATTACCTTTACCGTGTGTGCTTCGAAGTAGATACGAAGTTTAAATGTTGCATAAACTAATGCCAGAATTAGTTTTTCAATTTTTGAATAATTTTTCTCCGCGGCATTGAATGTTTTGCTGATGTAATAGATTGGCTTTTCCACTCCCGCATCCATTCGCAATATCTGCGCTTAGTGCATGCGAGGTTGTCGCAAGGTAAATTAGTAATTCTTCCCCCGGCTCTCGCTTTATGTAAGATTGATATCTCCATTAAATGTTCTTTTATTCCTTGTAATGCCTTTTCACATTCATCTGTCCATCTAAACTTCGCTCCCTTTTTAAGTATGTTGAAAAAATGCTTGCACTTATCAGATGATCGCGAGATGAATCTTCCTAGCGAAGCTAATAGTCCATTTAACTTTTGCACATCCTTCATCATTCTTTGGTGTCGGCATATCGCGAATTGCTTGTACTTTCTCTGGATCGACTTGTTTCCCTTCTTTTGACACAATGTATCCTAAAAATTTTCCAGATGCCACCCCAAAGGTACATTTTTCCGGATTTATCTTGATGTTGAAATGCCTCATTTGTTCAAAAATTTACTTCAAATCCCGTACATGATCTTTTGCTTCTTTACTTTTTATTAACATGTCATCCACGTACACCTCTAATGTTTTATGTATCCATTTTTCGAACACTTTTTCTACCATCCTTTGGTATGTTGCTCCATCATTTCGCAGACCAAATGGCATTTTTGTGTAACAATATAATCCTCTTGGAGCGAAAAAGGCAGTATGCTCTTGGTGTTCTTCATCGAGAGGGATTTGATTGTATCCCTTGTATCCATCAAGAGAAGATATCCTTTCATTTACTGCTGCTGACTCAACCATTTGCGGAATATCTGGCAAAGGAAAACTATCTTTTGGACAAGCTTTGTTTAGATCGGTAAAATCTATGCAAATTTTTATCCCTTTTTTCTTCTTTGGGACTACGACCATATTCGCTATCCATTCGGGGTATTTTGCTTGTCTAATAATTCCAGCATCAAGCATCTTTTGTAACTCTTCTTCTATTTGAGGATGATATCTTTGTTGCAATTTTTCTAATTCTCTCGCTTGAATGGTCTTGCATTTTTATCAATCTCTAATTTATGGCACGCTATAGATGGATCTATTCCGTGCATCTCATCCATATCCCACGCGAAAATGTCTTTATAATCTCGCAACAAATCGTAGTCTTTCTTTCCTCATCTATCTCCATTTTAGTCCCGATTTTTAACATCTTGGGTTCTTCTTCGGTTCCAATATTCACTTCCTTTGTTGGTTACGCCAGATGTAGCTAGCCTTCGGTTCTCCCATGGGCGTTGGTCCTTTTACTTCCTTCGCGAGATCATTCTCTTCACCATATATTCCTTTTCCTTCTTCTGCTCTTATCATGTAAGTTCTAAATTCTTCTTCCTTTTTCGCTGCTTTTGTCATCTTCTTGCGATCTTTTCGCCTTTTCACCTGTTCTTCATAATGTTTTACTTCGATTTGATAATATATTCTTCCTTTATCAATATCTTCTCTGATTTCGCCAATTCCACTCGGTATAGGAAATTTGACACATTGATGAAATGTTGATGCTACAGCTTTTATTGCATGTATCCATGGTCTTCCCAATAGCATGTTATATGGTGATTCCATATCCACTACACATAACGTCACAGGTGTTTCAATTTCTCCCAATAAAATTCGTATTTTTATTTCCCCTTTAGGTTTTGTTATGGATTTGCCGAAACCATAGATATGATATGTTGCGGAAGTCATTTCTTCAACTTTGTACCCCAATTTTTTATAAGCATGATAAAACATTATATTCACTGAACTCCCGTGTCCACCAAAGTTCTATTTATTGCCCATTCTTCCACTGTTTTTGTTAATTTTCCTTCTTCTTTGCTTGCACTTATCGTAATCACTAATGGAGATGTGTGATTTAAATTCTCTCCTGATATCTCCGTTGCAGTGAACATAATCTTCTGTTTTTCCCATTCTTTTAAGGATGATGCTTTCTCTACTGTTATAATCTTCTTTCCTTCAAAATCTCTTTTGTGTATTCTCCCTCTGATACTTTCATGAAATTCATTAACCATTGCTTTTGTAATCATATTACATTCCAATTCTCCATTAATCTCTTTGATTCTAGCTTTCTCCAATTTATTCATCATACTCTTGATTTAAACAATTTTAGTGACAATATCCAATCTCTTCTCTTCAATCGTTCCCTGTTTCTAGCGCCAATATGTAGTTGCAGGAAATCCTACACTACACCCCTCACAATAATCCACACAACTAAGACATTTGGAGATGAATAACAATGATTTTATTGATTAATTCCTTGAATGTTTACAAGATAAAATAGAAAAGAGCTAAAAAAATTACAATCACCACAAACTTTCTCTCTCCTAATGACTTGTCTAACACTCCGAAAAAGATCCCTCCACAAACAGGCTTGTTCGACTCTTTATATAGGGTAGTACACAATGGATGACAGCTAAGCTGTCCCTTATTTTCGGGAATGATTTGCGAAATATCGCAAATGTACAAGTATACAACATCGCGACACTCCTAAACTTCGCTAGGTCTTCACATCTTTCTCGTGTTTTGGCTGTCGTCATTCATTGCGTCATTTATATTACTCTTCTGCGACGCACTCGCAACGCTGTCGTTTATTGATCTCGCGAAGTATTGATGTCGCGATATTCTGATCCTACATAAATATGCCTGCCTTGACTGAATCTGACATCTTCTCAAATGGAACTCAAATGAAAACCAAATTAAACTCAAATGAGAATTCAAATGAAACTCAAATGAGAATCAAATTAAACTTGCACACAAATAATCTTTCAATTCAACATTCATTGAATCATTAGGTTCAAATTACACAAAAAAGGAATAAAATCAAGTTCAGACCATTATAAGTTCTTACAACAAAATAGGTAATTAAGTTCTAAAATCTAGTTACAGAATATGGTAAACTAATAAACGATTGACTAAACAGCAAAACGATAAACTCTGGTAATGATGAACTTAGCCCATATTTCTGCAAATGAAAATATGAAACCTAAATGAAAAGTACAATCATTTATGCAAAGCAAAACATCTTTACAAAGATAATCCAAGATTACTGGATCTGTTTCTACTATCACAAAGAGATAATGTCGAGCTTCTATAAAGATAAAAGAATAAAAGAAACATGAAACCTAAATGAAATGTACAATCATTTTGGCAAAGTAATGTAAAATTAATTGAGGTAGTTGATTAAATTATTTTTTCTTGCTAAGATATAGTATCTACAGTTGTATCGGTGCATCCCAAGTAATGTTGCAGTGGTTCCATTTTAGTAATACCGGATCCTGATAAAAAAAATCAGTGACTGGCGAAGTCGCCAACATGTAATACCTAAAAATAGTTAAGAAGTACACACACTGATCCCAATACACAATGCACAATATTACCAGAAATAGGATTTACCTTTTCTCTAAATGGTAGCGTCCTTTTATACGAAACACTGTCATTGGTGTGGTTTACACTCATATTCCAGATATCCTCTCCTACAATCTTTTTCCGTTCACATGTACTTTACAATAACTCTATTATTCTATAATCGCTATTTCACTAGAGTCCGGTTTTGTGCATACTCCTTTAAAGAGTGTACACATAACAAATTATTTTGGTTGGCTGGTTTAAACCAAAAATACGCTCTGCCTTTTCTCCAAGTGGTAGCTTCCTTTTATATGAAATATTGTCATCGGGATGGCTTACACATGTACTCCTGATGTTCTTTTCTATAAACCTTATCCATACACGTGTACTTTACAGTTGATACGCAATCGATCAGTGGTACCTAGAGTCAGTACTGATATGAAGAAAGATTGAAAGGAACACAAAGAAAAGAACACAATGATACTACTAACTTCTTCTTCTTTATTGTTTTGAAAGAAAAAACTCTATTAAAATCCAATAAATTGGCTGCTCTCTCTCTCGTTTTTCTCTACCTCTTCTATCTATGGTCCTTACTCTTTTATATGAGTTTTAGAACTTATCTATACTAGGAATCCTATCTAAGTTAGGAAACCTCAAACTTATAGGCCAAGTTATCAAACGAACACCTCTTCTAGTACCTTCTAGATACTCTTTAGACATACTATGGATCAACTAAACCTAGGCTAGTAGTTAGCTTCATCTGGTAGGCTTAGCTGACCCTCTGCTACGGAACTCCTGTATCATGGCTCCCCTATTTTAGGAAGCTGAAACTCATGTGTAAGCTATGAACTGAAGGTAGGGAAACTCGACCTCACCTTGTTCCTTGTTATACCATTTCGCTTTGCTTGGTGCTTGACCTGCACGTCCCATACGAAACATGACACGGTCACCTCTTCTGGTAGGCGTCACTTTTGTTTCGACAATGCAATCTTCTTTGAGAACTTCCTCTCGTTCTATCCACAAGTTTTCTACTGGTGGTAGTTTCAATTCTTGATCATCCTCTTCATTAAGTAGTGGAGTTTCAAAGAGCTTCAAGTATTCTGCATTAATGACATAATACATCTGCATATATGGTGGTAAATCTAACTGAAAAGCATTATCTCCAAATTGCTTCAGTATTTTGAATGGTCCGTAACGTATACGTTTAAGCTTCTTCCTTTCACCCTTAAGTCGTTCTTTCCCTATACGTAACCATACTAAATCTCCTTTAGAAAAATTACAAGGAACACGATGTTTATCATGTTTAGCCTTGTACTTAGCCTGAGATTTTTGTAGTTGAGCTTCTACTAAAGTATGTATCTTATTTATCTTCTCAATAAACCTTTGAGATCTAGTGTCTTCTTCTTCTTTTGATACAATACCTTGAAAGATGGAGAATCCCATATCAAATGGACTCTGAGGTAAGTAGCCTAGACAAACTTCAAAAAGAGACTCCAAAGTAGATCTATGAAAGGCTCGATTAAAAGAGAACTGTATGAAGGGTAAACTCTCATCCCAAGTCTTAGGATTTTCAGAATGATTTCCCCGTAAGAGATGAACTAAAGTCTTGTTCACCACTTCTGTTTGCCCATCTGTTTGAGGATGAAAAACAGTGCTATGTTTGAGTCTTGTATCCATTAGACTCCATAATTTGGTCCAAAATTGATCTAAAAAATGACTATCTCTATCAGAGATGATGGAAGTAGGTAACCCAAAATATTTCCAGACATGATGAAAGAATAACTTAGCTGCGCCTTCCCCTGTCACTGTCTTCTTACAGGGAATCAAGTTGATCATCTTACTGAATCTATCAACTACAACAAATATATAATCATTCCATGATTTAGACATTGCCAAACCTCCTAGAAAATCCATTGAAATGCTTTCCAATGGTCTGGTAGGAACTGGTAATGGCATATACAATCCCCTCTTCCTATTAGATGGTTTTGATGTATTGCATATAAAACACACCCTGGAATATACTTTAAGACATCGAGATGCATCTTTGGCCAATACATATACCGCTTCAAATTTAGTAATGTCTTTGCCATACCAAAATGTCCAGCTATACGAGAAGTATGTGCTTATCTTATCCAGTGAATTTTATCTTCACCGTGTGGTATACATAAAGCATCTCCTTTGTACATTAATCCTTCCACTAAGCGGTGCTCACTTGAATGCCATTGACTTAATATCTTGTACTCCTTTCCAAAATTTTCATCTCCCTCATATTTTCGAGCATAATCACTTGGTAATAATGGTTGAGTCTGCATTACCACAAAAAAATCCATACTAGGAGGTGGTCTGGATAGCATGTCGGCCAACTTATTTGTTACTCCCTGTTTGTATTTGGTGTGAATACCAAATTTATCCAAGTAAGGTGCCCATTTCATGTGTCGACCCTGCTATAACTTAGATTGATTCTGAAGATACTGCATAGGTTTGTGATCACTATGAACCATAACTTGTTTTCCCAGCAGATATGGTCTCCAATGCTTTATAGACTGATGCATAGCATACAATTCTTTGTCATACGTAGGATAATTTTGAACTGGTCATGTGAACATCTCTGAGTGGTATGCGACTGGTTTTCCATCTTGTAACAACACTGCCCCTAAAGCATAGTTAGATGCATCTGTCTCTACTTCGAAAGGCCCCCGCAAATTAGGCAATGTCAAAACTGGTGCCTCTGAAATCTTCTTTTTTAGTAATTGAAACGTAGCATCATGTTTTGGCTCCCATTGGAATACTGTATTGGTCTTGGTTAAACCATGTAAGGGAGATGCAATTTGGGAAAAGTGTTGTATGAACTTACGTAAGTATTGACAAGCCCCCAGAAAACTCTGAACTTCGTAATATTTTTAGGTGCTGGCCATGCAGAAATAACAACAACTTTTCCTGGGTCGACCTTAATTTTTCCTTTTCCAATCACAAATCCAAGAAAAAACAATTCTTGTCTTCCAAACTCACACTTTTGCTCATTTAATCTTAAAGAATTTTCTCTTAACCTTGGATACATGTATCAAATGCTCTTCCCATGTCCTACTAAAAATCAAGATATCATCTAAATATACGATGACAAAATCGTCAATGAAAGTTCGTAATACCTCATTCATGAGTGGCATGAAATTAGCCGATGCACTGCATAACCCAAAGGGCATAACGAGCCACTCAAACATTCCTTGTCGAGTCTTGAATGCAGTTTTCCAGGTGTCTTCCTCTTTAATCCGTACCTGATGATCCGAATTTAAGATCGAGTTTGGTGAAATATACTGCATCTCCTAGTCAGTCAAGAAGATCGTCAATCCTTGGCAACGGGTATCTATTCTTTATCGTGATTTTATTCAGAGCACGGTAATCCAAACACATTCTCCAACCTCCATCCTTCTTTAGAACAAGTAGAACTGGAGAACCACATGGAGAGCAACTATGTACTATTACTCTTTGTTCAAGCAGTTCTTGTACTTTTTTATTAATTTCCTTAGGCTCGGTTATATAAGTCATGTATAACCCTAAGTTTGGTAAGGAGGCGTCTCCAATAAGTGTAATCTCATGCTCAACACTTCTCTTATGTGGTATGGTAAATTCTTCTTGGAATAAATCCACAAACTTTTTCTTTAGTGAACTTATTTCACTTTCTTGTCTGGTGGAAAGTGTAGTATGCAATATTATTTTCCTTTCTCCTGTGGTTACATGTATGATTATCTATAAAACGAACTTACCATAAGCGTTCATGAATCTCTTGACTTGGTTTGTGGTGACCAGTTTCATGGGTAAATGGGTTTTGCTAGCCAGAATTCGAAATTCTCTTCCATCTTTCTTGAATGAATAAGCACGCTCTCGATGGTAGAGAACACCATCCCGTTCCCATAAATATAGATTTCCAAAAATAACATGTGTTACATCTAATGGCACAACATCACAGACAATCTCATCAATAAACTTGTCAGTGATAGCAAACTTAAATCGACACTGTGTTGATACTTGAAGTTCAGCATCCTTCTGTATCCATCCCAATGGTCAAGGTTTTGGATGTGGAGTTGTTGAAAATCCCATTTGTTCCACCAGTTTTTCTGAAATTAAGTTCTTTTGACTACCAGAGTCGATGATGGCTTCAACGATGCTTTGTTTTACTTGAATCTTAACATGGAATAATTCTTCATGGAGATTCACCTGTTATGTGTCTGTCATCTTTTTCATCAACGTGAGTTTTGGATCTGGTTGATCTATTTCAATGATGGTTTCGGTATCAACGGCCTCTACTATCATGGTATTTTTTTTTAAAACTTCTTTGACCTTCAGATTCACGCAGTTTCTTTGGTTTAAGATGGGGATAAAGAATCCAACAAGTGTCTTTTATGTGACCTTTTTCTTTACAGTGTTCACACACCTTTTCTTATCATTTAGCTGGTAAAGACTTGTTCTTACTCGTCTCAACCCTTCTTTGAGTCTTATCTTCTCCTCTCATAGCAACTCTCTTGTTGTCTGATCGTGTAGCAACTTTAGCCTTATGTTCGATGGCCACAACTTTGTTTATAACATCTTCAATGTCTTGTACACTGAAAATTTTCAATTCTCTTCATATATAATCTACGAGTCCACCATTGTACTTCCGAAAAGTCTCATCACTAGTAATATCCACATATAAACTAAAGCTTGGTTGTATAATTCTGTAGTGTAATCTTGGAAACTTTGTTGGTACCGCTGTCGAAGATGTTGCCACTTATACCATCTTTCATCCAAGTATCCCATAGGATAAAAGTGTTTTCTCATAAGCTCCTTAAATTTTTGCCATGTCATATGTTCTGTGTCATACCTCTTTTTGTAAGCTTTCCACCATGTTGAAGCATGGTTCGATAATTTCAAACTGGCAAAACAAATCTTGTGCGACTCCACTAGTTTGTGTACCGTGAAATATGTCTCCAACTTGTCTAACCAACCATCAAGTTTTTCAGCTTCCATGACTCCGTCATAATTAGAAATCTCAAGTTTAAATTTAACTTTCAGACCTCCATATGGATTTTTATTTAGTATATCGTCTTCTTCTTCATCTGTCATGCTTTTTTCTTCGTCTTCTTTTAATTCTTCTCTTTTTCCCTTTGTACCCTTTTTCTCATGCTTGTTTTGGAGAAGTTTTGGGTTAATGGTACTTGCTTTCACGAACTCAGCAAAGGTATCCGCTAAGTTTTGTATATGAAGTTCAAGTTCTGCAAACTTGTCTTCGTTTGTTAGTTTAGAACTTGTAGGATCATAATATCGCAACGTACAAGGCTCGCGGGATTAATGAACGACGGCGTCGCGAGGGAGTCGCAGGGAGCTAAAATAAACGACGCAATGAATAACGACAGGCAAAACATAAAGAAGACGTGAGACCCGGCGAGGGTTAAGAAGTGTCGCGAGAGTGAATGTTTGTGCACTGCGACACTTCGCGAGACATTCCCGAAAATAAAGGGGAGCTTAGTCATTTGTCATCCACTATGTATTACCCTATATAAAGGGCTAAATGAGTCTGTAAGAGGGGAGATCTTTTTGGAATTGTTGGGCAAGTCATTAGGAGAGAGAAAGTTTGAGAGTGTTTTAACTTCTAAGTGTAATTCTATTTTCCTGTGAAAAACACTTCATGAATTCAATCAATAAATATTCTTGATCTTTCATCTTTCAATGGATTAATTAAGCAAAATTGAGTAAGGGGTGTAGTGTGGGAAATCCCGCTACTACATATGCGCTAGAAACAGGGACTGAGCAGAGATTGACGTAGAAATTGGAAGGAATTTGGATTAACAGAGAAAAGATTTGGAGAAGGTACTCAAGAATTCATTGGAAAAGAAAAATGGCTAGAAGAAGAAATGTACAAGGGCAACCAACGATTGTAAGAAGAAGTGGGAGACTTCTTTGGAGAAAGGAGGAATGAAACGGGAGAATCGTCAAGGATGAATATGAGAAACGATGGAGAAGATCAAAACCAACCACCAATCTCCCCAAGCGAGTTTAACGCGGTGTGGATTATGATAGAGTAAGTGTACATACTTGGAGGTCGATTCGAAGACGAGAGAGAAGAGGAGCAGCACTGGTGAACAATGGACAAGGAGAGCAAGGAATGAATGGAGAAAACGAAGAAATCGTTGACATTAGAAAGACCGAGACAAACAATACACGAAGAGAGACGGTTAGAGGCAGAAGAACGAGCAAACTTGACAAGACAGAATCATGAATTGAGGATGGAAAATATGAGGTTGCAAAATAGGAGATCTAGAAGTAGCGTGAGATCAAGTTCAAGATCGAATAGGGAAGAAAGAAGGAGAGTTTTACCAACAGAAAGTACCGAGGAAGAAACACAAAATCCGAGTATAGAGCATGGCGAGAGAAGAGGGGAAATAGAAGATCGTTATATTCCTCAACCTGAAAATCTTCAAAATGAGCGGAATAGGGAAAATCAAGGAAACATGCAACTCCAAGAACCGAATGACCCAACTGCCGAAGGGAGAATAATCTTGCACGGGAGAGAAGAATTGAGAAGAAACCGAGAAATCGAGGATGACATTGAGAGACACTACATTGAACAAGCGCGGCTGGCTCGCGAGAGAGAAAGGATAAGAGCAGAAATGGAAAACCAAGAGATGGAAGAAGCAATCCGACGAGAATAACCATGACAACCGCGAAAGAAGAAGGGAACGAGAATCGTACCAACGAAATATTAATGAAGAATATGAGAGGGTGCGCAGATGAGAGCCGAGAGACAGACCAAGAAGAGAGAACAACCGATATAATGGCATGCGAATTGAGGAAAGAAACGAAGAAGAGCGTCGCAGGGAAAGGAGAGAAGAAAATAACGAGCAAGAAGGTCAAAACAGGCATGAGCGAAGAAGGAGAGAAGCAGAGCTAAAAAGACCAGTAGAATCAAATTCTGAGGCAAATGAACAAATTTTAAGAGAACTGGCTGAAATGAGAGGATTCTTTGAACAATAGAAGGGAAGGAGGAAGGAAACAATTGGATGAAGCCATTGCGAAAGCTGCGAAGAATCCCTTCACGCTAGAAGGCGGATGGGAGGAAAACCTCCTAAGTGCAATCTTCCTGCATTAACAAACATCTTCGATGGAACAACCTGCGCGGTACAACATATCAAGGCCTATATGAGGTGTATCTTTGCAGTGGGAGAATCATGATGCTATACTTTGTGCAAATATTTCGCATCAAGCCTAATTGGAGAAGCACTAAAATGGTTTGAGGGTCTACCAAGGAACACAATCACGTCATTCAATCATTTACAAGCCACATTCCCGGGAGCATACATAAGTAACAACTCTTCACGACTGGTATTGAAGATGTATTCGGGTTGAAACAAAGGGTTGGCGAGAGCTTAAGGCGCTTGACAATAAGATGGAGAACCATGTGTAGCGAAATGGCGGGGACGGGTTGAGGAAAGATATCTCATTATCTCATTTGTGAATGCTCTCTTCGCGACTAACTTGTTATACATTCAAATTTTTAGAGTCAAAAATACAATCACGATGGCGTAAGCCGCGAGAGTTACGGGAAGAATATATCGCCTTAGAAGAAAGACGAGAATGAAATGAATTCTTATCCGGTCGCGAACACAAACTCGAATGCTGCGAACGCAAGCTTGTTACCTCAATTCATAAATACAATGGCGAGCACTTCGCAAGGACAGCATGCAGGGAAGGCTAATGAGGGACAGCGGAAGATAGTAGCCATGGGAAGCCATGACCAGGAGGAGTTTGAACAAGAAAGGAACTATTACAACCGTAATAACAATAATAAGATTTGAGGCTAGATCATGTGCAAGAAACTTACGGTGGACGAAGGCAATATAACCATGGAGGGCAGAGAAGTCGCAAAATAGTATGTGAACCAATTAAGATGCCTCCACTGAATGCTAGTGTGGAAAAGATCTGGGAAGCTATACTTGTGATGGAAGATGTACCAAAGACCTTGGAACACGGGGATGGAACCACCACCGAGCGACAGAAGTCATGAGTTTTGTTCTTACCATCGCTTCCATGGACATCAAACAAACGACCGAGTAAACGTAAAGAGAATTATTCTCGGGATGATTGATCAAGTGAAGTGAATCACTTTCTAAAGGGGGAAGAAAAAGGCAAGACATTACCACCACCACCAGAAATGCACAGAACAATGTCGGCGAAAGGAAAGGAAACATTTGTGATAGAGGTCGGAACAAAAGCTAAAAACTTGAATTGCAACTCTATCGTCCACTCCTATCGCACAATCGAAGATTTTCATGACAACGTGCTCGGTAGAGTCTTTGCGAGAGATGCTAATGATAAAGAAATAATGAGCACGGCGAGAACGACGCTTGATTAGAAAAGTGGCGGTGAAGACCATTTCTTTCTCTGCAGATGAAGTGCCAAAAGGAAGAGAAACACATGATAGCCCGTTGGTTGTGAAACTAGAGATTAACCCGAAACCGGTTGATGGAGAAGATGATGAGGCGAAGCTTGCCGGGCGATCAACCGAATCTTAATCGACAGGAAGTTCGGTGAATATTCTCTTCTACCATACTTACAAGACGATGGGAGGAAAAGATGAGGATTTGATCCCCTCTACATACAAGATATATGGCTTTAATGGCACCGCAAACAAACCAAAGGGAGAGGTTCGCATGAGAATACCTCTACAAGGATTATCAACCGATATTTTATTCTCGTGGTGGTTGACGTGGAATCTCCATACAATGCGGCGATTGGGAGGCCATGGCTTCATGAAATCTTGGGAGTCGCATCAACATATCATCAATGTATAAAATTTCCACATCCAAATGGCATTGGTATTATACAAGGGGAGATTGGAAGGAGTCGCAACAATGTCATGAAGTAGATGTAGAAAGCTGCGAAGAAAGAAATGCCAAAAGAAAAGGTTGGAAACAACATGTGAGAGATGAGCAGAGAAAGGAAAAATTGATGGTGGATGCCATAGAAGTAAGGATGAACATACCTCGCGAGGTGAGTGCCTAGAGACAGCGAATATTATGGTAATAAAGAAGCAAAGGATATGAGGAACAAAAGGCATAAGAAGTGAATAATCAACAAAAACGGAGAAAAAGTAGCAATTGAAGTAATGATGTGCGAGAATCTCGCATACAAGAGTATATGGGAATTCAGTTAAGAAAGAAAAATGAAAATATTGAATTGTGCGAATACTTCGCAAACAAGTATCGACAAATAATGAAACATGAATGATTGAATGATTTAACAAATATGAATGAGTAAAAGAATGGGACGAACCTTTATGGCGTACACCCTAGTTCGCGAATAACATTTCGTAAGAGGCAAATGTAAGACCTAAAGTGCGTCATATAAGGGGTATCTCTCGACATGGCTCGGGGGAAGGTTACACCGCTCCCGAAGCCCGAGTCATGAAAATTTGGGGCCCATGAAAGCCTATCCGGAAGAGGTACCTTGGATTCCCAACTATATATGTAGGTTATACCTCGGTTGGGCGACCGAGGGTCTCTTCTTAGAGTCAGTGTATGCTCAAGGCGCCGAGGTACACGGTTGAGCCAGAGTGCCCGGGATGGATGAACCTACCCTGGCCATTCTTGGTAAGTCTTGGCATATGTTGCACTCGCCCGAAGAAAACTCCACTTAGGGTGCAGCCTTGTAACCATAAACCCTATAGGTATAAGGGATAAGAGGATGCGAAAACAACGGTTGTTGTTAAGACCGGATGGGAGGAGCTAGTCTTGTATGGCCGATGTTTCGCCTCCTTGAAGGGGCAACCGGGGAGATGATAAGGGCGATGCTCTCCATTAGGGGGAGTATCAAAACAGACGCAAATGTCATGAGGCTATGTTTTTGCAAGAGAATTTAGGCTTGTCATATTTGTGCAATTATCCTGCAGAGGCAATAATACTAACGCGAAGGTAAGGCGAGATCAATGGGTCTTTGATGAGTGCCAAATAGCGCATATTTATACACCTTTTTATTGGCACTTTACTCATCTTTTGCGCTTAGAAATCGATATTATCCAGCATTCTCGTGTTTTCTTTGTTTTCAAGAATAAATATTTGTATTAATTAATTTCGTGTTTTTAGGTAATAAATAAAGCTCGGAGAATCTGAGGAGCCAAAAGAGCGAAGAATTGGAGTCAAACATCTATGGAGCAGATAGCCAAAGCCTTGCGCGAATCAGTTGCAAACCAACAAGGAAGACATGGGCTAGAGCTACCCACGACCCGGATCCGAACCCGCTCATTCCGAGCCGTTGAGATCTCATCACACGGTCGCTCCTTCACTCACATATATTTCTCGATGCTCCGCTCAACACCAAATAGCCTCAGTTCTCCCTCGACCGTTCAGATTTCTCCAGCTAGATCCTACGCTCGCTGATGCCTTCCCATCGACACTTCGTTGTGCCCGCTCAACACCCAAACTACCTAACCCTATACCCTCTCGACCAACACTCCATTTCATTTCCATCTTCTCTTTCCTCTCGACCAACTCCTCCGCAAAACCACCTTCTCCCTTACCCCCGACAAAGGTGCGGAGCTCTGCATGCAGAGACATCACCACCTCCATCACCTCCCGACTCTAGCCACAACCACCATCCCCTAACGTCTCTCTACCTAGTTCATAGCTTCTTCTCTAGGAGCTAAGATCGAGATAGAGAAAACTAGGTTAGGGTTTGTCCAATCGATCAATTGAGGGAAGCCATCATCTCGAGCCGCACAAGCGAGAAGAGGGAAGCGATTCAGAGTATGGGTACTCTGTCTCTTCATTTAATTTATATTTTAAATTAAATTAGGGTTTGTATTTTGGAAAAGTTTATGCATGTATAAATATCAGAACTGTGGGTATGTAATAGGCACGCCTGGATTAGCCAGAGCTGTCAATTAGTTTTAATTTGTGTTTAATTCCTTGTAATGCTTTAGTTTAATTTTCCAGGGTGTGTTGAAACCCTAGATAACATGTTGAGTGAATTGTATTGATGTTGTTAATCTTCTTGTGCTTCATAAAAATAGAAGTATGATTAGCTAATAACCCCAATTCTCTGTGATTGGGTGTGTCTTTGTAAGAAGACAACCAATACTAGGGGGATTAGAGTTAAAGGATTAATCAATGCTACATTAGAACTTTCCGGGGAAGAAGACATATGCTTAATAGAACAGGAATGTTGCTTAGCTAATTAGCCAAGGAATGCTGTGATAGAGTGTACTCTAAAAGACACTCTATACTAGGGATGAATTAGGAAGATTAGCCGATGCATCATGCCGTAGAATCTTCCTTAGGAAAGTATAAGAATACAAACATGAGTTAACCGACCTTAGCATAGAATCTAGTGGTGGATTCACCACCTTGGTACTTCCCATTGTCACATTTTATTTGTTTCCTTAAACTAGAATCACAACAACCTCACTAGTTTCGGCACAAAACTCTGTTGTCACTTTTGCCATTCTTGAAACTCGTCTAAGAAGCCATTGAATCACCCTAGAGCACACCCTAGTCCTTGTGGGATCGACCCGTACTTGCCGCGTCTCCAATAGACGCCGTGCACTTGCGGTATTACCCGTAGGCCATTAAAAATAACCCATCTTCGAGGCCTACCAAGTTTTTGGCGCCGTTCGCGGGACTTGGCGCGTCTTATTTGTTGATTGTTGGCTGCCTTTGCTGAACTTCAATTATCTCTGTACATAATTTAGTCATCTCATAACGGCATATGTTGCATTGTAGCCATCTCATCTTGTTTATCTCGCATTTGCATTATAGCATAAATTAGCTGTTAGTCTTAATCGTTATTTTCTTTCTCTTAGTCGTTAGCATCTTAGCCCTTTAATTAGTGTAACTTAGATCATCATATCATTACACTTCAGCTGTTAGTTAAACTTAGCTGTAGTAAGCTCATAGTTGCTCTATCTGCATATTCACATTTGCTATTCTTCTCATAACTTGGCTTGTACATATTCATATTTGCTAATCTGCATCCTTGCATCCGCATCGTATTTGTAATTTTTCTTTTTGCATCTTTGTCTTGCATTCACTACCTTAGACCCATACCGTGAAAACCCCTCCCCGTGATGTCCAAAGTAGTTTTCCTGTGCCAGTCCAATAGCCTCTCGGGTTTGGGCTGGTATTCATCTTGATCCTCTTGTAACATCAACATTTTTTTGGAAACTAAACTCTCATTTTTGAGCTAGCGGTACGTGTGTCTGCTGCTTTGTGAGCTTGTTGAGCCAACCCAAGGCAGGCAAGGAAAAGCTCAAGTGAGCTTAACTCGTGGAATGCATCAGTAATTGAACCTTGCAAGTGCCCTGTGAGTGAGGTAAGTATGATTAAACTTCCCCGTGAGCCATCACTGTGTAAGCATGATTAAACCCCGAGATTACCCAAGTATTGCTCCACCCCGTTAAGCATCACCTTGCAATGCTCGAGCCGAACTCCAGACCCTCTGAAAGCCGTGAGTTGAGCTGTGGTTGAGCTCGAATTATGCTCTAACTCTCCAGCCCCGAAGCCGCGAGTTGAGCCATTGTCTATCCTGTCTTTGTGCAAGCATTAGGCTGCAAGCACTAAGTCGTGCTTTGCCAACTGTCGAATGGTGTGAGTTTGTCTTTGATGAGCACTACTAGACTAAGCCGTGTCTTGTGCTTGTTCTTCCGCCGAACCGTGCATTCTCCAAAACATCTCGTGTGTGTGCTTAATCGTGTCTTGAGCTACTTTTGTGAATTGTATCTAAGCCGTGTCTTTGTGAGATACTAAGTCGTCTTTGTGTAGTTTCAAACAATAGAAGCACTTCGGGTGCTTAGTCCTGTGAAAAAATCTGTCAATTTGTGCTAGTCGTGTTACCCGTGTGTGAATTTGCCTACATGTGAGCCGCTCTCGATCGTGCCAATCTCTCGCCAATCCTCGGGTTGCCAACGCTGACGACCAAACTAAACCCCAAATTGGTGGGCTTTGCACATAACAATTGAGCCCAATAAACAAAACTGTGCATATGATCCGAAACCCAACCTGGCTGCAACCAAACCGAGCCAGCAGTCATTGGTCAGTAACCCTTTTCACGGGCTGCACATGTTAACCTAACTTGGGCTTACACCAAAACTCAGCCCAACTCAATTCATTTCTGGGCTATACTTTTTCAAACACAACCTAGGCTTTGCACACAAACTGGGCTTCCTACAAAACCAAACAACAAGCCCACAAAACCAAACATAAACCAAACCTGGGCTTCCCACATAAACCAAATGAAACCCAATAAACCAAACCAATCCCTTTAAAACCAAACTTAGTCCACTTCACTGGGCTTTGAGTTCAATTTGAGTGCCAAATCATGTCGGGATATTGGTCTCGCATCCGGGGATGGAACAAATAAATCCCTTAGAGAGCTTGCTTACGGGCACCTTTCACAGGAGGATGAACACCCCACATACCATAGTGACTTTAGGGAACTTTATGGGCCTTCTCGGTGGCCCCGATCTCACATACCCTAATCATTATGATCACATACATCATCCACCACAGGTTGAAAATGAACAATTTTCTCATACCCATCATCACTTTTAGATCAATTAGAGGCTCGACTATCTCGCTTTAGATAGGCAATCCGCTTTAGAAAGGCAACTGTCGAATCTAGTTTTTCTAGGCAATATGAAACGCATGCTTGCACCTTATGTGGTGGCCTAGACCACCCTGCTGAGTACTGTTATATTTTGCATGCTTTTAGACAGTCTAGGGAAAACCATGATAATCCAATGTACGAAGTGTCTAGAAGTGACTATTGGGACCATAATCAACCTGAACACATGCATCATTCACCACAGTGGGGAGATGAACAATTTTATACTCCCCAACTCCTAGTTTGCAACCAATAATGGAAACACTCATGGAGGAAAAGGCTAGGCTTGAAATGAATGCAATGCATGACCATCCACATAGCAACATGTCTAAGCATCCCTTCTCTAGTGAACCTTTTACACAACCATATACTGAATATGAACCTAATCTAGAGGTCAATGAGTACACTAGAAATGCTACAATTGTGAATGGAGAGATGAATTTTTGCTATGATAAATATGATATGTTAGAAGAGCATGTGCATGCTGAAAATATGATGGAATCTTTTGGTTCAGAGACGTTAGGCGTCTCTTCTGTGAACCTTATGAATGATACTTCTTCTAACATTCATAAATGTGATCTTAACTATGAACTTAGTTTTGTGAAATTCTTCAGTGAATGTGAGCATGCTACACAACTTGTTTGTGACTTAAGAAAGGATGAATCTTCTGTTGACACTAATGTTCTTTTGGATCATAATATTATTTCTGTGTCTGATTCCCTGCCCATGTCACAATATGTTGCCTCCTCTGATGAATTTGATGTGGAACCTGATGAATTGCCCTGTGAAAATGACCATGATTTACCCACTCCTGACCTTAGGAAAGAGTGTGACGGTGCAAATGATTTTATACATGAACACAACTTAGATGTACCTAACCTCTCTCCCGAGTCACAAATTGAAACTCCTCCACCAAACCTAGGTGTTGTTTGTCACAAAATTGCAAAACCAACTTTTCCGAAAATGCCTAACTTAGGCCTAGAACTTTGTGCTTCCCAAGTCCTCTTGGACTATTTTGCATCAAAGTATAACACTCTTAAGGAGCCACGGTTGGAATATGTATGTCACTTTTGTAATTAGCAAAACTCATTTTGAGTTAGACCTTTTGCATGATGTACCTTTAAAATTGCAAGATTTTGTTCTCACAAACACACCCGTTCACAAATTTAGGTTTGGGGGAAACTCCTTCACATCTGTGAGTCTTACTTGCACTCTCTTGTTATATCTGTGTAAGGTGTTGATGTTTGTATATATTTTCTATTGGGTTGATCCTCAACTCTTTAGATTGTTAGTTTATGGTGAATTTTCATTGTATATATCCAGTAGGATTTGTTAAATTTTATTTTCTTGAATCGGTTGAGTCTTCATGCGCATATATTATGCTAATCCGATATGATCACCACTGAGAATGTTGGATTCTAGCCTTGACTAACGAAGCTCAACCTTGCTCCGCCGACATACCGGTAATCTCTTCCCTTTTCTCTTATCAGCATAGTTCTCTTGGTATGTGACTGTTTAAATTTTTTCTATCTGTAGACACATTGAGGACAATGTTTGATTTAGGTTTGGGGGTGCATTTGCATTTAGAGTTTTTAGTTTTTATTTTGCATTTAGAGTTTTTAGTCTTTTATTTTACCTTTTATTTTCAAAAAAAAAAAAAAAAAAAAAAAAAAAATCAATTCTAAACTCTTTTGTAAAAACCTCCAACTTTTAGAGATTTTAGAGTCACTAGCATGCTTTTAGCTATGTTTACATAGAGATTTCGACCAGAAATAACAGAACTTGGAAGTACTTAGGAGAACACAATCGGGTTTCTTAGTTGATTAGAGCGTTAAAGTTGGATTTAACCATACCCTGGGAGGGCGAATTAGGTCTGTTAGATATTCGGTAGTAGAATTGTGATCACCCATAGTGGAGACTACCCATTTTACATCAAGCGAGGTACCGACCTTCACTCTTTGTGACTTTCTAGAAAAGCTTTTAGAGTGTGTGTCACCGTAAGTCAATTCCGGGTAGGAATGGTGAGCTACCCAAATTCGCACCACTTTCAGCACTACTTTTGATCTCTTGAGTGCTAATTAGTCAATCATGAGGGTGACGTCTAAAGATGAAAACTCCTTCTAAATATCGATTTGCAGTTAGCATCTCTCTCTCTCAATCAGCAAGACCCATAGAAACACATCATCGTCAGCAAGCGGAGCATTAGCAGAATATTTGAAGAAAAGTTGATATAGTCCAAGGTTTACGTGCAACAAAGAAAAGAAAAGAAAATAGGATGAGAATTAATGAAGTTTGTGAAAAATGGAGTTTTATCGTTTTATTGTAACTTAGAAAAAAAAAAAAAAAAAAAAAAAAAAAAATTTGTTGTGTTATTAATTTCGTTTCATGTACATAAGATTAAAAAAAAAAAAAAAAAAAAAAAATTAAATTAAATAAAAATTAAAAAAAAAAAATTATTAAGTTTTTGTGAAGTTCAGAAGTTCGTCATCAATAGTTGAAGACTGAAGACCGAAGACCGAAGATTGAAGACATTTCTATGGTTCTTATGAGAGAGTGATGTTAATTGCCGATCGGGTGAAAAGGTAGTGAGTACTCCCACCCTTGCTAATGGTTGATTTCCTTTCTTAGAGATCATCAGAAAAAGATTCTTTTTGTCCACACTTCCGTGGAGTCTCCAGATTTTATTTCGGAGGGTTATCCTTCCTACCTACAACGTGTGCGGGATTTCTCTCTTTATTCCCGCTCGCACACATGAGAGACTAAAAAAGCGATCTTTTTGAGTGCAATTATCATAAAACCCTAATGGTGAGGCGAGAAGTCGAGGCTTATGATCACAATCGAATCCGAATTCTTTCATATGGTATGGTTACTTCTCGCTCAAAGACTTAAGGATGAGAATGCGTTCTTTGGTAGTTCTAACTTCGTTACTAGCATGCGTAAACTCTATGTCCTCATAGCTTCTTGGAGGCTTGAGACTCTTTTACACTACGAAGTTGGAGAAGGTTTTGTGGGTACACCTGCGGTAAACCCTCACGAGACTACAACTCGTCCACTAGGGACACCTAGGGGTTTAAAGGCTTAGTGCATACGCTAAATGCATTCGAGAGACTGCGACGGGGTATAGTTAGGATTTCTTTATTTTGTTTCACTTGAGGACAAGTAAAATTCAGGTTTGGGGGTATTTGATGAGTGCCAAATAGCGCATATTTATACACCTTTTTATTGGCACTTTACTCATCTTTTGCGCTTAGAAATCGGGATATTATCCCAGCATTCTGTGTTTTCTTTGTTTTCAAGAATAAATATTTGTATTAATTAATTTCGTGTTTTTAGGTAATAAATAAAGCTCGGAGAATCCGAGGAGCCAAAAGAGCGAAGAATTGAGTCAAACATCTATGGAGCAGAGATAGCCAAAGCCCGCGCGAATCGGTTGCAAAACCAACAAGGAAGACATGGGCTAGAGCTACCCACGACCCGGATCCGAACCCGCTCATTCCGAGCCGTTGAGATCTCATCACACGGTCGCTCCTTCACTCACATATATTTCTCGATGCTCCGCTCAACACCAAATAGCCTCGGTTCTCCCTCGACCGTTGATTTCTCCGCCTAGATCCTACGCTCGCCGATGCCTTCCCATCGACACTTCGTTGTGCCCGCTCAACACCCAAACTACCTAACCCTATACCCTCTCGACCAACACTCCATTTCATTTCCATCTTCTCTTTCCTCTCGACCAACTCCTCCGCAAAACCACCTTCTCCCTTACCCCGACGGTGCGAGCTCTGCACTGAGACATCACCACCTCCATCACCTCCCCGACTCTAGCCACAACCACCATCCCCTAACGTCTCTCTACCTAGTTCATAGCTTCTTCTCTAGGAGCTAAGATCGAGATAGAGAAAACTAGGGTTAGGGTTCCGTCCAATCGATCAATTGAGGGAAGCCATCATCTCGAGAGCGCACAAGCGTAAGAGGGAAGCGATTCAGAGTATGGGTACTCTGTCTCTTCATTTAATTTATATTTTAAATTAAATTAGGGTTTGTATTTTGGAAAAGTTTATGCATGTATAAATATCAGAACTGTGGGTATGTAATAGGCACGCCTGGATTAGCCAGAGCTGTCAATTAGTTTTAATTTGTGTTTAATTCCTTGTAATGCTTTAGTTTAATTTTCCAGGGTGTGTTGAAACCCTAGATAACATGTTGAGTGAATTGTATTGATGTTGTTAATCTTACCGTGCTTCATAAAAATAGAAGTATGATTAGCTAATAACCCCAATTCTCCGTGATTGGTCGTGTCTTTGTAAGAAGACAGCCAATACTAGGGGGGGATTAGAGTTAAAGGATTAATCAATGCTACATTAGAACTTTCCAGGGAAGAAGACATATGCTTAATAGAACAGGAATGTTGCTTAGCTAATTAGCCAAGGAATCTGTGATAGAGTGTACTCTAAACAGACACTCTATACTAGGGATGAATTAGGAAGATTAGCCGATGCATCATGCCGTAGAATCTTCCTTAGGTAGGTATAAGAATACAGCATGAGTTAACTGACCTTAGCATAGAATCTAGTGGTGGATTCACCACCTTGGTACTTCCCATTGTCACATTTTATTTGTTTCCTTAAACTAGAATCACAACAACCTCAGCCGTTTCGGCACAAAACTCTGTTGTCACACTGCCATTCTTGAAACTCAGTCTAAGAAGCCATTGAATCACCCTAGAGCACACCCTAGTCCTTGTGGGATCGACCCGTACTTGCCGCGTCTCCAATAGACGCCGTGCACTTGCGGTATAACCCGTAGGCCGTAAAAATAACCCATCTTCGAGGCCTACCAGTCTTTACACGAAAGTGTACGGACGTCCTGCGATTTCGTCGCACGACGGCAATGTCATGGGGCTTTATGTTCGCAAGGATATCTAGGCCTGTCATATTGTCGCAACTAAAACATCCTGCAGAGGCAAAAATACTTGGAAAATGATAAGACAAGATCAATGGGTCTTTACATGCAAGTGTAAAGACGTCCTGCGATTTTGTCGCGATGAAAGGTGTGGGGAAGACCTCTAATTAGGGAGGTCGACTTGGAAGACCACACAAAAATGATAAGGCAAGGTCAATGGGCCATTGCATGAAAGTGTAAAGGCGGCTTGCGACCTTGTCGCAACAAGAAGAGATAAAATAAAGACTACCGAAATGATAAGGCGAGATAATAAGGAAATCCCGCGACCTCGTCGCAACGATATATTTCAATAACAATAAAATAATTATCCAACAACATACATGATGACAACTAAAATCTTCCATCGAAGATAAATAACGAGAGGCAAGTATGGGAATGGAAAAGATGAAATATTGTTATTCATCTTCTCGATGAAAGAGTTATACATCAATAATGTTAGCCAATTATATTACAAGGAAGAACTACCAAAAAGGGGGAGTGAAGATTGAATTCGAGGGGAAAAATCCAAGAAATACACTATAATAAGGATACGAAATGTACAGATATTACAAGCGAGAGAAAGAAAACAAAAAGAGTTATCTCTTTGGTGATTCTTCTTCTTCATCCGATTCTTGATCGATTATTCTCATCGCCAGAATTTTCTTCTTCGCCGACCCATCTATCGAAACGTGCGAGACAGGCGATTCTCGGGAACCTTTTCAAGGAGACAGGATATGAATGCAGAGGGATATTGTGGTCCTTACAAACATACTCCATGCCTCCATTGCGAAAACGAACAAACATCATTATTAAAGTTCTCCACTGTCGTTAGAAATTGTTTCTTCAACTTGGAATATCTATTCTCGCGAAGGGAGAGATTCTTTCATGAAATGTTCTTTTTCGGTTTCGAGTTCTTCAATTCTCATTGGAAAATTCTGGCGAGTTGTTCTTTTCAGATTCAAGCTCTCTAATTCTAACCTGAAGCCTCTTCTCGATTCTCGCAAATAAGAAACAACAAGTTAACAATTTACAAGCAATACTACGAAAGTAAGAAGCAATAAGGTATAATAAGTAACCTTCTCTATCGATATCATATCTTTAATCAAGGAAGTATGCTCGGCATGAAGACTAACATCAACACCTAGGTTATTCCTGGCATTATCTAAAACCTTCGCAGCCCGGGCGAATTCATCATCACTATTAATAACGAGAAGAGAACGAACTTGCTCTTCTCACGCTTTAAAGTATGGTATTCGATGAAGGAGTTCATCTCGTTCAACTTGCACGCCAAGAAGAGATTTGTGGAATTCGCTAATGCCACGTGCACCTCTGTTAGTAATACGATCGTTCTCATCTATGAGATCACTAATTTTCTTCCTTAAAGTCTTGATTTTCTTCTCGGAATCAAGGTACATTCGTTTAAAGCGATTAGTTAAATTTAAACTAGATCGTGTTCGATCTCCAAGAGATGATATTTGGATTGAAGATCCTTTAATGAAAGGAGGTTAGTTTTATTGGAGGAACTACTTAGAGATTGATTGAGGTGAGCGAGAAGAAGATCATTATCCATAGGTTCGGGAAATGTATGGAGAAGAATAGCCTCATCGGAGAGATTATATACATCTGCGAAGGTAATAAGTTAGGCAAAGCAATATGCAACCGATGAAATAGAAATGATAAAAGGAAGTAAAATCTTATACCATAAAGCCGTTGATTAGCGTTCTCAAGAGTGGACACCCTATCCCTTTGGGAGTCAAGTTCGGTGTTTAACTTTTGAATTCTCTCGTCTTTATCGCGAGATGACGCAGCCTTTAGATCTCTAATTCTTGAATCTTCTTGCTCAATTGCAAATTCTTCTTTTCAAGATTGTTGCGTCTTCTCTCGAGATCCGAGGCAACTACAAAAAAGTTCTTCCAACCTATAAAAGAAGATAGAAAAGTCATTAATATATATATATATTTAAAAATTTAAAATTAATGTGGAAATACGACCGCATACGTACCAAAGATCCAAGTGCATTCAAGAAGTCGGGAGACACAGTTCTAGAGGTTCCATTGAAAGAATTATTGCCCTCTAATAAAGTAGCATTACACACGTTTGCGAGAGCCCGCAAAGAGAAGCTAGGGGAGCATTTCCCATTCCTTGGAAACTTGATCGAGAAGATGCTAGATAACCGATCCATAGAAGAACCGGTCGACGGAATCTTCTTGGCGAGAGAAGGATCCGAGTCATGGTTATCCTCGTCAGAAGATTCAGAGCTTGAGCTAAGGCGAGAAGAAGATTGGACCTTTCGCTTCTTAGTTAATGGAGCAGAAGATTTACCCTTGCGAACGACAGTTTTACCCGTACTTTTAATCTTCGCTCTACTGACTTCTTCTCTGAAACCTTCGCATACGGTTAAAGATAAGAAACAGAGGCAACAATATTGTTTCAAATAACAAAGGAAATGTTTCTTACTTCACTCGTAAGCGATCGAAGTATGGTCAGAGTACTCTCCAACGGATTATCCTTGTACTTTCTTCTCAATTTGGCGATCTGAGAAATTATACAAACTCAACATATGTAAAAAGAAAGTTGCAAAGGCAAGATTTAAAATGGGAAACATACCTCATTTGCCTTATCGGGCCATTTGAATTCCCAAGGATGATACCTGCGAGATTCGGGGGAAGAACGTGCGGGCCCGCGATATAAGGACCATTTAAAATCAAGGGTACAACCCACCATTTCTCATCTTTGGAGTGGCGAGGAGTAGTATTATTACCCGGTGCCAATCAATATCCCGCATGAGCAATTTATCCTCGGGGACATTATCCTTCTTTTTCGTGCGAATGCCCCGGCGAGATTTCGCATTAACCATCTTTATCAACGAATAGTTTTCAAAAAAGTTCTCTACAGTGTACTTCTCAAAGACTATTTCCAAGTCTGCGAAATCGGGGTGTCTAACAAGTAGCGAGGTATAAAGATCCTTTGCCAAAGACCACGATTCGCGAATTCAAGCATTAGGCGAATGCAATCGCCACTCAATTGATAAACAGCCCGAGAGAATTTTTCATGGGCCAAGATTTCATAAAATAAAGGCATCTCGGGATTGTACAAGGGAATGGGAAGTCCCGCGAGAAGGCTGACCTAGCGAGACTATAATCTTTTGATCATCACATTGATGATCGAAAAACAACTTTTGCGTAAAGAATAGATGAAGGTTCTTGATCGGGAATGGTTGTGAGAGTAAAACCCTTCTCGAGCAACTTCGTTGAACTTCTTCAAAAGAAGCTTTGTATGCACGATGCACGATGAAAGCCATTTATCGGTATGGGAATGGATGGAAGATTGGAGATTAAGATCGGCGCTAGAAAGGACGAAGAAAAGATTTGCAGAGCGAGGAGCGCAAATTGCGGAAGGAGAGAGTCAAAGAAAAGTTGCGCAGAGAGAAACTAAAGGATGAAAAGGAGGGGAAAAGAAAACTATATATAGGAAAAAGATCCTCGAGAAAAACGAGGTCATTTAATGCGAAGAGACATGAATGGTCAAAAATAAGCGGTTGAAAGAAACGTGTCAAGAAAAGACATTAATAATCAAAATCCGTGTAAAAGTACAAAATCAAAACAGAGATAAAGATAAGCAATCGCGGAAACAATATTGTAAAAATCTCATGATACTCTTCCCTCGCAGGAGAAATATAAGGAGAGATAGAGACGATACTTCAGTATATATCTCAAAGAAGCTTGAACTTTGCAAAAGAATAGAGGCAAGTACGTACTTTTAAGGAAAGTATTCTTTTGCTCGTTCCTTCACCAATTGAAACCACGGAATATGACAACAATGAATTTTTCCTTCAAATCGCTCTTCAAGCAATATTCAAGGAAAAAGAGGCAAGATGTAGGATCATAATATCGCAACGTACAAGGCTCGCGGGATTAATGAACGACGGCGTCGCGAGGGAATCGCAGGAGCTAAAATAAACGACGCAATGAATAACGACAGGAAAAACATAAAGAAGACGTGAGACCGGCGAGGGTTAAGAAGTGTCGCGAGAGTGAATGTTTGTGCACTGCGACACTTCGCGAGACATTCCCGAAAATAAAGGGGAGCTTATTTGTCATCCACTATGTATTACCCTATATAAAGGGCTAAATGAGTCTGTAAGAGGGGAGATCTTTTTGGAATTGTTGGGCAAGTCATTAGGAGAGAGAAAGTTTGAGAGTGTTTTAACTTCTAAGTGTAATTCTATTTTCCTGTGAAAAACACTTCATGAATTCAATCAATAAATATTCTTGATCTTTCATCTTTCAATGGATTAATTAAGCAAAATTGAGTAAGGGGTGTAGTGTGGGAAATCCCGCTACTACATATCCAAATTCCTTCCAATTTCTACGTCAATCTCTGCTCAGTCCCTGTTTCTAGCGCATATGTAGTAGCGGGATTTCCCACACTACACCCCTTACTCAATTTTGCTTAATTAATCCATTGAAAGATGAAAGATCAAGAATATTTATTGATTGAATTCATGAAGTGTTTTTCACAGGAAATAGAATTACACTTAGAAGTTAAAACACTCTCAAACTTTTCTCTCCTAATGACTTGCCCAACAATTCCAAAAAGATCTCCCTCTGCTGCACTCATTTAGCCCTTTATATAGGGTAATACATAGTGGATGACAAGCTAAGCTCCCTTTATTTTCTGGGAATGTCTCGCGAAGTGTCGCAGTGCACAAACATTCACTCGTGACACTTCTTAACCCTCGCCAGGTCTCACGTCTTCTTTATGTTTTGCCTGTCGTTATTCATTGCGCTGCTTATTTTAGCTCCCGCGACTCTCGCGACGACGCCGCTGCTCATTAATCCCGCGAGCCTTGTACGTTGCGATATTATGATCCTACAGAACTCTTTTCATCTTCGCTTCCCATCTTGGCTTTAGTACTTCCTCTAGGTTTCCTTGTGTCTGGTAGAACGACAGTATCTTCTCCTGATAGCATATATCGTTTTCGTGTTGAGACCATGTGTAAAGACCCTCAAGCTCGTCAACGCTATTAGACCGGTCAAGTGTCGATTTAACCGATAATAACACGATTAGTTTAACACGAACATTAACTAATAGAAATTAATCTAACAACGATTTAGATATGAAACTAGTACCGTTGGTTAGATCTCAAAATGTTTTGCAGAATGGACTACTCGAACGTGTCATCTGAATACCAGACGTAGAAGAATTTATCAGATTAGTAAGGAGGGCAAATTACCCGAACTGACCTGGATGCCCTTAACAATTTTATGGGTGCCTTTATAAGTTTTGGTCGACCTTATCCCTTGTCGATCGAGAGGATAACTCTCATTCTATTTTTCTTCATTTTTCTACATTCTTCTTCATTCTTATTTCTTCTTCTCTTTCTTCTTCTCTGTTTCTTTTCTGCTGATGATTTGTGTGTCGTGCATGAGGGTTTTGGGATTGAATCAAGAGTAGAAAGATTAAGGGTTGATTGCTGGCGGTTTCGATTGTGGTGTGGTAGATTCTGAATTAACAAAAGTGACGAATTAAAGAGAAGATTAAATTAGGGTTATGTGAGATGAAGTTAAGGAATTGAGAAGGGAATTGAGTTGATAATGGAAGAAGAATTAAGGGGTAATTATCGAATTAACGAGGTGAAGTTGTTCTGATGGTGAATTAAAGAATTAGGGTTTGTTCTTGAGATGAAGAATTTCAGAAAAGGGTGATGAATCAGTTGAGGCTGTGATGGGTTATGGTGGTGGTGTATCTCGAGTATTGATTTAACTCAGAATGATGAAGCAAATATGAAATAAGGGCTTCCACAGAATTAACTTGATATATGAACAATTCAGAAGAAGTTAATGTTTGGGTAAGCCTCTATATTATCTCAATTTAGTAATTTGAATTAAATTGCTTTAATTATTGAGTTTGTGTGATTATGAATGGAAACTGTATGTTGAGATGGGATTAGTGTGGAATGGTTATGTGGCTGTAACTTGGGTTTTGATGTGAATTGTATGAAGTGATGGTGTTGCTACCGTTTTAGAAGGATTGAGGTTTAGATGAATGATTTAAGTCCAGGTATGGTAGAATTGTTGAAGTTCAGGGGGTATGAATGAATGTTGTTATAGATTAGGTTTGTATCTTGAATTGTAGTTGAGAATGAATCGATGCGCAGAGAATAGAGAATTGTTGTGTATGTTAATGGAACCGGTGTTGCAGATTCTTATAGTATTGAACTAGGTTACAAGTAGTAATGTTCAAATTACAGGGGATATGAGTGATTGGTGGTGGTATGGAAACTATAAATGTGGATGGTAGTAGAGATGGGTTTTGAGTATTGAGAACAAAGAAGAAGAATTGGGTATTCAATTTGGGGTTTGGTTACATATAAGAAGTTTAAAGAGTTCGAGTTTTGTGAGATTGTTCTGTAGAGTTTCATAATAAGAAACTATTGGTGGTCTTGAGATGATTTCTCAATTGAGGCAAGGGAAGGAAGAATTCAACTCCAATTGCTCGTGTGAGGCTCGTTATGAGGTAACTGTTCTTTAGGTTAACCTTATCAATTGATAATTCTGATTGTTGAGTGTTTGTTGTTTTAATGGAGTTGAGATTTAAGATAATTGCAAAAGATAGTTGAGATGATGATATAGTGGTCGTGGAATTATGGAACTCAGTTTGTGAATGAGGTGGTTGTGGTGGTTAAGAGGATGTAGGTGATAGGGTGTAGAATACATCCTATTTATTATCTATTGTTTATGCTTTCTTTGTTATTTTTCTTGTAAATTATGTATTTTACGCTTGTTTTGAGTTTTATAGCTACTTTGGAGTCGCACGGAGGAAAAGAAGAAGAAATCACCCAATTTGAGCCAAAAGGGCAAAAAGGTCATTACAGGCGATTGATATATGGAGCCCAGTTGAGGTTAAGGGGCAACCCAATTTGGAGGAGTACTAAAGCCAGGCCCAGTCAAGGCTAAGGGGGTAGTCATCGGGCACCCCGATCATTTATCGAGGGTGTAATTATCCTGGGGTATCCCTTATCTAATAAGTGAGGTGGTCCTTATCACTGGGGTAACCCTTATCTCAAATGCTGGGGTGTCTGAATCCGCCCCATTCATTACACAGCCCTAATCGAGAGAAGAGTTTTATCTCATTCATCTCATTCTTTCCACCTGAAATTTAAGCAGCAGCTGCTGCTGTTAATACTAGATCGGAAACACAGAGAAGAAAGGCACTGGTTCAAGGGTTTGAGCTGAAATTGGAGGTTGATTGCATAATGGGTTTTTGTGAAATTCGCTAGGGTTTGCTATGTTGCTAATGCTGTTTGACCGAGAGCTTTGAAGATAAATGGGCGAGAGAAATTGAGAAACGATGATGGGATCCGGTTCGTTAGATGGCGCTGTGATGAAAGAAACATTAGAGATCGAGAAGATCTCGAGAGGAAGGAATTAGGGTTTCGACTTGAAGAGGAGCTCGAGAGAGAGTAGATCGAGAGATGGAACCGAAGTTTCTTGTTTCCATTCTTGAAGTTCGATCTGTGGAAGATGGGTTGGTGGTGGATTGATAGAAAGGTAGAGATTGAGTTTGAATGGAGAAGCAGAAGGATGGGTTCGCTGCTGTTGTTCGAATCACAGAGAGCTGAAATTGTGAGAGAAGAGAAGTAAGTCGATGCAGCTAAGAGAAATGGTTGTTGAGTCTGAGACTGCCGTTGAAACTGATAAACCGAGAAATTGAGATTGAAGCTGTTGTTGTTTAAATCGATTAGGGTTTGTTGGTCTAAGAGATGATGTTGTTGCCGCTGTTCAATCGATTCTGCTGATGCTTGAGATGGGTTCGATCTGGAGGTGATGTTGATGGCTGCTGCTGTGAGGTGACTGAGACCCAGAGAAGATGATGAAACAATAATTGGGATTGTGTGATTATAGGGTTTCAGAGGTGATTCAGGGCAGTTCAGATAAGCAGAAATGGGGGTTTGATGGAGTCTCATTGGTCTTTGTGTAATGATGTTTCGGATGCTGGGAGCAGGCTGAGAATGTAGAAAATGGGAAGTGATTGCAATGCATGATATCAGCTAAGAAGTGGTAAAGACTGTATGCTTATGAGTCGGGTATTGGTAGAGGAAACATGGCCTGGGAAGAGCTGAAGTTGGAATTGAAGCTGCAGAATAGATATGAAGGTGCATTGGCTGTAAAGAATGCAATGAGAAGAGTTGTTGGTGCTGTCTCAGTGGTACTGGTGGTTTGGTTTGCAGGGAACTGTGGCAATTCAATGGCCTAAGCTTGCAGCTGGTGCACTGAGTTAGCTGTAGAGTGGTGGAAGCAACTTCTGGTTTAAATGAATAGGTGGTGCTGAAATGAGCATGGAATGAATTGCATAATTAGATGAATGATAGGCTTGATTACAGGGAAGAAGAGAGGTGAACTCGTAGGGAATCACTAAAGATACAAACGAACTCTACTGGAGTTCGGTTCGATGAGTCGACTCGGTGGCTCGCTAGGATAACTCGGTGACTCGACCACTCGCACGATAGCCGAGTAAGCCAACGAGTTAGAAGGCGACTCGTGATCGACTCATCCTCCCTTTGACCCTGTTGACTGACGGTTGACCCGTTTGACCGTTAGTCCTAACGGTGGACCGACGGAATATTCCGTCGAATATTCCCTTGACTTCAACAGAACTCAGGTGGCCGGCGGCGACTATTCCGGCCGGATTCCGGCCATAATACCAGTTTTCCGGCGAGCCAAAAATTCCAGAATTTTTTACGGACTTCTCTCATGGGTGTGAAGACTTGGACTAGGAATTGGATGGAGAATTGGGCTCAAATTTGGAAAGAGAAGATGGAAGAAGAGAAAGACTTGAATTTGGAAATTTAATTGCTAAAGGAAAAGGATTCTATTCCTTGGAAGATTTGGAGAATATTGAAGCCCATAAATAGAGAAGTTCTCTACACATCTTTTTACATCTCTACACACACAACACTTTTCTTTTCTTATTCTTTGTGTGAACTCCTTAACATGAGTAGCTAGTTTTATTATTGATTGAGGATGAATTCCTAGTTCTTAATATGATTTAAGTTTTTGTTTTCAATTCTATCTTGAAGTTTTTCACATAATTATCGTTTGTTTTTACTAATAGGAATGATCTTAAAGACATTCATGATTGATTGATAGATTGTTTGGGTGGCCAACTAAATTGATTTATTAATTTGATCTAAAGCTAGTGAAAGTTAGGGGATAAGTAATCGTTTCTTGACTTTTTACATAAGTAGCAAACACGAGACCTTGCGGAGGGATTCCGTGGAGCAATTGTGTGTGAAAAAAACGTTAGCAAGTAGACCTTGATCTAAGAGTCCAACTACTAATATTGACCTAATAAGTTCATAAATCTTAATGCGTTTATTTAAATTACATCTAGAGTGATCTGCTACTAGGTGGTTTGGTAAATAGAATCGGTAGTCGAGAACTTCCGTATCCGGTGATACAAGGGATTTAGGGGTTTAGCACGATCTAGCCGCTTTACCTACGGTTGGTGATAATCTGTGACTAATAACAAGTAGAAAAGAACATAACTTTAATCATTGTTTTGCAACGAAGAAGGATTCCTTGATCTTGTCTCTCTTATTGCTTTCAACTTTATCTTTTAATTGCTTTGTTTATTTTCTTTTGTTTTTTTACACCCCCCTTTTGTGACAATTTTTACAACTAGAATCTCTTGCTCCTCGTGGGAACGAACTTGACTTCCATTATATTATTTTTAATTGAGTGGAAATATTAATTAATTTGATTGCACCTACGACACGCATCAAATTTTGGCGCTGCTGCCGGGGAGCAGCGAGTGATTTTAGTTGTTTTTATTTTTCTTTTTGCTATATTCTTGCTTTGTTAGATTCTATACCGTATCTAACTTGGTTTCTGAGAATCTTATTTCGGTGCTTAGGTTTTCCATGTATGGTGGACAAGAGCAAGCATATTACAACAATCAATACGGTTTTCAACCTCAACATTATGGCAACTTCCAACCATCCTTAGGATACAATCAAAATCAATCTTTTGGCTATGATCAAATTCCTACAGAACCTTATGGATATTCTCATACATATCAACAACCTTATGACGGGTATGTAAGTGGAAAATCACGAGGATGGGAGGATAGTTTTGTTTATGATCGAAATTCTCTAGTTTTGCGAGATAAGATGTACGCCATGATTGGGGATCTTCAACAAAAGTTGCAAGAATCACATCGAGAAATTCAAAGGAATTCGGAGAAATTATACGAACAAATTACTCAACTCGATAAAAATGGGGATGAGCAACTCCAACAACGTCGAGACGGCATTGCTAAAGAACGAAGAGACATGGATCAATATAAGGAGGATAGGGATAAAGAAGAATTTTGCTATCAAAGCAATAACTATTCTAATGTGCCTATGGTGTGTAGTGAATATTTGATCGATGATTATGTTGGAAAAGGCCAACCTTTGGAGACTTTTGAAGACGCTAGTGTAGCTTACTCGAGCCTTGATCTTAATAATGATCAAGCACCTATTCAAAAGGTAGAGCTTGAGGAAGATGCAATTAGTGCTTGGAAAAAATTCCTTAGGGAAAGATATGAGTCCGCGGAAGTGTATGAGCGTTGCAACAATGAGGAAGTTATTCCAACTCCGGATCATAATAACGATCCCTCACATATTCAAAAGGAGGAGATTGGGTGTGACTTACCTATTGTTATAAACGGTGTAACACCCGCACAAGAAGATCTTACAATCTATACCGACGAGAATCATTTTAGTGAATGGCCCGATTCCGATGATGAGAATGTTGAAGAGATGATACTAGAGGATGAAACCAAATTGATTGATTTTGTGGAAGACCCAATTGAACTTGCCAATGATTTTAATGATGCCAAGACTTTGGTTAAGGTAGAAAACGACGAAGAATGGTTGCAAGGTTTAATAGAGGACCACGATATACAAGAGGTAAGTAATTCACTTGAATTTTTTAAGGATGAAGAGGATTCTATAATACAAGAAATTGTGCAAGGTTTGTCTAACCCTTTGCATATTGATTCTTCTCCTTTACCTCTTATTGGTTTGAATGTATGTGCTTCGAAAGTATTTTTGGATGATTTTGTTTCTAAATATCCACCATTGGAAACACTTGATACTAACACTATGCAGGTTTGCCAAGAGGAACACATGGAAATTCCCAATTTCTATGTTCTTTATACACTTCCGAGTGTGGACGAGAATAAGTGTGGGGGAAATTTCTATCGAGCGATAATTTCACTATTGTTTTCTTGTGCTAATATTTGTATGGAGTTATTGTTTTCAAAACAGGTATTATGGGTGGATCCCCAAATTTTCCGATTGTTAGTATATGGGGAATGAATCTTGCAAGAGCTAAGTCGGGCCGTCGACTTTAAAACAAGCGCTTAATGGGAGGCAACCCATAGGTTTTGTATTTCTTATCCTTTTGCTTTTGTTTTTTTTATTTTTGTTATTTCTTTTTCTTGTTCCTTATCATGTTAAAATTTCCCACCTTGACTTTACTAGGAGGATTCAATTACATTGAGGACAATGTAAGGTTTAAGTGTGGGGGAGTGGTTAAGCATGTTTTTAAAAAAAATTACAAAAAAATTAAAAAATTAAAAAAAAAAAAAAAAGGTTTTACATAAAAACTCCAACTTTTAGAGATTTTAGAGTCACTAGCATACTTCTAGGTATGTTTACATAGAGATTTTGACCGACATAATTGAACTTGGAAATGTTAGAGAACTACATTCGGATTTCTTGATTGTTTGAGTGTTAAATAATGGATTTAATCATGCCGGTGATGCAAATTTGGTGCAGGGAGAAATGCGTTATTAGAGTTGCTGATCAATCATTAGTGGAGACTACACGTATTCATATCATGTGAGGCACCGACCAGAAATTTTTCCATCTACTAAAGAGCTTTCTTTTGAGTGTGTGTCACCGTACGTAAATTCCGGGTAGAATGGTGAGCTACCCAACCTCCCACCAATAGAAGCACTACTCTTTGATCTCTTGAGTGCTAATTTTGTCAATCATCAGGGTGACGTCTATAGATGAAAGCTTCCTTCTTGTAGTTCGATTTGCAGTTAGCACCATTCTCTCTCGACAACAACGGATCCATAGAAACACAATCATCATCAACAAGGAGCGACATAAAAATCTACAAGGAAAGTTGGAAAAGTTCAAGGTTTACAAGCAACGGAACGAGAAAAAGAGCAAATTTCAAATACAAGTAAAGCAACATACAAAGAGCGGATTTTTACATATATGTTGAGGACTTACAATACAATGAGGTAATTTTATATTCAAGTATGAAGACTTATTTATAAGAGCAAAGAAAATCAAAAGGTGAGAATTATTGAAGTTTATGATTTTGAGGCAATACAAGTTGTGAAGAATCAAGCGGTAAAATACTTCTCCCGCGGCCACGGTTTGTTTTGTATTTTATTTCTCTTGTTTTTCAAAAAAAAAAAAAAAACAAGAGAAATATTTGTTTTGTTAATAAGCCGTGGGGAAGGAAAATTTATAAGGAAGTTTCAAGCGACAAGGATTTTTAAGGTACAAGAGTTAAAAATTGTCAAGGATTTATGAAATTCGAGGGTTTATCATCAATAGTTGAAACCGAAGACGAAGACCAAGAAGATCAAGACGAGGAGCGGAAGATGTTTCTATTGGATGCCGTGAGAGTGGTGTTATCATAATTGGCGATCGGATGTGAAGGTGAGTAAGTAATCTCATCCTCAATAATAGTGGTTGATTTCCTTTCTTAGAGATCGTCAGAAAAATGGTTTTTCAAAATATTAAAAGATGTGGGTTTTTAAAAAATATTTCGGAAGTTGTCCTTCCCACCATTCAACGTGTCGCAGGATTTCTATCTTTATTCCTACCTGCACACATGTGTGACCCATAAAAAGCCGTCTTTTTGAGTGCAATTATCATAAAATCCTTTTTGGTGAGGCAGAAGTCGAGGCGAAATTCTTATTGATCGTTTCTCAAACACGCGTTCTCTCATTATGGTGTGGTTATTTCTCACTCAACATTTAAGAATGAGAATATGTTCTTTAGTATTTCTAATTTCTTATTACTAGCATGCAGAAACTCTATGTCCTCATAACTTTTTGGATGCTTGGGACGCTTGAACACTTTGAAGTTGTGAGTTTTTAGTTTGATTTGCTCGAGGACTAGCAAAGTCTAAGTGTGGGGGAATTTGATAGGGTGTAGAATACATCCTATTTATTATCTATTGTTTATGCTTTCTTTGTTATTTTTCTTGTAAATTATGTATTTTACGCTTGTTTTGAGTTTTATAGCTACTTTGGAGTCGCACGGAGGAAAAGAAGAAGAAATCACCCAATTTAAGCCAAAAGGGCAAAATTGTCATTTCAGGGGCGAACACTATCTGGAGCCCAGCCAAGGTTAAGGGGCAACTCTCTTTCGGAGGAGTACTAAAGCCAGGCCCAGCAGAGGTTAAGGGGTTTCTAAGTAGGATGGCCCTTATCTAACAATTGGGGTGGTCCCTATCCCTGGGGTGTAACTATCCACCCAAATAACCCAACCTATCTCGAGAGTTATTCATTCTTCTCAATAATTGCTTCACCTGAATGAGAGGAAAGAAGAAAAAAAAGCTGCGCAGCAGCTGAAGAACAGATCGAGAAATTGAAATCAAGACACAGAGAGGCGCAACCATTATTAAGCAGCCAAGAGAGATCGAGAAAATATGCCAGAGAAATGGAGAGTGAAAGTGCAAGAGCAGAATCGAGAGAGATAGGAAAAAAATCAGATAAGGGTTTCTTCCAGTTCTTCCCTAAAAGTAGAATTAGGGTTTGTGATGTTTCTGATGTATGAATCGATAGAGGAAGAGTATGGTGGAATTGATAGATTCAAGAACAGAAGGTCATAGAGATGGGTTTTGTCTCGATATCACTGTTGAAGAAATTGGGGGTTGTTCTCAGATTGAAATTAGGAACTAGGGTTCCTGAATTGAAGAATGGGTCGTGGCTTTGGTGATGAATTAGAGACGAATCGAGTATGGGTTAGTCTCTATTTTTGAATCTGTGATAGGTTTGTAGTTAAATCAAAGATGGCAATGAATCTGAATGAGAACAACAGATGAACCAAAGAAGATGGGTTTGCTTTTGAATACGGGGATGATGCAGAGGAAATGGGTTTTGGTTGATAAGAACAAAGCTCGATGCTGCTGCTTTGGGTTAGCTACAAATTTGAGATCGATGTGTGAGCAGGGAAGCAAGGATTAAGTTGGCAGTGGTAATGGAGATGGTTTTAGTGGTGACCAGATGGGTTCTAGTCTTTGAATCAGTATGTGAGAAGATGGGAAGGCTGTGGGATATGGTGTTGTGAACCAAGATGGTGGAACTGAGCTGATGAGTGAAGCTTTATTAGATGTATGTTAGGATACAGGTTGTGCTGAAGTGTAGAATGTTTGGTGGAGGTTGAATTCAGATGCAATATGGGTTGGTTGTGAATCAGTCAAGTAAGAGATGGATTTAGAGGTTGATGAAGGCAAGGGAGATGCTGTTGCAGGTGGCCTGAGTTTGGGCTAATGAGGTGGGATGAGCAAAGAATTCAAGACATTAAAGATGGAATTGCACCGATCTTTTGTTGAAGTTGCTACTTGCAATGTCATGAAATGACTTGGTTTAATGGTCTTTGAGAAGATGAGGCCGAGCTCGAGATAACATTGAATGATTTGGTGATGGGGGTAGCTGCTTGGTTACGATGGAATATGAAGCTGCAATGGTGATTCAGTGAGATGGTAAATGGTTTAGGGAAGGTGCAGTTCGAAGACTAGGAGATGCCATGGTAACTGTGAATGAACTCAGGGAAGAAAGATCTGAGATGAGACTGTTTTATGCCAATAGTTTTAATGGTGGCAGTGAACTGAGATGAGAATGCATTGGGGACTAACATGGAGGTTGAACTAGTGAGAATTGCAGTTCAGCTGCTGCAGGGTTGAGTTATGCAATGCAGCTGGAGAGGTTGGTGCAGGATCCAGCCAATGCTACAGCACAAGGATTGTGCATCACAAGAGTTTGGCAGTGCAAATGGCTTAGCCCGGCAACTCACCCAATCACCCGAGAGAGATAGCTAACTCGATTTCGACTCATGGCATCACCGAGTCGACTCAGTGAGTCCGATAACGATCCAGACGATCCAACTCACCCCAGTTAGACCAGTCAGCTGAGTTAGAAGCTGACTCAGTGACTGACTCCTCCTTCCCTTGACCCGCTTGACTGACGGTTTGACTTTTTGACCGTTAGTCCTAACGGTGGACTGACGGAATATTTCGTCGAATATTCCCCTGACGGAGAAATTTTCAGGTGGCCGACGGTGACTATTCCGGTCGGATTCCGGCCATAATACCAGTTTTCCGGCGAGCAAAAAATTCCAGAATTTTCTATGGACTTCTCTCATGGGTGTGAAGACTTGGACTAGGAGTTGGATGGAGAATTTGGCTCAAATTTGGAAAGAGAAGATGAAGAGTTGAGAAAGACTTGAATTTGGAAATTGAATGGCTAAAGGAAAAGGATTCTATTCCTTGGAAGATTTGGAGAATATTGAAGCCTATAAATAGAGAAGTTTTCTACATCTTTTACACACCTCTCTACACACACAACACTTGTGTTTTTGATAGCTTTTGAAAATTCTTCTTTTTAATTATTTGTGTGAACTCTTGAAAATTCTCCTTTTAATTATTATTTGTGTGAATTTCAAAAACATGAGTAGCTAATTTTATTATTGATTGAGGATGAATTCCTAGTTCTTAACATGATTTGAGTTTTGTTTCAATTCTATCTTGAGGTTTTTCACATGATTATCGATTGTTTTTACTAATAGGAATGTTTATTCATTCATGATTGATTGATAGATTGTTTAGAGTGCACGCTAAATTGATTTGTTAGTTTAATCTAATTCTAGTATAAGTTAGGGAATACGTAATCGTTCTCGACACTTTACACAAGTAGAAAACACGAGACCTTGCGGAGGGATTCCGTGGAGCGATTGTGTGTAAAAACAACGCTAGAAAGTGGACCAAGCGAACCGAGTTTAACTACTAGTACTAAACCTAAATTCATAGATCTTAATGCATTCAGGGAATTACATCTTGTAAGCGAACCTCAAGGTGGTTCTTTTGAATAGAATCTGATAACTAAGCGGATCTGTTACTCGGTGAAATAAGGGATTTTGGGGCTAGCTAAGCGGACCTGCTATCCTACGGTTGGTGATAATCTGTGACTAATAACAAGTAGAAAAGAACATAACTTGATTCATTGTTTTGCAACGAAGAATGATTCCTTGATCTTGTCTCTCTTATTGCTTTCAACTTTCGATTTTAATTGCTTTGTTTATTTTCTTTTGCTTTTTACACCCCCCCTTTTTGTGACAATTTTTACAACTAGAATCTCTTGCTCCTCGTGGGAACGAACTTGACTTCCATTATATTATTTTTAATTGAGTGGAAATAGATATTAATTTGATTGCACCTACGACATTCATCAAATTTTGGCACCATTTGCTAGGGAGCAACGGGCGATTTTTAGTTTTTTTTTTATTTTTCTTTTGCTTTATTCTTGCTTTGTTAGATTCTTTACCGTATCTAACTTAGTTTTCGAGAATCTTATTTCAGGTGCTATACCTTTGGTGAATGCTTAAAGAGGGCGGCACCGAGTCCAATACGTCTTCGATCCGGCACTCAACTAAAGGATTTCATTCGAGCGGTTAACACTCCACTTCCTCCGTCTTCATCAAGTGATTTCTGATTTGGACAAAGAGGAAGAAACGATGGCTGATCGTACACTCAAGGACCTAGCTTCTCACAAGCTTGATACACAACAATGGTGTATCCAAACTAACTCAACCTTCGAGATCAAGCGGGGTTGATTAGAGAGTTACCAAAGTTCCATGGCATGGTGAATGAGGACCCAAACAAACATCTTATGGACTTCTATACCATAGTTATGGCTATGCTTCCACCGGAGACTAATGCGGATGGAGCAATGTTGAAAGCTTTCCGTTTTCTTTGGCGGGCAATGCTAAGGAATGGTTATATTATTTGCCTTAGGAAGTATCACAACATGGAATGGGATGAAGAAACTTTTCCTCGAGAGATATTTTCCCGCATCCAAAGCTACTCAAATTCGCAAGGAGATTTGTGGATTGAAACAACAAGTGAGAGAATCATTGTATGAATGTTGGGAGCGATACAAGAGGTTGGTGGCAAGCTGTCCACACCATCAATTTAGTGACGTTATGATACTCCAATACTTCTACGAAGCTCTCCACCCAAGTGATAGGTCTCTTCTTGACGCCCGCGGGTGGTGGTGCACTAATGAACAAGACTTTGACCGAAGCTAGAGAGTTGATTGAAAGTATGGCTGCGAACTCGCAACAATTCTACACAAGAGATGAACCCATGGTTAGGCGAGTGCATGAAGTTAGTGATTCATCATCACATCTTGATCAAAGGATGAGTAACATGGAGATAATGATGCAAAGGATGGCCGCGGTAATTATTCCGGATGGTGAGACCGAACAAGTGAATGCTTTATATCCAAATCAAAGACCAAGGTACGATCCATACTCCAATACCTATAATCCCGGTTGGAAGGATCATCCTAACTTTAGTTATGCAAACAAGCAAGCGGCGGCTCCTAATCCATATGCGCAACAAGGTGGTTTCCAACAATCACGCTTTCAACCTCAACAACAAGGTGGTTCTCAACAATTCCAACCACAACAAGTCAAGGAGCGTGATTCTTTGAATGATGACAAGCTCAATGCATTAATGCAAGGTGTGCAAGGTCTTACTTCTATGTTCCAACAAAGCCAACAAAAGACCGATTCGGCCATCAAGGACTTACAAACTCAAATGGGACAATTGGCGACCGATGTGAACTTATTAAAATCTCAAGCATCCACAAAACTTCCTTCACAACCATTTGTGAATCCAAGAGAGAATGTTAATGCGGTTACTTTAAGAAGTGGAAGACAAGTGGATGGTCCAAGTCATCATGAAGAAGCTATTGAAGAGGTAGTCAAAGACAAGGAGGAAACCGTACCAAAGGAGAACTCCACACCAAACGACCAATCCAAGGAACCGGTTTCTACTTTCACTACTCCACCTCCTTTTCCTAGTCGTTTTGCTAAATCCAAGAAAGAAGCTCAAGACAAGGCACTTATGGACATCTTCAAGAAGATTGAAATCAACATCCCATTCATTGAGGCCATTAAGACAATGCCACGGTATGCGAAGTTCATGAAGGAATTATGCACAAAGAAGGATAGGTTGCTTGATAATGAAATTACTAAAGTTGGTGAGAGTGCATCGGCTATGCTATTGAAGAAGATGCCTACAAAGTGCACGGATCCCGGTGGTTTCACGGTGCCAATTACTATTGGTAAGCAAAGGTTTGAACATGCTTTACTTGACTTGGGTGCTTCCATTAGTGTGATGTCGGCCGAAATATATGACTCCTTGAATCTTGGACCTTTGAAAGAGACAAGAGTTATTATCCAATTGGCAAACAAGTCTAACATATATCCTAAGGGGCTTGTAGAAGACGTGCTAGTGCAAGTAAATGAGCTTATTTTTCCGGTGGACTTCTTTGTGGTGGATATGGACAATAATGAGAACCGTTCATCTACTTCTTTACTTCTTGGGAGGCCGTTTATGAAGACCGCAAAGACAAAGATTGATGTGGATAAGGGTACACTCACTATGGAATTCGACAAGGAGATAATACACTTTAATATATTTGAAGCCATGCGCTACCAAAGTGATGTGCATTCCGTTTACTCCATTGATGTGGTTGATTCATTAGCGAAACAAATGGTGGAATTGAATCGAGAGGATGAACTTGATGTGGTGTTGCAAAAGAGCATTGAATTGGACATCCACGGCTTGTCTAACTTGGATGTTGAAATCTCCAATGAATTGGTGGAGATGTGTGGTGCCTTGGAGACATTACAAGAAGCTAAAAAGGGTAATGTTTCATATATTTCTTTACCCGTGAATGATGAAGTACTTGTACCATCTATTGTGAAGGCGTAGAAACTAAAATTGAAGCCGCTTTAGGACCATTTGAAGTATGCTTTCTTGGGAGATGGAGATGAGCTTCCGGTGATTATTTCTAAGAACCTCACACCGGTACAAGAAGACCGTTTGCTTAGAGTCTTGAGAGCACAAAACGGCTATTGGGTGGACAATTGCGGACATCAAAGGCATTAGTCCATCCATGTGCATGCATCGGATTCTAATGGAAGAGAACGTGAAGCCGGTACGTGATGCTCAACGTAGGCTTAACCCTCCCATGATGGAGGTTGTGAAAAAAGAGATACTCAAATTGCTAAGTGTGGGGGTAATCTACCCAATTTCCGATAGCAAGTGGGTTAGTCCGGTTCAAGTGGTACCAAAGAAATCCGGAGTCACGGTGGTTCGAAATCAAGACGATGAACTTGTTCCTACAAGAGTTCAAACCGGTTGGAGAGTGTGCATTGACTATAGAAAGCTTAATTCCGCAACCCGAAAGGATCACTTTCCTTTACCTTTCATTGATCAAATGTTGGAGAGGTTAGCGGGGCATTCTTATTATTGTTTCTTGGATGGTTATTCGGGATACAATCAAATTGTTATTGCACCGGAGGACCAAGAGAAGACCACTTTCACTTGTCCGTTTGGAACGTTTGCATATAGACGGATGCCGTTTGGCCTTTGCAATGCGCCGGCTACTTTTCAAAGATGCATGGTGAGTATATTCTCGGATTATGTGGAGCGCATCATCGAGGTATTTATGGATGACTTTAGTGTTTATGGCAATTCTTTTGATGGTTGTTTAAATAACCTTGAACTAGTGCTTAAACGATGCATAGACACAAACCTTGTCCTTAATTGGGAGAAATGTCACTTTATGGTAAACCACGGCATAGTACTTGGTCACATTGTGTCCTCTCGAGGGCTCGAAGTGGACAAGTCAAAGATAGATTTAATAAGAAACTTACAATATCCCACTTCGGTGAGGGAAATCCGTTCTTTTCTTGGCCATGCAGGTTTCTATAGGCGGTTTATCAAGGATTTCTCCAAAATCTCCATGCCGATGTGCAAGTTATTACAAAAGGAGGTACCTTTCGACTTCAACAAGGAATGCAAGGATGCTTTTGACAAATTAAAGGAGATGTTGACAAGTGCGCCGATTATCAAATCACCGGATTGGAATCTTCCATTTGAATTAATGTGTGATGCTAGTGATTATGCGGTTGGAGCCGTTTTGGGTCAAAGGGTGGACAAGTTGTCCCATGTTATCTATTATGCATCTAGGACCCTTAATGATGCACAAATCAATTATTCTACCACGGAAAAGGAGTTATTGGCTATAGTTTTTGCTTTGGAGAAATTTCGTTCATACTTGGTGGGTACAAAGGTTATTGTGTATTCCGATCATGCCGCACTAAGACACTTAATAAAGAAGAAAGAAGCTAAGCCAAGATTAATCCGGTGGATCCTATTGTTACAAGAGTTCGACATAGAAATTCGTGATAAGAGGGGTGTGGAGAATACCGTTGCGGATCATCTTAGTAGACTTGTTATGTCTCAAGAAGAACTTCCATTACATGACCGCTTTAGGACGAACAACTTTTCTCCATGGAAGAAGCAACACCTTGGTATGCGGATATAGTGAATTACTTGGTGACAAGGAAAGTACCTAGTACAATGTCTAATTTCCAAAAGATGAAACTTAAGAAGGTAGCTAAGCAATATGTGTGGGATGAACCATACTTATGGAAATATGGCGTTGATCAAATAATGCGAAGGTGCGTACCTAACTCCGAATTTCAATCCATCCTCTCCTTTTGCCACACTTTTGCTTGTGGTGGCCACTTTGGTTCTAAACGCACCGCTCTCAAGGTTTTCGAGAGTGGATTTTATTGGCCCACCTTGTTTGAAGATTCATATATTTTTTGTAAATCATGTGATAGATGTCAACGAACGGGCAATCTAGGTGCTCGAAATCAAATGCCACTCACACCAATTCTCGCCGTTGAGATTTTTGATGTGTGGGGTATTGATTTTATGGGGCCTTTTGTCAATTCGAATGGAAATTTTTATATACTTCTTGCCGTAGATTATGTTTCGAAATGGGTGGAAGCTAGAGCCACCAAAACTAATGACTCTCAAGTTGTTTGTGATTTTGTAAGGGAAAACATATTCAATAGGCATGGTACACCAAGAGTGGTGATAAGCGATGGAGGCTCACATTTCAAGAAGGCTTTCCACGCTCTCCTCAAGAAGTACAACATAACACACAAAATTGGTACGCCTTATCATCCACAAACTAGTGGACAAGCGGAAATTTCAAATCGTGAGATCAAGTCCATTCTTGAGAAAACGGTGAATACCACAAGGAAAGATTGGAGCTTTAAGCTCAATGATGCACTTTGGGCGTATAGAATGGCGTATAAGACACCGATTGGTATGTCTCCATATAGGTTGGTTTATGGTAAGGCTTGTCATCTTCCGGTTGAACTTGAACATAAGGCTTATTGGGCGATAAAGAAATTCAACATGGAGTATGATGAAGCGGGGAAACAAAGGAAGTTACAACTAAATGAGCTAGAGGAGATACGTAATGATGCTTACGAGAGTGCCGGATTTACAAGGAAAAGACTAAGCTTTTTCATGACAAGATGATTTCGCGGAAAAGTTTTGTTGTGGGGCAAAAAGTCCTTTTATTTAATACTCGTTTACGTTTATTTAGGAAAGCTTAAGTCCCGTTGGGTGGGACCATTTGTTGTTACTAATGTTTATGCTCATGGTGCAGTTGAAATTGTTAGCGACAAAACATGACAACATTTGAAAGTCAACGGCCATAGGTTAAAGCCATATTATGAAAACTTTCCAACGGAGCATGTGGACGTAATTGGACTTCAAGATGCACTCCTCTCGGAGGAGTAATGTGCAAAGCACGAACTAAGTCGGGCCGTCGACTTTAAAACAAGCGCTTAATGGGAGGCAACCCATCGGTTTTGTATTTCTTATCCTTTTGCTTTTGTTATTTCTTTTTCTTGTTCCTTATCATGTTAAAATTTCCCACCTTGACTTTACTAGGAGGATTCAATTACATTGAGGACAATGTAAGGTTTAAGTGTGGGGGAGTGGTTAAGCATGTTTTTAAAACAAAAATTAAAAAAAAATTAAAAAATTTTCAAAAAAAAAAAAAAAAAAAAAAAGTTTTACATAGAAACTCCAACTTTTAAAGATTTTAGAGTCACTAGCATACTTCTAGGTATGTTTACATAGAGATTTTGACCGACATAATTGAACTTGGAAATGTTAGAGAACTACATTCGGATTTCTTGTTTGTTTGAGTGTTAAATAATGGATTTAATCATGCCGGTGATGCGAATTTGGTGCAGGGAGAAGTGCATTATTAGAGTTGTTGATCAATCATTAGTGGAGACTACCCGTATTCATATCATGTGAGGCACCGACCAGAAATTTTCCATCTACTAAAGAGCTTCTTTTGAGTGTGTGTCACCATACGTTAATTAGGGTAGAATGGTGAGCTACCCAACCTCCCACCAATAGAAGCACTACTCTTTGATCTCTTGAGTGCTAATTTTGTCAATCATGAAGGGTGACGTCTATAGATGAAAGCTTCCTTCTTGTAGTTCGATTTGCAGTTAGCACCATTCTCTCTCTCGACAACAACGGATCCATAGAAACACTCTCATCATCAACAAGGAGCGACATCAAAATTTACAAGGAAAGTTGGAAAAGTTCAAGGTTTACAAGCAACGGAACGAGAAAAAGAGCAAATTTCAAATTCAAGTAAAGCAACATACAAAGAGCAGATTTTTACATATATGTTGAGGACTTACACTACAATGAGGTAATTTTATATTCAAGTATGAAGACTTATTCATAAAAGCGAAGAAAATCAAAAGGTGAGAATTGTTGAAGTTTATGATTTCGAGACGATACAAGTTGTGAAGAATCAAGCGGTAAAATACTTCTTCCACGGCCATGGTTTATTTATGTATTTTATTTCTCTTGTTATTAAAAAAAAAAAAATGAAAATTCATAAAAAAAAAAAAAAAAAAAGAAAAAAAAAAAAAAAAAAAAAAAAAAAAAAAAACAAGAGAAATATTTATTTGTTTTTATTTAATAAGCCGTGGGGAAGGAAAATCTATAAGGAAGTTTAAAGCGACAAGGATTATTAAGGTAAAGGTTATAAATTGTCGAAGATTTATGAAATTCGAGAGTTTATCATCAATAGTTGAAACCGAAGACGAAGACTAAGAAGATCAAGACGAGGAGCGGAAGACGTTTCTATTGGATGCCGTGAGAGTGGTGTTATCATAATTGGCGATCGGATGTGAAGGTGAGTAAGTAATCTCATCCTCAATAATAAATGGTTGATTTCCTTTCTTAGAGATCATTAAAAATGGTTTTTCAAAATATTAAAAGATGTGGGTTTTTAAAAATATTTCGGAAGTTGTCCTTCCCACCATTCAACGTGTTGCAGGAATTTTCTCTTCATTCCTACCTGCACACATGTGAGAACCATAAAAAAGCCGTCTTTTTGAGTGCAATTATCATAAAATCTTATTTGGTGAGGCAGAAGTCGAGGCGAAATGCTTATTGATCGTTTCTCAAACACGCGTTCTCTCATTATGGTGTGGTTATTTCTCACTCAACATTCAAGAATGAGAATATGTTCTTTAGTATTTCTAACTTCTTATTACTAGCATGCAGAAACTCTATGTCCTCATAACTCTTTGGATGCTTGGGACGCTTGAACGCTTTGAAGTTGTGAGTTTTTTAGTTTGATTTGCTCGAGGACTAGCAAAGTCTAAGTGTGGGGGAATTTGATAGGTGTAGAATACACCGTATTTACTATACAGAGTTTATGCTTTCTTTGCTATTTTTCTTGTAAATTATGTATTTTACGCTTGTTTTGAGTTTTGTAGCTATTTTGGAGTCGCACGAACGAAAAGAAGAAGAAATCACCCAATTTGAGCAAAAAAGGGCAAAATTGTCATTTCAGGGGCGAACACTATCTGGAGCCCAGCCAAGGTTAAGGGGCAACTCTCTTTCGGAGGAGTACTAAAGCCAGGCCCAGCAGAGGTTAAGGGGTTTCTAAGTAGGATGGCCCTTATCTAACAATTGGGGTGGTCCCTATCCCTGGGGTGTAACTATCCACCCAAATAACCCAACCTATCTCGAGAGTTATTCATTCTTCTCAATAATTGCTTCACCTGAATGAGAGGAAAGAAGAAAAAAAAGCTGCGCAGCAGCTGAAGAACAGATCGAGAAATTGAAATCAAGACACAGAGAGGCGCAACCATTATTAAGCAGCCAAGAGAGATCGAGAAAATATGCCGGGGAGAAATGGAGAGTGAAAGTGCAAGAGAGAATCGAGAGAGATAGGAAAAAAAAATCAGATAAGGGTTTCTTCCAGTTCTTCCTTAAAAGTAGAATTAGGGTTTGTGATGTTTCTGATGTATGAATCGATAGAGGAAGAGTATGGTGGAATTGATAGATTCAAGAACAGAAGGTCATAGAGATGGGTTTTGTCTCGATATCACTGTTGAAGAAATTGGGGGTTGTTCTCAGATTGAAATTAGGAACTAGGGTTCCTGAATTGAAGAATGGGTCGTGGCTTTGGTGATGAATTAGAGACGAATCGAGTATGGGTTAGTCTCTATTTTTGAATCTGTGATAGATTTGTAGTTAAATCAAAGATGGCAATGAATCTGAATGAGAACAACGAGATGAACCAAAGAAGATGGGTTTGCTTTTGAATACGGGGATGATGCGGAGGAAATGGGTTTTGGTTGATAAGAACAAAGCTCGATCTTCTTTGCTTTGGGTTAGCTACAAATTTGAGATCGATGTGTGAGCGGGGAAGCAAGGATTAAGTTGGGTGGTAATGGAGATGGTTTTAGTGGTGACCGGATGGGTTCGAGTCTGCTGAATCGAACGAGAAGATGGGAAGGTTGTGGGATATGGTGTTGTGAACCAAGATGGTGGAACCGAGGCGATGAGTGAAGCTCTTGTTAGATGTATGTTAGGATACGAGGTTGTCTTTGAAGTGTAGAATGTTTGGTGGAGGTTGAATTCGGATGCAATATGGGTTGGTTGTGAATCGGTCAAGTAAGAGATGGATTTAGAGGTTGATGAAGGCAAGGGAGATCTTTGTTGCAGGTGGCCCCGAGTTTGGGCTAATGAGGTGGGATGAGCAAAGAATTCAAGACATTAGAGATGGAATTGCACTGATACTGTTGAAGTTGCTACTGCAATGTCATGAAATGACTTGGTTTAATGGTGCTGAGAAGATGAGGCTGAGCTCGAGATAACATTGAATGACTGGTGATGGGGGTAGCTCATGGTTACGATGGAATATGAAGCTGCAATGGTGATTCGGTGAGATGGTAAATGGTTTAGGGAAGGTGCGGTTCGAAGACTAGGAGATGCCATGGTAGCGTGAATGAACTCGGGGAAGAAAGATCGAGATGAGACATTTTATGCCAATAGTTTTAATGGTGGCAGTGAACTGGGATGAGAATGCATTGGGGACTAACATGGAGGTTGAACTAGTGAGAATTGCAGGTTCAGCTGTTGCAGGGTTGAGTTATGCAATGCAGCTGGAGAGGTTGGTGCAGGATCCAACCAATGCTACAGCACAAGGATTGTGCATCACAAGAGTTTGGCCAGTGCAAATGGCTTGGCCTGGCAACTCAGCCCAATCAGCCAGAGAGATAGCTAACTCTGATTCTGACTCATGGCATCACCGAGTCGACTCAGTGAGTCCGATAACGATCCAGACGATCCAACTCACCCCAGTTAGACCAGTCAGCTGAGTTAGAAGCTGACTCAGTGACTGACTCCTCCTTCCCTTGACCCGGTTGATCGACGGTTTGACTTTTTTAGTCCCGTTAGTCCTAACGGTGGACCGACGGAATATTTCGTCGAATATTCCCCGACGGAGAAATTTTCGGGTGGCGGCGGTGACTATTCCGGTCGGATTAGGCCATAATACCGCTTTTCCGGCGAGCAAAAAATTCCAGAATTTTCTATGGACTTCTCTCATGGGTGTGAAGACTTGGACTAGGAGTTGGATGGAGAATTTGGCTCAAATTTGGAAAGAGAAGATGAAGAGTTGAGAAAGACTTGAATTTGGAAATTGAATGGCTAAAGGAAAAGGATTCTATTCCTTGGAAGATTTGGAGAATATTGAAGCCTATAAATAGAGAAGTTTTCTACATCTTTTACACACCTCTCTACACACACAACACTTGTGTTTTTGATAGCTTTTGAAAATTCTTCTTTTTAATTATTTGTGTGAACTCTTGAAAATTCTCCTTTTAATTATTATTTGTGTGAATTTCAAAAACATGAGTAGCTAATTTTATTATTGATTGAGGATGAATTCCTAGTTCTTAACATGATTTGAGTTTTGTTTCAATTCTATCTTGAGGTTTTTCACATGATTATCGATTGTTTTTACTAATAGGAATGTTTATTCATTCATGATTGATTGATAGATTGTTTAGAGTGCATGCTAAATTGATTTGTTAGTTTAATCTAATTCTAGTATAAGTTAGGGAATACGTAATCGTTCTCGACACTTTACACAAGTAGAAAACACGAGACCTTGCGGAGGGATTCCGTGGAGCGATTGTGTGTAAAAACAACGCTAGAAAGTGGACCAAGCGAACTGAGTTTAACTACTAGTACTAAACCTAAATTCATAGATCTTAATGCATTCGGGGAATTACATCTTGTAAGCGAACCTCAAGGTGGTTCTTTTGAATAGAATCTGATAACTAAGCGGATCTGTTACTCGGTGAAATAAGGGATTTTGGGGCTAGCTAAGCGGACCTGCTATCCTACGGTTGGTGATAATATGTGACTAATAACAAGTAGAAAAGAACATAACTTGATTCATTGTTTTGCAACGAAGAATGATTCCTTGATCTTGTCTCTCTTATTGCTTTCAACTTTCGATTTTAATTGCTTTGTTTATTTTCTTTTGGTTTTTACACCCCCCTTTTGTGACAATTTTTACAACTAGAATCTCTTGCTCCTCGTGGGAACGAACTTGACTTCCATTATATTATTTTTAATTGAGTGGAAATAGATATTAATTTGATTGCACCTACGACATTCATCAAATTTTGGCACCGCTGCCGGGGAGCAACGGGCGATTTTTAGTTGTTTTTTTTTATTTTTGTTTTTGCTTTATTCTTGCTTTGTTAGATTCTTTACCGTATCTAACTTAGTTTTCGAGAATCTTATTTCAGGTGCTATACCTTTGGTGAATGCTTAAAGAGGGCAGACCGAGTCCAATACGTCTTCGATCCGGCACTCAACTAAAGGATTTCATTCGAGCGGTTAACACTCCACTTCCTCCGTCTTCATCAAGTGATTTCACAGATTTGGACAAAGAGGAAGAAACGATGGCTGATCGTACACTCAAGGACCTAGCTTCTCACAAGCTTGATACACAACAATGGTGTATCCAAACTAACTCAACCTTCGAGATCAAGCCGGGGTTGATTAGAGAGTTACCAAAGTTCCATGGCATGGTGAATGAGGACCCAAACAAACATCTTATGGACTTCTATACCATAGTTATGGCTATGCTTCCACCGGAGACTAATGCGGATGGAGCAATGTTGAAAGCTTTCCCGTTTTCTTTGGCGGGCAATGCTAAGGAATGGTTATATTATTTGCCTTCCGGAAGTATCACAACATGGAATGGGATGAAGAAACTTTTCCTCGAGAGATATTTTCCCGCATCCAAAGCTACTCAAATTCGCAAGGAGATTTGTGGATTGAAACAACAAGTGAGAGAATCATTGTATGAATGTTGGGAGCGATACAAGAGGTTGGTGGCAAGCTGTCCACACCATCAATTTAGTGACGTTATGATACTCCAATACTTCTACGAAGCTCTCCACCCAAGTGATAGGTCTCTTCTTGACGCCGCGGGTGGTGGTGCACTAATGAACAAGACTTTGACCGAAGCTAGAGAGTTGATTGAAAGTATGGCTGCGAACTCGCAACAATTCTACACAAGAGATGAACCCATGGTTAGGCGAGTGCATGAAGTTAGTGATTCATCATCACATCTTGATCAAAGGATGAGTAACATGGAGATAATGATGCAAAGGATGGCCGCGGTAATTATTCCGGATGGTGAGACCGAACAAGTGAATGCTTTATATCCAAATCAAAGACCAAGGTACGATCCATACTCCAATACCTATAATCCCGGTTGGAAGGATCATCCTAACTTTAGTTATGCAAACAATCAAGCGGCGGCTCCTAATCCATATGCGCAACAAGGTGGTTTCCAACAATCACGCTTTCAACCTCAACAACAAGGTGGTTCTCAACAATTCCAACCACAACAAGTCAAGGAGCGTGATTCTTTGAATGATGACAAGCTCAATGCATTAATGCAAGGTGTGCAAGGTCTTACTTCTATGTTCCAACAAAGCCAACAAAAGACCGATTCGGCCATCAAGGACTTACAAACTCAAATGGGACAATTGGCGACCGATGTGAACTTATTAAAATCTCAAGCATCCACAAAACTTCCTTCACAACCATTTGTGAATCCAAGAGAGAATGTTAATGCGGTTACTTTAAGAAGTGGAAGACAAGTGGATGGTCCAAGTCATCATGAAGAAGCTATTGAAGAGGTAGTCAAAGACAAGGAGGAAACCGTACCAAAGGAGAACTCCACACCAAACGACCAATCCAAGGAACCGGTTTCTACTTTCACTACTCCACCTCCTTTTCCTAGTCGTTTTGCTAAATCCAAGAAAGAAGCTCAAGACAAGGCACTTATGGACATCTTCAAGAAGATTGAAATCAACATCCCATTCATTGAGGCCATTAAGACAATGCCACGGTATGCGAAGTTCATGAAGGAATTATGCACAAAGAAGGATAGGTTGCTTGATAATGAAATTACTAAAGTTGGTGAGAGTGCATCGGCTATGCTATTGAAGAAGATGCCTACAAAGTGCACGGATCCCGGTGGTTTCACGGTGCCAATTACTATTGGTAAGCAAAGGTTTGAACATGCTTTACTTGACTTGGGTGCTTCCATTAGTGTGATGTCGGCCGAAATATATGACTCCTTGAATCTTGGACCTTTGAAAGAGACAAGAGTTATTATCCAATTGGCAAACAAGTCTAACATATATCCTAAGGGGCTTGTAGAAGACGTGCTAGTGCAAGTAAATGAGCTTATTTTTCCGGTGGACTTCTTTGTGGTGGATATGGACAATAATGAGAACCGTTCATCTACTTCTTTACTTCTTGGGAGGCCGTTTATGAAGACCGCAAAGACAAAGATTGATGTGGATAAGGGTACACTCACTATGGAATTCGACAAGGAGATAATACACTTTAATATATTTGAAGCCATGCGCTACCCAAGTGATGTGCATTCCGTTTACTCCATTGATGTGGTTGATTCATTAGCGAAACAAATGGTGGAATTGAATCGAAAGGATGAACTTGATGTGGTGTTGCAAAAGAGCATTGAATTGGACATCCACGACTTGTCTAACTTGGATGTTGAAATCTCCAATGAATTGGTGGAGATGTGTGGTGCCTTGGAGACATTACAAGAAGCTAAAAAGGGTAATGTTTCATATATTTCTTTACCCGTGAATGATGAAGTACTTGTACCATCTATTGTGAAGGCGCCGAAACTAAAATTGAAGCCGTTTCCGGACCATTTGAAGTATGCTTTCTTGGGAGATGGAGATGAGCTTCCGGTGATTATTTCTAAGAACCTCACACCGGTACAAGAAGACCGTTTGCTTAGAGTCTTGAGAGCACAAAACGGCTATTGGGTGGACAATTGCGGACATCAAAGGCATTAGTCCATCCATGTGCATGCATCGGATTCTAATGGAAGAGAACGTGAAGCCGGACGTGATGCTCAACGTAGGCTTAACCCTCCCATGATGGAGGTTGTGAAAAAAGAGATACTCAAATTGCTAAGTGTGGGGGTAATCTACCCAATTTCCGATAGCAAGTGGGTTAGTCCGGTTCAAGTGGTACCAAAGAAATCCGGAGTCACGGTGGTTCGAAATCAAGACGATGAACTTGTTCCTACAAGAGTTCAAACCGGTTGGAGAGTGTGCATTGACTATAGAAAGCTTAATTCCGCAACCCGAAATGATCACTTTCCTTTACCTTTCATTGATCAAATGTTGGAGAGGTTAGCGGGGCATTCTTATTATTGTTTCTTGGATGGTTATTCGGGATACAATCAAATTGTTATTGCACCGGAGGACCAAGAGAAGACCACTTTCACTTGTCCGTTTGGAACGTTTGCATATAGACGGATGCCGTTTGGCCTTTGCAATGCGCCGGCTACTTTTCAAAGATGCATGGTGAGTATATTCTCGGATTATGTGGAGCGCATCATCGAGGTATTTATGGATGACTTTAGTGTTTATGGCAATTCTTTTGATGGTTGTTTAAATAACCTTGAACTAGTGCTTAAACGATGCATAGACACAAACCTTGTCCTTAATTGGGAGAAATGTCACTTTATGGTAAACCACGGCATAGTACTTGGTCACATTGTGTCCTCTCGAGGGCTCGAAGTGGACAAGTCAAAGATAGATTTAATAAGAAACTTACAATATCCCACTTCGGTGAGGGAAATCCGTTCTTTTCTTGGCCATGCAGGTTTCTATAGGCGGTTTATCAAGGATTTCTCCAAAATCTCCATGCCGATGTGCAAGTTATTACAAAAGGAGGTACCTTTCGACTTCAACAAGGAATGCAAGGATGCTTTTGACAAATTAAAGGAGATGTTGACAAGTGCGCCGATTATCAAATCACCGGATTGGAATCTTCCATTTGAATTAATGTGTGATGCTAGTGATTATGCGGTTGGAGCCGTTTTGGGTCAAAGGGTGGACAAGTTGTCCCATGTTATCTATTATGCATCTAGGACCCTTAATGATGCACAAATCAATTATTCTACCACGGAAAAGGAGTTATTGGCTATAGTTTTTGCTTTGGAAAAATTTCGTTCATACTTGGTGGGTACAAAGGTTATTGTGTATTCCGATCATGCCGCACTAAGACACTTAATAAAGAAGAAAGAAGCTAAGCCAAGATTAATCCGGTGGATCCTATTGTTACAAGAGTTCGACATAGAAATTCGTGATAAGAGGGGTGTGGAGAATACCGTTGCGGATCATCTTAGTAGACTTGTTATGTCTCAAGAAGAACTTCCATTACATGACCGCTTTAGGACGAACAACTTTTCTCCATGGAAGAAGCAACACCTTGGTATGCGGATATAGTGAATTACTTGGTGACAAGGAAAGTACCTAGTACAATGTCTAATTTCCAAAAGATGAAACTTAAGAAGGTAGCTAAGCAATATGTGTGGGATGAACCATACTTATGGAAATATGGCGTTGATCAAATAATGCGAAGGTGCGTACCTAACTCCGAATTTCAATCCATCCTCTCCTTTTGCCACACTTTTGCTTGTGGTGGCCACTTTGGTTCTAAACGCACCGCTCTCAAGGTTCTCGAGAGTGGATTTTATTGGCCCACCTTGTTTGAAGATTCATATATTTTTTGTAAATCGTGTGATAGATGTCAACGAACGGGCAATCTAGGTGCTCGAAATCAAATGCCACTCACACCAATTCTCGCCGTTGAGATTTTTGATGTGTGGGGTATTGATTTTATGGGCCCTTTTGTCAATTCGAATGGAAATTTTTATATACTTCTTGCCGTAGATTATGTTTCGAAATGGGTGGAAGCTAGAGCCACCAAAACTAATGACTCTCAAGTTGTTTGTGATTTTGTAAGGGAAAACATATTCAATAGGCATGGTACACCAAGAGTGGTGATAAGTGATGGAGGCTCACATTTCAAGAAGGCTTTCCACGCTCTCCTCAAGAAGTACAACATAACACACAAAATTGGTACGCCTTATCATCCACAAACTAGTGGACAAGCGGAAATTTCAAATCGTGAGATCAAGTCCATTCTTGAGAAAACGGTGAATACCACAAGGAAAGATTGGAGCTTTAAGCTCAATGATGCACTTTGGGCGTATAGAACGGCGTATAAGACACCGATTGGTATGTCTCCATATAGGTTGGTTTATGGTAAGGCTTGTCATCTTCCGGTTGAACTTGAACATAAGGCTTATTGGGCGATAAAGAAATTCAACATGGAGTATGATGAAGCGGGAAACAAAGGAAGTTACAACTAAATGAGCTAGAGGAGATACGTAATGATGCTTACGAGAGTGCCCGGATTTACAAGGAAAAGACTAAGCTTTTTCATGACAAGATGATTTCGCGGAAAAGTTTTGTTGTGGGGCAAAAGTCCTTTTATTTAATACTCGTTTACGTTTATTTTAGGAAAGCTTAAGTCCCGTTGGGTGGGACCATTTGTTGTTACTAATGTTTATGCTCATGGTGCAGTTGAAATTGTTAGCGACAAAACAGGACAACATTTGAAAGTCAACGGCCATAGGTTAAAGCCATATTATGAAAACTTTCCAACGGAGCATGTGGACGTAATTGGACTTCAAGATGCACTCCCTCTGGAGGAGTAATGTGCAGCACGAACTAAGTCGGGCCGTCGACTTTAAAACAAGCGCTTAATGGGAGGCAACCCATCGGTTTTGTATTTCTTATCCTTTTGCTTTTGTTATTTCTTTTTCTTGTTCCTTATCATGTTAAAATTTCCCACCTTGACTTTACTAGGAGGATTCAATTACATTGAGGACAATGTAAGGTTTAAGTGTGGGGGAGTGGTTAAGCATGTTTTTAAAACAAAAATTACAAAAAAATTAAAAAAATTTTAAAAAAAAAAAAAAAAAAAGTTTTACATAGAAACTCCAACTTTTAAAGATTTTAGAGTCACTAGCATACTTCTAGGTATGTTTACATAGAGATTTTGACCGACATAATTGAACTTGGAAATGTTAGAGAACTACATTCGGATTTCTTGCTTGTTTGAGTGTTAAATAATGGATTTAATCATGCGGTGATGCGAATTTGGTGCAGGAGAAGTGCATTATTAGAGTTCTTTGATCAATCATTAGTGGAGACTACCCGTATTCATATCATGTGAGGCACCGACCAGAAATTTTCCATCTACTAAAGAGCTTCTTTTGAGTGTGTGTCACCATACGTTAATTAGGGTAGAATGGTGAGCTACCCAACCTCCCACCAATAGAAGCACTACTCTTTGATCTCTTGAGTGCTAATTTTGTCAATCATGAAGGGTGACGTCTATAGATGAAAGCTTCCTTCTTGTAGTTCGATTTGCAGTTAGCACCATTCTCTCTCTCGACAACAACGGATCCATAGAAACACTCTCATCATCAACAAGGAGCGACATCAAAATTTACAAGGAAAGTTGGAAAAGTTCAAGGTTTACAAGCAACGGAACGAGAAAAAGAGCAAATTTCAAATTCAAGTAAAGCAACATACAAAGAGCAGATTTTTACATATATGTTGAGGACTTACACTACAATGAGGTAATTTTATATTCAAGTATGAAGACTTATTCATAAAAGCGAAGAAAATCAAAAGGTGAGAATTGTTGAAGTTTATGATTTCGAGACGATACAAGTTGTGAAGAATCAAGCGGTAAAATACTTCTTCCACGGCCATGGTTTATTTATGTATTTTATTTCTCTTGTTATTAAAAAAAAAAAAAATGAAAATTCATAAAAAAAAAAAAAAAAAAAAAAAAAAAAAAAAAAAAAAAAAAAAACAAGAGAAATATTTATTTGTTTTTATTTAATAAGCCGTGGGGAAGGAAAATCTATAAGGAAGTTTAAAGCGACAAGGATTATTAAGGTAAAGGTTATAAATTGTCGAAGATTTATGAAATTCGAGAGTTTATCATCAATAGTTGAAACCGAAGACGAAGACTAAGAAGATCAAGACGAGGAGCGGAAGACGTTTCTATTGGATGCCGTGAGAGTGGTGTTATCATAATTGGCGATCGGATGTGAAGGTGAGTAAGTAATCTCATCCTCAATAATAAATGGTTGATTTCCTTTCTTAGAGATCGTCAGAAAAATGGTTTTTCAAAATATTAAAAGATGTGGGTTTTTAAAAATATTTCGGAAGTTGTCCTTCCCACCATTCAACGTGTTGCAGGAATTTTCTCTTCATTCCTACCTGCACACATGTGAGAACCATAAAAAAGCCGTCTTTTTGAAGTGCAATTATCATAAAATCTTATTTGGTGAGGCAGAAGTCGAGGCGAAATGCTTATTGATCGTTTCTCAAACACGCGTTCTCTCATTATGGTGTGGTTATTTCTCACTCAACATTCAAGAATGAGAATATGTTCTTTAGTATTTCTAACTTCTTATTACTAGCATGCAGAAACTCTATGTCCTCATAACTCTTTGGATGCTTGGGACGCTTGAACGCTTTGAAGTTGTGAGTTTTTAGTTTGATTTGCTCGAGGACTAGCAAAGTCTAAGTGTGGGGGAATTTGATAGGTGTAGAATACACCGTATTTACTATACAGAGTTTATGCTTTCTTTGCTATTTTTCTTGTAAATTATGTATTTTACGCTTGTTTTGAGTTTTGTAGCTATTTTGGAGTCGCACGAACGAAAAGAAGAAGAAATCACCCAATTTGAGCAAAAAGGGCAAAATTGTCATTTCAGGGGCGAACACTATCTGGAGCCCAGCCAAGGTTAAGGGGCAACTCTCTTTCGGAGGAGTACTAAAGCCAGGCCCAGCAGAGGTTAAGGGGTTTCTAAGTAGGATGGCCCTTATCTAACAATTGGGGTGGTCCCTATCCCTGGGGTGTAACTATCCACCCAAATAACCCAACCTATCTCGAGAGTTATTCATTCTTCTCAATAATTGCTTCACCTGAATGAGAGGAAAGAAGAAAAAAAAGCTGCGCAGCAGCTGAAGAACAGATCGAGAAATTGAAATCAAGACACAGAGAGGCGCAACCATTATTAAGCAGCCAAGAGAGATCGAGAAAATATGCCAGAGAAATGGAGAGTGAAAGTGCAAGAGCAGAATCGAGAGAGATAGGAAAAAAAAATCAGATAAGGGTTTCTTCCAGTTCTTCCCTAAAAGTAGAATTAGGGTTTGTGATGTTTCTGATGTATGAATCGATAGAGGAAGAGTATGGTGGAATTGATAGATTCAAAACAAGGTCATAGAGATGGGTTTTGTCTCGATATCACTTGTTGAAGAAATTGGGGTTGTTCTCAGATTGAAATTAGGAACTAGGGTTCTGAATTGAAGAATGGGTCGTGGCTTTGGTGATGAATTAGAGACGAATCGAGTATGGGTTAGTCTCTATTTTTGAATCCGTGATAGGTTTGTAGTTAAATCAAAGATGGCAATGAATGAATGAGAACAACGAGATGAACCAAAGAAGATGGGTTTGCTTTTGAATACGGGGATGATGCAGAGGAAATGGGTTTTGGTTGATAAGAACAAAGCTCGATGCTGCTGCTTTGGGTTAGCTACAAATTTGAGATCGATGTGTGAGCAGGGAAGCAAGGATTAAGTTGGCAGTGGTAATGGAGATGGTTTTAGTGGTGACCAGATGGGTTCTGAGCTGCTGAATCTGTAACAGAAGATGGGAAGGCTGTGGGATATGGTGTTGTGAACCAAGATGGTGGAACTGAGCTGATGAGTGAAGCTCTGTTAGATGTATGTTAGGATACAGGTTGTGCTGAAGTGTAGAATGTTTGGTGGAGGTTGAATTCAGATGCAATATGGGTTGGTTGTGAATCAGTCAAGTAAGAGATGGATTTAGAGGTTGATGAAGGCAAGGGAGATCTTTGTTGCGGGTGGCCCGAAATTTGGGCTAATGAGGTTTGGATGAGCAAAGAATTCAAGACATTAGAGATGGAATTGCACGATCATTGTTGAAGTTGCTACTTGCAATGTCATGAAATGACTTGGTTTAATGGTCTTTGAGAAGATGAGGGTGAGCTCGAGATAACATTGAATGACCGGTGATGGGGTAACTACTATGTTACGATGGAATATGAAGCTGCAATGGTGATTCAGTGAGATGGTAAATGGTTTAGGGAAGGTGCAGTTCGAAGACTAGGAGATGCCATGGTAACTGTGAATGAACTCAGGGAAGAAAGATCTGAGATGAGACTGTTTTATGCCAATAGTTTTAATGGTGGCAGTGAACTGAGATGAGAATGCATTGGGGACTAACATGGAGGTTGAACTAGTGAGAATTGCAGGTTCAGCTGCTGCAGGGTTGAGTTATGCAATGCAGCTGGAGAGGTTGGTGCAGGATCCAACCAATGCTACAACACAAGGATTGTGCATCACAAGAGTTTGGCCAGTGCAAATGGCTTAGCCTGGCAACTCAGCCCAATCAGCCAGAGAGATAGCTAACTCTGATTCTGACTCATGGCATCACCGAGTCGACTCAGTGAGTCCGATAACGATCCAGACGATCCAACTCACCCCAGTTAGACCAGTCAGCTGAGTTAGAAGCTGACTCAGTGACTGACTCCTCCTTCCCTTGACCCGCTTGACTGACGGTTTGACTTTTTGACCGTTAGTCCTAACGGTGGACTGACGGAATATTTCGTCGAATATTCCCCTGACGGAGAAATTTTCAAGTGGCCGGCGGTGACTATTCCGGTCGGATTCTGGCCATAATACCAGTTTTCCGGCGAGCAAAAAATTCCAGAATTTTCTATGGACTTCTCTCATGGGTGTGAAGACTTGGACTAGGAGTTGGATGGAGAATTTGGCTCAAATTTGGAAAGAGAAGATGAAGAGTTGAGAAAGACTTGAATTTGGAAATTGAATGGCTAAAGGAAAAGGATTCTATTCCTTGGAAGATTTGGAGAATATTGAAGCCTATAAATAGAGAAGTTTTCTACATCTTTTACACACCTCTCTACACACACAACACTTGTGTTTTTGATAGCTTTTGAAAATTCTTCTTTTTAATTATTTGTGTGAACTCTTGAAAATTCTCCTTTTAATTATTATTTGTGTGAATTTCAAAAACATGAGTAGCTAATTTTATTATTGATTGAGGATGAATTCCTAGTTCTTAACATGATTTGAGTTTTGTTTCAATTCTATCTTGAGGTTTTTCACATGATTATCGATTGTTTTTACTAATAGGAATGTTTATTCATTCATGATTGATTGATAGATTGTTTAGAGTGCACGCTAAATTGATTTGTTAGTTTAATCTAATTCTAGTATAAGTTAGGGAATACATAATCGTTCTCGACACTTTACACAAGTAGAAAACACGAGACCTTGTGGAGGGATTCCGTGGAGCGATTGTGTGTAAAAACAACGCTAGAAAGTGGACCAAGCGAACCGAGTTTAACTACTAGTACTAAACCTAAATTCATAGATCTTAATGCATTCAGGGAATTACATCTTGTAAGCGAACCTCAAGGTGGTTCTTTTGAATAGAATCTGATAACTAAGCGGATCTCATTACTCGGTGAAATAAGGGATTTTGGGGCTAGCTAAGCGGACTCGCTATCCTACGGTTGGTGATAATCTGTGACTAATAACAAGTAGAAAAGAACATAACTTGATTCATTGTTTTGCAACGAAGAATGATTCCTTGATCTTGTCTCTCTTATTGCTTTCAACTTTCGATTTTAATTGCTTTGTTTATTTTCTTTTGCTTTTTACACCCCCCTTTTTGTGACAATTTTTACAACTAGAATCTCTTGCTCCTCGTGGGAACGAACTTGACTTCCATTATATTATTTTTAATTGAGTGGAAATAGATATTAATTTGATTGCACCTACGACATTCATCAAATTTTGGCACCGCTGCCGGGGAGCAACGGGCGATTTTTAGTTGTTTTTTTTATTTTTCTTTTTGCTTTATTCTTGCTTTGTTAGATTCTTTACCGTATCTAACTTAGTTTTCGAGAATCTTATTTCAGGTGCTATACCTTTGGTGAATGCTTAAAGAGGGCAGACCGAGTCCAATACGTCTTCGATCCGGCACTCAACTAAAGGATTTCATTCGAGCGGTTAACACTCCACTTCCTCCGTCTTCATCAAGTGATTTCACAGATTTGGACAAAGAGGAAGAAACGATGGCTGATCGTACACTCAAGGACCTAGCTTCTCACAAGCTTGATACACAACAATGGTGTATCCAAACTAACTCAACCTTCGAGATCAAGCCGGGGTTGATTAGAGAGTTACCAAAGTTCCATGGCATGGTGAATGAGGACCCAAACAAACATCTTATGGACTTCTATACCATAGTTATGGCTATGCTTCCACCGGAGACTAATGCGGATGGAGCAATGTTGAAAGCTTTCCGTTTTCTTTGGCGGGCAATGCTAAGGAATGGTTATATTATTTGCCTTCCGGAAGTATCACAACATGGAATGGGATGAAGAAACTTTTCCTCGAGAGATATTTTCCCGCATCCAAAGCTACTCAAATTCGCAAGGAGATTTGTGGATTGAAACAACAAGTGGGAGAATCATTGTATGAATGTTGGGAGCGATACAAGAGGTTGGTGGCAAGCTGTCCACACCATCAATTTAGTGACGTTATGATACTCCAATACTTCTACGAATCTCTCCACCCAAGTGATAGGTCTCTTCTTGACGCCGCGGGTGGTGGTGCACTAATGAACAAGACTTTGACCGAAGCTAGAGAGTTGATTGAAAGTATGGCTGCGAACTCGCAACAATTCTACACAAGAGATGAACCCATGGTTAGGCGAGTGCATGAAGTTAGTGATTCATCATCACATCTTGATCAAAGGATGAGTAACATGGAGATAATGATGCAAAGGATGGCCGCGGTAATTATTCCGGATGGTGAGACCGAACAAGTGAATGCTTTATATCCAAATCAAAGACCAAGGTACGATCCATACTCCAATACCTATAATCCCGGTTGGAAGGATCATCCTAACTTTAGTTATGCAAACAAGCAAGCGGCGGCTCCTAATCCATATGCGCAACAAGGTGGTTTCCAACAATCACGCTTTCAACCTCAACAACAAGGTGGTTCTCAACAATTCCAACCACAACAAGTCAAGGAGCGTGATTCTTTGAATGATGACAAGCTCAATGCATTAATGCAAGGTGTGCAAGGTCTTACTTCTATGTTCCAACAAAGCCAACAAAAGACCGATTCGGCCATCAAGGACTTACAAACTCAAATGGGACAATTGGCGACCGATGTGAACTTATTAAAATCTCAAGCATCCACAAAACTTCCTTCACAACCATTTGTGAATCCAAGAGAGAATGTTAATGCGGTTACTTTAAGAAGTGGAAGACAAGTGGATGGTCCAAGTCATCATGAAGAAGCTATTGAAGAGGTAGTCAAAGACAAGGAGGAAACCGTACCAAAGGAGAACTCCACACCAAACGACCAATCCAAGGAACCGGTTTCTACTTTCACTACTCCACCTCCTTTTCCTAGTCGTTTTGCTAAATCCAAGAAAGAAGCTCAAGACAAGGCACTTATGGACATCTTCAAGAAGATTGAAATCAACATCCCATTCATTGAGGCCATTAAGACAATGCCACGGTATGCGAAGTTCATGAAGGAATTATGCACAAAGAAGGATAGGTTGCTTGATAATGAAATTACTAAAGTTGGTGAGAGTGCATCGGCTATGCTATTGAAGAAGATGCCTACAAAGTGCACGGATCCCGGTGGTTTCACGGTGCCAATTACTATTGGTAAGCAAAGGTTTGAACATGCTTTACTTGACTTGGGTGCTTCCATTAGTGTGATGTCGGTGAAATATATGACTCCTTGAATCTTGGACCTTTGAAAGAGACAAGAGTTATTATCCAATTGGCAAACAAGTCTAACATATATCCTAAGGGGCTTGTAGAAGACGTGCTAGTGCAAGTAAATGAGCTTATTTTTCCGGTGGACTTCTTTGTGGTGGATATGGACAATAATGAGAACCGTTCATCTACTTCTTTACTTCTTGGGAGGCCGTTTATGAAGACCGCAAAGACAAAGATTGATGTGGATAAGGGTACACTCACTATGGAATTCGACAAGGAGATAATACACTTTAATATATTTGAAGCCATGCGCTACCCAAGTGATGTGCATTCCGTTTACTCCATTGATGTGGTTGATTCATTAGCGCAACAAATGCTGGAATTGAATCGAGAGGATGAACTTGATGTGGTGTTGCAAAAGAGCATTGAATTGGACATCCACGGCTTGTCTAACTTGGATGTTGAAATCTCCAATGAATTGGTGGAGATGTGTGGTGCCTTGGAGACATTACAAGAAGCTAAAAAGGGTAATGTTTCATATATTTCTTTACCCGTGAATGATGAAGTACTTGTACCATCTATTGTGAAGGCGCCGAAACTAGAATTGAAGCCGCTTCCGGACCATTTGAAGTATGCTTTCTTGGGAGATGGAGATGAGCTTCCGGTGATTATTTCTAAGAACCTCACACCGGTACAAGAAGACCGTTTGCTTAGAGTCTTGAGAGCACAAAACGGCTATTGGGTGGACAATTGCGGACATCAAAGGCATTAGTCCATCCATGTGCATGCATCGGATTCTAATGGAAGAGAACGTGAAGCCGGTACGTGATGCTCAACGTAGGCTTAACCCTCCCATGATGGAGGTTGTGAAAAAGAGATACTCAAATTGCTAAGTGTGGGGGTAATCTACCCAATTTCCGATAGCAAGTGGGTTAGTCCGGTTCAAGTGGTACCAAAGAAATCCGGAGTCACGGTGGTTCGAAATCAAGACGATGAACTTGTTCCTACAAGAGTTCAAACCGGTTGGAGAGTGTGCATTGACTATAGAAAGCTTAATTCCGCAACCCGAAAGGATCACTTTCCTTTACCTTTCATTGATCAAATGTTGGAGAGGTTAGCGGGGCATTCTTATTATTGTTTCTTGGATGGTTATTCGGGATACAATCAAATTGTTATTGCACCGGAGGACCAAGAGAAGACCACTTTCACTTGTCCGTTTGGAACGTTTGCATATAGACGGATGCCGTTTGGCCTTTGCAATGCGCCGGCTACTTTTCAAAGATGCATGGTGAGTATATTCTCGGATTATGTGGAGCGCATCATCGAGGTATTTATGGATGACTTTAGTGTTTATGGCAATTCTTTTGATGGTTGTTTAAATAACCTTGAACTAGTGCTTAAACGATGCATAGACACAAACCTTGTCCTTAATTGGGAGAAATGTCACTTTATGGTAAACCACGGCATAGTACTTGGTCACATTGTGTCCTCTCGAGGGCTCGAAGTGGACAAGTCAAAGATAGATTTAATAAGAAACTTACAATATCCCACTTCGGTGAGGGAAATCCGTTCTTTTCTTGGCCATGCAGGTTTCTATAGGCGGTTTATCAAGGATTTCTCCAAAATCTCCATGCCGATGTGCAAGTTATTACAAAAGGAGGTACCTTTCGACTTCAACAAGGAATGCAAGGATGCTTTTGACAAATTAAAGGAGATGTTGACAAGTGCGCCGATTATCAAATCACCGGATTGGAATCTTCCATTTGAATTAATGTGTGATGCTAGTGATTATGCGGTTGGAGCCGTTTTGGGTCAAAGGGTGGACAAGTTGTCCCATGTTATCTATTATGCATCTAGGACCCTTAATGATGCACAAATCAATTATTCTACCACGGAAAAGGAGTTATTGGCTATAGTTTTTGCTTTGGAAAAATTTCGTTCATACTTGGTGGGTACAAAGGTTATTGTGTATTCCGATCATGCCGCACTAAGACACTTAATAAAGAAGAAAGAAGCTAAGCCAAGATTAATCCGGTGGATCCTATTGTTACAAGAGTTCGACATAGAAATTCGTGATAAGAGGGGTGTGGAGAATACCGTTGCGGATCATCTTAGTAGACTTGTTATGTCTCAAGAAGAACTTCCATTACATGACCGCTTTCCGGACGAACAACTTTTCTCCATGGAAGAAGCAACACCTTGGTATGCGGATATAGTGAATTACTTGGTGACAAGGAAAGTACCTAGTACAATGTCTAATTTCCAAAAGATGAAACTTAAGAAGGTAGCTAAGCAATATGTGTGGGATGAACCATACTTATGGAAATATGGCGTTGATCAAATAATGCGAAGGTGCGTACCTAACTCCGAATTTCAATCCATCCTCTCCTTTTGCCACACTTTTGCTTGTGGTGGCCACTTTGGTTCTAAACGCACCGCTCTCAAGGTTCTCGAGAGTGGATTTTATTGGCCCACCTTGTTTGAAGATTCATATATTTTTTGTAAATCGTGTGATAGATGTCAACGAACGGGCAATCTAGGTGCTCGAAATCAAATGCCACTCACACCAATTCTCGCCGTTGAGATTTTTGATGTGTGGGGTATTGATTTTATGGGGCCTTTTGTCAATTCGAATGGAAATTTTTATATACTTCTTGCCGTAGATTATGTTTCGAAATGGGTGGAAGCTAGAGCCACCAAAACTAATGACTCTCAAGTTGTTTGTGATTTTGTAAGGGAAAACATATTCAATAGGCATGGTACACCAAGAGTGGTGATAAGCGATGGAGGCTCACATTTCAAGAAGGCTTTCCACGCTCTCCTCAAGAAGTACAACATAACACACAAAATTGGTACGCCTTATCATCCACAAACTAGTGGACAAGCGGAAATTTCAAATCGTGAGATCAAGTCCATTCTTGAGAAAACGGTGAATACCACAAGGAAAGATTGGAGCTTTAAGCTCAATGATGCACTTTGGGCGTATAGAACGGCGTATAAGACACCGATTGGTATGTCTCCATATAGGTTGGTTTATGGTAAGGCTTGTCATCTTCCGGTTGAACTTGAACATAAGGCTTATTGGGCGATAAAGAAATTCAACATGGAGTATGATGAAGCGGGGAAACAAAGGAAGTTACAACTAAATGAGCTAGAGGAGATACGTAATGATGCTTACGAGAGTGCCCGGATTTACAAGGAAAAGACTAAGCTTTTTCATGACAAGATGATTTCGCGGAAAAGTTTTGTTGTGGGGCAAAAAGTCCTTTTATTTAATACTCGTTTACGTTTATTTCCGGGAAAGCTTAAGTCCCGTTGGGTGGGACCATTTGTTGTTACTAATGTTTATGCTCATGGTGCAGTTGAAATTGTTAGCGACAAAACAGGACAACATTTGAAAGTCAACGGCCATAGGTTAAAGCCATATTATGAAAACTTTCCAACGGAGCATGTGGACGTAATTGGACTTCAAGATGCACTCCCTCTGGAGGAGTAATGTGCAGCACGAACTAAGTCGGGCCGTCGACTTTAAAACAAGCGCTTAATGGGAGGCAACCCATCGGTTTTGTATTTCTTATCCTTTTGCTTTTGTTATTTCTTTTTCTTGTTCCTTATCATGTTAAAATTTCCCACCTTGACTTTACTAGGAGGATTCAATTACATTGAGGACAATGTAAGGTTTAAGTGTGGGGGAGTGGTTAAGCATGTTTTTAAAACAAAAATTACAAAAAAATTAAAAAAGTTTGAAAAAAAAAAAAAAAGTTTTACATAGAAACTCCAACTTTTAAAGATTTTAGAGTCACTAGCATACTTCTAGGTATGTTTACATAGAGATTTTGACCGACATAATTGAACTTGGAAATGTTAGAGAACTACATTCGGATTTCTTGTTTGTTTGAGTGTTAAATAATGGATTTAATCATGCCGGTGATGCGAATTTGGTGCAGGGAGAAGTGCATTATTAGAGTTCTTTGATCAATCATTAGTGGAGACTACCCGTATTCATATCATGTGAGGCACCGACCAGAAATTTTCCATCTACTAAAGAGCTTCTTTTGAGTGTGTGTCACCATACGTTAATTCCGGGTAGAATGGTGAGCTACCCAACCTCCCACCAATAGAAGCACTACTCTTTGATCTCTTGAGTGCTAATTTTGTCAATCATGAAGGGTGACGTCTATAGATGAAAGCTTCCTTCTTGTAGTTCGATTTGCAGTTAGCACCATTCTCTCTCTCGACAACAACGGATCCATAGAAACACTCTCATCATCAACAAGGAGCGACATCAAAATTTACAAGGAAAGTTGGAAAAGTTCAAGGTTTACAAGCAACGGAACGAGAAAAAGAGCAAATTTCAAATTCAAGTAAAGCAACATACAAAGAGCAGATTTTTACATATATGTTGAGGACTTACACTACAATGAGGTAATTTTATATTCAAGTATGAAGACTTATTCATAAAAGCGAAGAAAATCAAAAGGTGAGAATTGTTGAAGTTTATGATTTCGAGACGATACAAGTTGTGAAGAATCAAGCGGTAAAATACTTCTTCCACGGCCATGGTTTATTTATGTATTTTATTTCTCTTGTTATTAAAAAAAAAAAATGAAAATTCATAAAAAAAAAGAGAGAAGAAAAAAAAAAAAAAAAAAAAAAAAAAAAGAGAAATATTTATTTGTTTTTATTTAATAAGCCGTGGGGAAGGAAAATCTATAAGGAAGTTTAAAGCGACAAGGATTATTAAGGTAAAGGTTATAAATTGTCGAAGATTTATGAAATTCGAGAGTTTATCATCAATAGTTGAAACCGAAGACGAAGACTAAGAAGATCAAGACGAGGAGCGGAAGACGTTTCTATTGGATGCCGTGAGAGTGGTGTTATCATAATTGGCGATCGGATGTGAAGGTGAGTAAGTAATCTCATCCTCAATAATAAATGGTTGATTTCCTTTCTTAGAGATCGTCAGAAAAATGGTTTTTCAAAATATTAAAAGATGTGGGTTTTTAAAAATATTTCGGAAGTTGTCCTTCCCACCATTCAACGTGTTGCGGGAATTTTCTCTTCATTCCTACCTGCACACATGTGAGAACCATAAAAAAGCCGTCTTTTTGAGTGCAATTATCATAAAATCTTATTTGGTGAGGCAGAAGTCGAGGCGAAATGCTTATTGATCGTTTCTCAAACACGCGTTCTCTCATTATGGTGTGGTTATTTCTCACTCAACATTCAAGAATGAGAATATGTTCTTTAGTATTTCTAACTTCTTATTACTAGCATGCGAAACTCTATGTCCTCATAACTCTTTGGATGCTTGGGACGCTTGAACGCTTTGAAGTTGTGAGTTTTTAGTTTGATTTGCTCGAGGACTAGCAAAGTCTAAGTGTGGGGGAATTTGATAGGTGTAGAATACACCGTATTTACTATACAGAGTTTATGCTTTCTTTGCTATTTTTCTTGTAAATTATGTATTTTACGCTTGTTTTGAGTTTTGTAGCTATTTTGGAGTCGCACGAACGAAAAGAAGAAGAAATCACCCAATTTGAGCAAAAAAGGGCAAAATTGTCATTTCAGGGGCGAACACTATCTGGAGCCCAGCCAAGGTTAAGGGGCAACTCTCTTTCGGAGGAGTACTAAAGCCAGGCCCAGCAGAGGTTAAGGGGTTTCTAAGTAGGATGGCCCTTATCTAACAATTGGGGTGGTCCCTATCCTGGGGTGTAACTATCCACCCAAATAACCCAACCTATCTCGAGAGTTATTCATTCTTCTCAATAATTGCTTCACTTTGAATGAGAGGAAAGAAGAAAAAAAAAAGGCTGACGAAACTGAAGAACAGATCGAGAAATTGAAATCAAGACACGAGAGGCGCAACCATTATTAAGCGGCCAAGAGAGATCGAGAAAATATGCCGAGAGAAATGGAGAGTGAAAGTGCAAGAGCGAGAATCGAGAGAGATAGGAAAAAAAATCGAGATAAGGGTTTCTTCAGTTCTTCCCTAAAAGTAGAATTAGGGTTTGTGATGTTTCGATGTATGAATCGATAGAGGAAGAGGATGGTGGAATTGATAGATTCAAGAACGAAGGTCATAGAGATGGGTTTTGTCTCGATATCACTTGTTGAAGAAATTGGGGGTTGTTCTCAGATTGAAATTAGGAACTAGGGTTCTGAATTGAAGAATGGGTCGTGGCTTTGGTGATGAATTAGAGACAGAATCGAGTATGGGTTAGTCTCTATTTTTGAATCTGTGATAGGTTTGTAGTTAAATCAAAGATGGCAATGAATCTGAATCAGAACAACAGATGAACCAAAGAATATGGGTTTACTTTTGAATACGAGGATGATGCAGAGGAAATGGGTTTCGGTTGAGAAGAACAGAGCTCGATCTTCTTGCTTTGGGTTAGCTACAAATTTGAGATCGATGTGTGAGCGGGAAGCAAGGATTAAGTTGGCGGTGGTAATGGAGCTGGTTTTAGTGGTGACCGAGATGGGTTACGAGTCTTTGAATCATGTGAGAAGATGGGAAGGCTGTGGGATATGGTGTTGTGAACCAAGATGGTGGAACTGAGCTGATGAGTGAAGCTCTGTTAGATGTATGTTAGGATACAGGTTGTGCTGAAGTGCATAATGTTTGGTGGAGGTTGAATTCAGATGCAATATGGGTTGGTTGTGAATCAGTCAAGTAAGAGATGGATTTAGAGGTTGATGAAGGCAAGGGAGATCTTTGTTGTAGGGTGGCCCGAGATGGGCTAATGAATTTGGGATGAGCAAAGAATTCAAGACATTAGAGATGGAATTGCACTGATATTGTTGAAGTTGCTCCGCAATGTCATGAAATGACTTGGTTTAATGGTCTTTGAGAAGATGAGGCTGAGCTCGAGATAACATTGAATGACTGGTGATGGGGGTAACTGCGGTTACGATGGAATATGAAGCTACAATGGTGATTCAGTGAGATGGTAAATGGTTTAGGGAAGGTGCAGTTCGAAGACTAGGAGATGCCATGGTAACTGTGAATGAACTCAGGGAAGAAAGATCTGAGATGAGACTGTTTTATGCCAATAGTTTTAATGGTGGCGGTGGCCCCGAGATGAGAATGCATTGGGGACTAACATGGAGGTTAAACTAGTGAGAATTGCGGGTTCAATTTCTTTGTAGGGTTGAGTTATGCAATGCGGTGGAGAGGTTGGTGCGGGATCCGGCCAATGCTACAAACACAAGGATTGTGCATCACAAGAGTTTGGCCGGTGCAAATGGCTTAGCACGGCAACTCGGCCCAATCGACCCAGAGAGATAGCTAACTCGATTCGACTCATGGCATCACCGAGTCGACTCGGTGAGTCCGATAACGATCCGGACGATCCAACTCACCCTGATTAGACCCGGTCAGTGAGTTAGAAGGCGACTCGGTGGTGACTCCTCCTTCCCTTGACCCGGTTGACTGACGGTTTGACTTTTTGACCGTTAGTCCTAACGGTGGACTGACGGAATATTCCGTCGAATATTCCCCTGACGGAGAAATTTTCAGGTGGCCGGCGGTGACTATTCCGGTCGGATTCCGGCCATAATACCAGTTTTCCGGCGAGCAAAAAAATCCAGAATTTTCTATGGACTTCTCTCATGGGTGTGAAGACTTGGACTAGGAGTTGGATGGAGAATTTGGCTCAAATTTGGAAAGAGAAGATGAAGAGTTGAGAAAGACTTGAATTTGGAAATTGAATGGCTAAAGGAAAAGGATTCTATTCCTTGGAAGATTTGGAGAATATTGAAGCCTATAAATAGAGAAGTTTTCTACATCTTTTACACACCTCTCTACACACACAACACTTGTGTTTTTGATAGCTTTTGAAAATTCTTCTTTTTAATTATTTGTGTGAACTCTTGAAAATTCTCCTTTTAATTATTATTTGTGTGAATTTCAAAAACATGAGTAGCTAATTTTATTATTGATTGAGGATGAATTCCTAGTTCTTAACATGATTTGAGTTTTGTTTCAATTCTATCTTGAGGTTTTTCACATGATTATCGATTGTTTTTACTAATAGGAATGTTTATTCATTCATGATTGATTGATAGATTGTTTAGAGTGCACGCTAAATTGATTTGTTAGTTTAATCTAATTCTAGTATAAGTTAGGGAATACGTAATCGTTCTCGACACTTTACACAAGTAGAAAACACGAGACCTTGCGGAGGGATTCCGTGGAGCGATTGTGTGTAAAAACAACGCTAGAAAGTGGACCAAGCGAACCGAGTTTAACTACTAGTACTAAACCTAAATTCATAGATTTTAATGCATTCAGGGAATTACATCTTGTAAGCGAACCTCAAGGTGGTTCTTTTGAATAGAATCTGATAACTAAGCGGATCTGTTACTCAGTGAAATAAGGGATTTTGGGGCTAGCTAAGCGGACCTGCTATCCTACGGTTGGTGATAATCTGTGACTAATAACAAGTAGAAAAGAACATAACTTGATTCATTGTTTTGCAACGAAGAATGATTCCTTGATCTTGTCTCTCTTATTGCTTTCAACTTTCGATTTTAATTGCTTTGTTTATTTTCTTTTGCTTTTTACACCCCCCTTTTGTGACAATTTTTACAACTAGAATCTCTTGCTCCTCGTGGGAACGAACTTGACTTCCATTATATTATTTTTAATTGAGTGGAAATAGATATTAATTTGATTGCACCTACGACATTCATCATCCTCGCGTATTTCTTCTTCAATTATTGTTTATTCATTTCTTACACTTTTTGCTCCTGCTGCTCTCTGCCTCTGCACCATTCAAAACAAATTTTTAGCTTTCGATCCAACTTCTATTACGAATGTTTCTTTCCCCTTTGCTGAATTTGTTCTGTGCATTTTCGGCGGTGGTGGTAATGGTGAACCTTCTCTTCACTTTTTAGAAAATGACTCGGCTTTCCTTGGTCAATCATTCGAGGATGATTCTTTTTATATTTCTGAGTCATTTGTTAATTGTCCATGAAAGCGGTGGTAAGAACAGAACTCGTGACTTCTATCACTTGGTGGTGGCTCATTCCCCATATTCCATGGTGCAGGTATGTTTTCCATCAAGAGTATAGCTTCCCATATTTTTTCAACACTAGTATTTAATGGTGGCATTTTGATTTCTTCCCATACTACTCTGTGACGTCGCTGACCTCCATGATAATTCTGCCTTTGACTTCCATAAGTTTCTTGCGGATGATCAAGTCTTTGAATTTTGTTATTGCCGCCACGGTTGTAGTAGTTCCTTTCTCTCTCAAATTATTCTTGATCACGGCTTCCCATGGCTACTATCTTTGGCTGTCCATCATCTATTATCCTTTCTTGTTGACCTTGCGAAGTGCTCGCCACCGTGTTTATCAGTTTGGGTAATAAACTTGCATTCGCAGCATTTGAACTTGTATTCGCAATTGGATATGACTCCATCTCATTTTGCCTTTCCTCTAAAGCAATATATTCCTCTTGAAGTTCTCGCAACTCAGTCATCGTGATTGTATTCTTGACTCTAAAAATTTGAATATATAACAAATTGGTTGCGAACAAAGCATTTATGAACGATAGAATGAGATATCTTTCATCCACCCTTCCAGCCATTTCGCTGCACATTGTCTTCCATCTCACAGTTAAATGTTTCAAGCTTTCGCCGACTCTTTGTTTCATCCCGAATACATCTTCAATACCTGGTCGCGAGGAGTTATTACTTATATATGCCCCTAAGAATATAGCTTGTAAATGATTGAATGACGTGATTGTGTTTCTTGGTAAACCCTCAAACCATTTCAGCGCTTCTCCTGTTAAACTTGATGCAAAATATTTGCATAATATGGCATCATGATTTTCCCATTGCAGCATACATCTCACATACGCTTTGATATGTTGTATTGCACAAGTTGTTCCATCAAAAATGCTGGTTAATGCAGGTAAATTTCACTTTGGGGGTATTCCTCCTAACCGCACCTCTAGTGTAAAGGGGGTTTTCGAAGCTTCTTCGATGGCCTCATCCAATTGTCTTCTTCCTCCTCCTCTTCTATTGTTCAACATTCCTCTCATCTCTGCCAACTCTCTTAAGATTTGTTCATTAACATCAGGGTTCGAATTTATTGGTATTTTTAGCTCTGCCTCTCTCCTTCTGCGTTCATGTCTACCTTGATTTTCTTGTTCAACATTTTCTTCTCTTCTTTCTCTGCGACTTTCTCCTTCATCTCGTTCACGAATTCGCACACCATTGTATCTATCATTTTCTCTTCTTGGTTGTCTATCAGCTCTCCTTTGTATTCTTTCATATTCTTCATTGATATTTCCATTGTTGCGATTTTGCTCGCGCCTTCTTTCTCGATTGTCATGATTGTTCTGCCGAATTGCTTCCTCCAATTCCCGTTCTTCCATTTCTACTCTTAATATTTCTCTTTCGCAGGCTAGACGCGCTTGTTCGATATAATGCTTTTCAATGTCATCTTCAATCTCTTTTTGTTTCCTCTGTGTTTCTCTCCCATGCAATATTCTTCTTCTTTCTTCCTGATTTTCTTCATCAATTGGAGCATTCTGCTGCCTATTTCCTTGATTTCCGTTATTTTGGACATTCTGTAAAATCTCAGGACGTGGAATACACACTATTTCCCTTCTTTCGCAGCATCCTTCATCGAGATTTGGCTCTCTTTCTAGATTTTCTTCATTAACATTTTCTACAGGTAATATTCTCCTCATATCATCTCTAGCCGATCTTGATCTTGATCTGGTATTACTTCTCGAGCCCCTATTCTGCAACCTCATATTTTCCATTCTTAACTCATGGTTTTGCCTTGTTAAATTTGCGCGTTCTTCCGCTTCTAATCGCCTTTCTTCATGTATTGTTTGCTTCAACGTTTCTAATGCTGCGATTTCTTCATTTCTATGAGTGTGTTTCTCCCATCTCTTCTTGATTTCTCTCCTCTTGTCCATTATTTATCAATTGTTGCACTTCTTCTCTTTCTTCCATAGAATCTGATCTCCATGTATGCACACTCACTCTATCATAATCTATTACTCTATTTGGTTCTGATTGAATTGGTGGTTGAATTTGACCTTCTTCTCTATCTCTTGCGTTTATTCTTGATGGTTCACCTACTTCATTTCTCCTTTCTCCAGCTAATCTCCCGCTTCTTCTTACAATTGTTGGTTGTTCTAATGTATTCCTTCTTCTAGCCATTTCTCAATTTTAGTAAATTGTTGAAAATTATGCGAAATTTCTTTCTTGTTACTCCTGATTCTTTCACTTCACAAGGTTGATCTTCTACTCAGCCCCGGTTTCTAGCGCATATGTAGTTGCAGGAAATCCCACACTACACCCCTCACTAGAATTTACTCAACTAATCCCTTAGAAGATGAATAACTATAGATTTTATTGATTATTTTCTTGAAATGTTTACAGAGGAAGGAAGAACAGAGCAAAAGAAATTACAATCACTCTTAATTTTGTCTCTCCTAATGACTTGCTTAACAATTCAAAAGAACTCTCTTTACAACAGACTTACTCACCCCTTTATATAGGGTAGTACACAGTGGATGACAGCTAAGATGTCCTTTATTTTCGGGAATAACTCGCGAAGTGTCGCAAGTGTATAAGTGTTCGTCCTCGCGACACTCTTAACCTTCGCCAGATTTTCACATCTTCCTCGTGTTCTGATTGTCGTCATCCATTGCGTCATTTATTTTACTTCCCCACGACTCCTTCGTGGTGCTGTCGTTTATTACTCTCGCGAAGTATTGAGGTTGCGATATTCTGATCCTACAAGATGTGGATTCCTTGGTTTCTAGTTGTGCAGATTTAGAATAGATGTGTGTTTGTAGTTATTGCAGACGGACAATGTGGTTTGAACTGAATCTTAGATGTAGAAATTACATGACTTATGAACTGGTATATGTAAGTGAATTGGGAGGAAGAGGGTAGTGTAGTGTTGCTTAGAAGAGGCCCTACAACAAAACACACGTTTAGTGACAAAATTTCATGTGACCAATAAAATTTTGTCTATAAATCTAGTGTTTAGGGAGGAATATTTTTTTGGTCACCATAAATATTTTTTTCGCGACAAACGATAAATTTTGTCTTTAAAGTTGTCACTGAAATTTTTTGTGACCAAATATAGTGACCAATCCTGTCTCCGTCTTTAAATTCTTTTTTTGTGACAAAATATAGTGACCAATCTTGTCTCCATCTCTAAATATTTCTCTGTGACGAATTATTTTGGTCGCTGAATTGGTTTCTAGCGACAAAGATAACATACGGTCTCCAAATATCTTATTCCCAACAATTCGCAACTTTGGTCCCTATATATATCTTATGCTGACAAAATTAGTTTATTGCCGAAATGATTGCATGTCAAATGAGGGTTTTGCCGTTAGAACTACTAGTATCCGAACAAATAGTAGTCACAAAAGGATTGTTTTTTAATAACGGAAAAGAAATTGGTCCCTGAAATTATTATCGCTGACAATGTATAACTTTTGTCCCAATATCTATTTATGCTGACAAAAAATGGTTCGTCACCTAAATGAATAGGAAGCAAATATGAAATTTTGCCATTAAAACATTGTTAGCGGCAAATCATTGTTGTCTGCAAATCCGAATATTCGGTGACTAAAAGTGAATTCAAATTCAAATCAGAATCCGAAAGTGAAACTAAAATTAAAATTAGGAATGATGCCAAATGACAGACAAATAAGAATTTCTGATGACAAAGCTCAAAAAGAAATTTAGTGTACACTTGTTCAATTCACAAATGCTAACTGAACTTAATCTTATGACAATTTTTTTTTTTTTACTTTTTTTTCTCAATCCCGCACAGATCACTAAAATGAGCATAATTCCAGATACAGAAGCCAGAAAACTAACTATACTAGTTATACAATATTACATTACAAATCATAAAGACTAGAGAAGAATGAGGGAGAGATAACTATCATGTTTCTGGTGCTTCTAATTCACTGTATGAGAAGATTTGGAGCCTCTTAAGAAAGACCGACGCCGCAAAATTTGAAAGGCCGAGCTCAGATTAGGACACTCCGCTCCATGCTTAGAATAAGATTCAAACCAATCCATGAAGAACATGCGTTGATGTTTAGCAATCGCAGCAGGGGCACAAGGAATTTACATTTGAACTTTATTACAGGCATTTAATGGGAACTATGCTACATTAATTTGCTTACATTAATTTTGGAAATACTGCAGAACTAGTATTGCATCAGATTAACCCTCGACTTAAGTATGTATTAAAATTCAGACATTACTTAAGAAACATGAACACTTTTAGATGTACTATACAAAGAGGAAACGAAGAATCTACAACGCCAAGTTATAGAAGTTTTAATCCACACTTGCCAAGGAAGGAGGAACAAAGTTAAACAGACTACTAAGGAAAAATTACGTGAGCTTTGCATATCATACCATGTCAAATTTCATCATTTCCCCGTATGCAACACCAAGATTGTACATTGCGTCAGCATAGTGCCAATTGTAGAACAGATCCTTCTTATAGTACGCAATACCTTGGTTAATGTCCCCTTCCAGTTTAACCTAAGTAATTGGAAGTTCAAATTAAATCTCACCAATTATAACTCAATCATACAAAGTGAGCCTTCTGTGGGAAGACCAGATTATTTGAAGCATTTAACCATCAAGAAAAATCAGCCATACATTAGAATAGACAACTTTTTTCATTGTAGTTCGAGTAAATAAAAAATCACCTTACAACTTTCAACTTCTGATAACCATCTTGTCAAATATGCTGTAAGGGCACAAAAGTCACCCGGAGTTTTCATAACCATATAACACAAAGCAAGGTCCTTAACTTCGAATGTAACTTCTCCATTTAACTACATTTTCCCATGGAAGAAGAAGAATTCTTATTAGCATGTCATCATACCTGGTTCACTTATTTAAGAAAAGAAAACTAAAATAGGTACATCATGGCATGTTACTCATGGTCATGCCATTAGATGAAAGTTTTTTTTTCTTTTGAGAGAACCAAGAATGGTGAATACACAAATAAGCTACTACTTCAGTTACCCTTAGAAGGAAGTTGGGAGATCAAACCTTTAAGGTCTGCAAATGCTTAGGTCAATAGCTGTCACCCCAGTGCTGTTTGCCACAGCGGGTTTGTCAAAAACATAAGCCCCTTGCTTTATTTCAGACCTGAAATTCCATTGAGAAAGTAATATCATTTTTTCAATGTCCACAATTTTCTAGTAACTCTATCATTCAATTAAATAAAAATATCACTTCTTCAACATTGCTGCAACCACGATATATTTGGAGGCCAGGAATGATGGGGATGTCTGCACAAAATGCAGTTTCAATAGTTAGTCTCGAGGAAAGAACGTTAACACAACTATCGATCAACTGTCTTGCAAGAACAGTGGCATACTGCTATATTACTGACCATGTGGAAGTACAAGGAGCAAGTGACATTTAATTGTGGGAGTACGAGAAATACTGCACTTCCCCTATCTCCAAATAGGTTAGAATTATGAGCATCACCTATCACCAGTAAGATAATTAGATTAGTAAGATGGAGATCGAAGTTGCCTATTTCATATTAAGAGTAATAAAAGAACAAGTTCAGGAATGCATTCAATAGTTAACAGAGATTATAAAGAGACCGCTTCTTTCATATCTAATTTCTGAGATGCAGATTCTTTCACTAAGGAGAAAATTTTTCCAGGTGTGCACACAACGTTGCTGAAAACTTGACACAGGATCTTGTATAAAGTGACAAAAGATTTATTTTAGATTTTCATGAGTTAATTAGGTAATAGCTGGAATACAAAATAGTACAAAGTGAACTTGCACCAGTATGAAAAACTTCGGAGCTTGAAATAAGTTAAATCGTCGAAAAATAGATGGCAATATGTAATCAACCATCTCATCCAGCACGACCAATTTCCTACTGATGCACATAAATTGGATCTTTTAGGATGATATGAAGTATGACATGGGGTGAACTATTTTTAACATAAACAAATGGTGATTATTGCAATAAACTACTACCTGAACATATTCCTCCAAGCTTTCAGGCAAGCTATAATGTATGATCTGACAAGAGATCACATTAAGTACATTACATCAGCATAGTGCCAATTGTAGAACAGAGCCATCTTATAGTATGCAATACTTTGGTTAATGTCCCCTTCCAGTTTAACCTAAGTAATTGGAAGTTATAACAACTAAATCATACAAATCCAAGAAAAAAGCACAACTGCAAACAAAAAAACAGATGTAAGTAATTGGAATTGATCTGATTCCATGGAAGAGGAACCCATCAACAACCATACTCAAAAACAAAAAACAGATGTAAGTAATTGAAATTGATTTGATTCCATGGAAGAGGAACCCATCAACAACCATACTCCAAAAAAAAAGAAAAAAATGTAAGTAATTGAAATTGATTTGATTCCATGGAAGAGGAACCCATCAACAACCATACTCAAAAACAAAAAACAAAAAAAAAACAGATGTAAGTAATTGAAATTGATTTGATTACATGGAAGAGGAACCCATCAACATCCATACTCAAAAGCAAATACAAAAAACAGATGTAAGTAATTGGAACTGATTTGATTCCATGGAAGAGTAACCCATCAACAACCATACTCAAAAACAAAAAACAACGGATGTAAGTAATTGGAATTGATTTGATTCCATGGAAGAGGAACCCATCAACAAAAAAATAGATGTAACTAATTGGTATTGATTTGATTCCATGTAATCTTGAATAGATTCATTGAAGAAAACCCATCAAGCAATCACAACACCGTTGAAATAATAAGGGTTTTAAAAGCAAAATTAAGGAAAAATGTAATGTAAAAGAAAAAATATAATGAGTACCTTAGGATTTTGAAGAAATAAGTTTCTGAGAAGATGAGATGTAAATGTTTCATCGATGCCTTAGGGTTTATATAGCCTGAATTATGGATGAAATTCGAAACCCAAAAAAAATTAGCGCGAAACATCCCGCCATAAGAAACTAAAACCTCAACTTTCCTCGCAAATTAGTTGCTTGATTTAGGAGAATCGTTATCTAGATTTATTTTGGAGGGAGTATGAAATCAAGCGGGATAAAATTAATTTTTCTCAAAATTTTAATCGGAGATTAGTTACTCAATCCGGCGAAATCTATATGCAGAGGAAGATACGAAAAATTCTTAATATGGAAGATTTCATTCTAGAGAATATCTCAGGGTTTGGGAAAGAAAAAAACTGACTATACGAGGCTATTCTTTCTCTTTCTTTGTATTAGGCAGGGACGATAGGGAAAACATGTGTTTGTCAACAGTATATCGCACGACACATTTAGTTTTCCTTACGAGCCTTTTTCTTAGACCTACCGGTATAGATTAAAAACAGTCCCTTTTTCTTTTCAAGCATAAGAAAAGATGGATTACATGAAATGCAACAAATAGCTTTCTTTAGAAATTTTGTGTGCTACTCTTCGTATTCCTAACTTTCAACTCCACTTGTCCCATTATGACCGATTTTGTTTTTTTTTTTTGTTTCTGGTTGGATCCAAAAAGTAAGAAAATGCTTTACGACACTTTTAACATGATGCTAAAAAAAACATTTGTTAATTAATGTTGTGAAATTGGTTGCACTTTAAGTGATTTTAGCCTCCACGGTTGATGATGATTCTCATCTTCACCTTGCTGACGATTCTAATTTAATTATGTTTATGGTTTATGGTTCGATGGATTTTTTACATGTACGATGACAATTTTGGGCATCAGAATATTCAAATTATCTTCACCTTGCTGACAATTTTAGCCTCCACGGTTGGGTCCAAGTTTTAGATTATGGGTCATGTGCAAGTTCGATGATACATAATGAATTTTGACTCTCTGGACATTTTTTGGATTACGACGACAAATTTTGAACCACAATATAAAGTGATAGATTTTAAGTGACATTTCGATTTTACAAATGGTATAATTGCTACTCTCTTGCAACCACTTCTTAAAAGGATGAGGTCCAACAAAGAACAACTACCCTTTGAATAGGTAGGGAGAAAAAACAAGCCAATGTTGAAAGAGCCTGCAACCAACATCTTCCCAAAAGTATTCAGGAAAGAGTTATTTGTAACATTTTGTAAGTTACTTATGTTCTCGATAATTTGAAGTTCATTTATTGGAGTAATACAAATAAGTTCGGTCCGAAATCATTTCAAAATATTGATACACACTTTTGTAGGTTCGAAATTATGGATACATAAATTTTGGATGCTGGCACATTCCTGTATAAATTTCGTGTTGGAACAAACAAAATTGGATATCCAATATCCAAAAATCATTTTTGAGGAATATTAAATGAGTTTCGAAGTTTTTGGACATCAATTGAGACCTTTAAGTTTGTTCAAAGACATGAAAATTTAGCTGGCTTTAACTCGGGAAAAAAAGATTGGATCTATTTGTTATGTTCTATGGCTCAAATGGAGGCATAAATGTTTAATTTTTTTTTGACGATGCACAATTTACATAGATCATTTCATTTTGTTTGATATGTAGTTTATATTTGATTTGAGTGTGCTATATCTACTGACAATATGCATAATTCAGTTTGGAAACCTCTTACTGCTATTTGGCTATGAAAATCAACTTCAATGCTTCTTTTATAAATGAGCATTGAATTCCAATTGCCAATGGAATAATTGCTAGATGCGGTGTAGGAATATTCTAAGAAAAAAAAAGAGCTTGTTGAAAGGCCAGTCCGAAAATATGTCACTGCTGCTTGTTGACTTTTCAAACGCTTTCAATATGGTCAGTCGGTCTCACCTCATTAATTAAGTTCGGCTTCATTGTCCAGGTATTTCACGTTGGGTGGAATTTTTCTATAGTAGGCCTGCTAGACTTTATTATGATAAATATATTTTGTCCTCGGCACTTGGTGTTCAACAAGGGGACCCACTCGGTCCATTGTTGTTCGCCTTGACTCTCCATCCTCTAGTGAAAACTATTGCCTCACAATGCAAACTTGATTTGCATGCCTGGTATCTTGATGATGGTACTATTATTGGGGACACTCTTGAGGTGGCTAAAGCTCTGAGCATTATTGAATATGAGGTCCCAAACAGAGGTTTGCATCTTAATATTAAGAAAACAGAGGTCTTTTGGCCGACTGCTGATTCTAGAAGTTTTGATGAAGATGTTTTTCCTCGAGATATTGGCAGACCAACTAAGGGTGTTAAACTCTTGGGGGGGCCGGTGAGTCTTGATCTGAGTTTTATTAGTGATATGGCGTTGGCTAGAGTTCACAAGACTATCCAGTTAATGTCTGCCATCAAAAAACTCAAGGACCCTCAGAGTGAGATGTTATTGCTTCGTAATTGCACCGGTGTGTCCAGATTGTACTTTGCTATGCGTACTACCAACCCAACGGCTTTACAACATGCAACTGAGCTGTTTGATGATCATCTATTTCAATACTTGAGACTTTTGGTCATAGGTGACGGGGCAGGTTTCGGGCCTTTGCAACAGCGACTAACTACTCTTCCAACCAAGGAAGGTGGTCTTGGCATTTACATTATGGCAGATACCCGGCACTATTGTTATCTTGCTTCTCAGATTCAAACAGTTTCTGTTCAAAAGGTGATTCTTGGGAACTTATTTTCTTCAGACAAAGGTTCTGTTTATCAGTCGAAAATTCAGAACTTCATCCATGTATGTGGTTTACCTTGTAACTATTGCGTTGATGATACTGGCCCCCCTTCTATGCACTCCCTGGCAGTCACTTATTTCGACGCAGTTAAGAAGCAAATCCCAAACCAATTCTTTATGTCTGCAAGAGATTCCATTTTGTGGCAATGCAATCGTGTTAAGCATGCTCAAGATTACCTTTTGGCTGTACCAATCAGCGGACTGAATCAATGCCTTGGACCGAGACAGTTTAGAGCCGTAGTTTCCTACCGCCTTGGTATCCCCATGTTTGTTGAAGGTGGCCTCTGCTCAAGCTGTAATAGACCCATGGATATTTTTGGAGATCACGCTCTTCACTGTGCCAAGGATGTGGGGCTCAAGTTTCGGCATGACCTGGTACGTGACGTAATCGCTGATATTTGCTACAAAGCTGGTGTGCCTGCTCGTAAAGAAGCCTCCCTTGGGTTTTTGTCTGATGATAATAGAGATTTGCGTCCTGCTGACATCCTTGTTCTTAATTGGGAGAATGGTCAGGATGTTTGTATAGATGTTATAGGAGTCTCACCTTTCACAGGTGAAGGTGTTCGTGCTTTTGTCCCCAGCCAAGCCATTTCCAATGATGTATTGCGAAAACGCAACAAATACTTAGACCAATGTGTTTCGCATGGTTATGGTTTGGGTGTCCTAGCCTTTACCACCTTGGGAGAACTAGGTGAGGATACTTTGTGTTTTTTTAAGAGATTGAAAAATTGTCTGGTCAGTAATGATATCAGTAGTGGGGTAGATAAATTTCTTTTTAATAGATTAGGGGTTGCTATTCAAAAAGGGGTTGGTGCTCAGCTTGTTGCTAGGTTACCAACCAAAGTTTTGTACGACTCTACCGACATTTAGTCGATATTCAAAAATGCGAAAACAAAACATGGTTTAAGAACGGGCCCTAGCTCAGCTGGTCATCCCCGTTCCCCAAAGTTCATGCGTTCCAGGAGGTCCCAGGTTCAAGCCCCCAATGGCGTAATATTGCAGGAATTAACATGGAAGATAGAGTTAGTTTGCCCCCTTGTGACACAATCTCATCCCCCCATCCGCTTCGGCTCCTTTGGCTAGGTTACCCATGAGGCCCGCTGGTAGGCTAGCACATCAACCTGTTCAATTAATGTATTAGTATGTCGTTGGAGCTTATCTTGTTAGGCTTCCAACTAGTTTCATGTAATAATCGTTATCCAATAAATAAAAATAAAATTTATCCAATAATAATAAAATTATTAATAGTAATTATATTACTAGGCTCCCAACCATTCTTTTGTAAATTACTTTTTATCTTTCTTAATAATAAATATAATATATTTTTTAAATAAAATGTATTTTATATTAATTCGGAACATTTAGACTTCACTTTGGAAAATCGCTACACGTCGCTACATGAGCTGGTCGACGCATCAAGTTGCAATAATTTTTGGATATCATAAAGAGAAAATGAAGTCCGTCGATTGAAATGAATGGTTCCGATGAAACCCCTTACGTAAATAAAGCCCTAACCCTATTTCTTCCCATTTCGCCTCCTTCTCTGCTCTTCCGTTCCCCTCAAAGAAGATCGATGGAATTTCTTCGCCGCTTTTGGAATTGCTACCAGGTTGAAGGCTCGTGTATAAGTAAACCATTGACCCTGTTTCAATCTCTTCTTCTGATGTCAATTCTCCCTTTACATTTCCAGTTTTCAAGATGAGACCATGAAAACTGCAGATTATACCAGGTAAACAAAATCCGATCATCTTGAATCTTTAAGTTAGAGATTTTGAAATCGTGTTAGTTGGTGATTATTGTGCTTGTTCGAATCACAAATTTGTTCTCTTCAGTGTCTATAGGTGACGATCGAATGGGAGGTTTGACAAACGACGTAAACCCAATTACTGGGGGTATTGTCGTAACAGATATTCGATTCGTTGTGTTGATGGAGATGAGGGACTTCTAGATACAGGGGCTACTCAATTGAAGTATTGCCTGAGAGTACTTTAATTCTGGAAATGGCGTATTATTAAGTAAGTTTCTTCTAAAGGTTTTATTTCATTGTATGCGTCTTGTGTATTCTTGGAAATGAATATATAAGTTCTTGTGGCACGACATTACCATAGTCTATTTATTATGAAATGCTTAAAGATGGAAGAAGTGTATCATTTTCTTGATATGATTAAAATGCTTATAAATGTGGGTATAAGAAAGGAACTTCCTTGTTTGGATACGGTTGTGGCTTTCGACAGAGTAAGGCTAGCCCCAACGGGATCCAAGATCCAACTTTATTAACTGTGGAAGTGTCGTAAATGCAGGAACAGTCGCCCACATCCAGAACGAGTGCTGCGTTCTGCTTGGATCCAAGTTGGAAGTACCCAAGGTACGCAGTTTCAACCTGCGTATGGAAAAAGCATAATACGCAGGTTCAAACTGCGTATGAAATAAAAATCCACGAAATATTCTTTTGAACGCAGTTTGAACCTGCGTCGCACGCATGTTGAATCTGCGTATTCTTTACACGCGGTTACAAACTGCGTGGCAGTTTAATATTTGTTTGACCTTTTTTTTCCTACACCCGGTTTACACTGTAATGTTAAACGCCGAGTATTTTTCGTATACTTTCTCAAATAGAGCTCTGGTTGAACATATGCCAGTTTTGTAGATAAAAACAGTCGTACTACTCGGATTTTATGCAGTTGCCATTAAGTCATCCAAACACTGTTTTGGATAACGATACTTCTGATAGAAATCTTGTTATCCTTATCAACACACTGTAACGACAAGATTTTTTAAGGGGGATTTCCTTTATAAATAATAATAATTTTTTCCTATAAATACACTCAAAGAAACACACCATCAAACATAAAACGCTTCTTCCAATCTAGCCGGATAAAAATGAATTCTAATCGTAAGGGAAAACAAATTGTGTGTGTAGAAGCAAACCAAATTTGTCCGCTCTGTTTCCTTGAAGACCATTCAGCCATGCAATGCCCTTGGATGTATTCCAAGTGCCCGCAGAGAGGTTGTCCCGGAATAAAATTCTTATTAGAATCGGAACCTGGAAAAAGAAGGTACCTTCGATGCCAGTTCGATAATTGTCGTGAAGAAGCCTAATGGTTAGAAGATGCAATCAAGTTTAAAGATGATAAAAATATTAATGTACTCTGCAAAAATTTCAAAGAGAAAGGTATGATTAAGGTTGAACATGAAAAGGGGGCGTCATGCCCGGTGCCCGGATGTAGGTTTTTTATGAAACTACATCGTTCTAAAGATAACAACACCTATGGTAAACAATTTTGGCAATGTCCTGGGTGTAATTTGGTGGAATGGGTGAATAATTAATGATCTCATTGCTCTTTAATATGTTGTGTTATGTTATGTGTTTATGATGTAATGTTTAATCCCGTGTTTAATTCTAGTCAATGAGGCGCGGTCTGATGTAATGTTTATGTTTTATGTATTGTGTATTTTTTATGTTGTTTATGTATGTTAACGTTTATTTGGGTTTGTTTATGTATGACTGTTTTAGGACCTCAATTTAGGGACACACTTCTTGGCAAACTCCCATTCGTGAATATTTCAACTTAAGTCGGTAAACTCCCCAATCACCAGATCCCAAACCCCCTTATTCCAGTCCACGTGTATGATAATAAATCAAAAGGGAAAGCTGCATAATTCAATGCCTATCTTTACACTTTTGTCTGACATACAAGTGTTGGACAACTCAATGGGGCGTGTTATGAAAACACAATGTGACGAGTGATAATTGTAGATGTCGGAGACTACTATTACACATCTAATCTGTAATAGTGTACAAGGTCTTTAGTTTGCCTCCTCTTTCAAAGGTCATTTTCTATTTAACCATTACCCAGTTACAAAATCATATCAAGCTACAGAAGATGACATGCAAAATAATGCCCGACCAATGATACGTACTCATGCAGCAAAGTTGCCAATATTAATAATTTATTCCTTTGAAGAATTTCAAAATTACATTTAAACCCATCCGAGAGTTTTAGTATAAATTTGTGATAAACGCCTCATAAATCAATTATCTGCGACGTTGTAATGCTCTGTAAACTCAACCAAAAGATAAAGTTTTTTCAATCCCAAATTATAAAAGTTTCATATCTTATTTCCACGACATTAATCACTCACGATGCCTCATTTTTCGATGCATGAAGATACCGCTCTTGTGATTAGTTATTGTAAGGTTGCGGATATGGATCATGATACAGAAAATCCTCTGGCGGGTATGGCGTTTTGGATTCGAGTGAGGGAATACTTTTTGATTCAAATTGTCACTGGAAGCGTTAGGTATTCCGCCATACGTATCCAACACCGTGTTAGCATGCTGAAAAGGATTTGTGGTCGTTTTAGGCAGTATCGCGTTCTTGCAAATGGTAATCGTGCTCAGGCGATGGCAATGTATGAAGCGGCACAAGGGAAGCCTTTCAGGCATTTCGTGGCCAATTATTTTTTTGGCCGTCGCATATGCAATTGAATGTTGTTCTCGTGAGATGTTTATGAGTGGTTAATATTGTTCGTTTGAAATCGTTGGATTTTTATGATGTAATGTGTTTTCTTAATTATTGCAATGACGTAACAGACAACTTTTAAAATAACGACTTTCATGTTTAACATCGTATTACATTAGATCAACGTAATTAATAACCTAACTCACTTTCGTAGGAATCACGGTTACACTTAGCACGTGAAACAAGCCTTTAAACCCTTAGGTGACCCTAACGGACGAGTTTAGTCTCGTGAGGGTTGATAACAGACTAACCCACAAAGTAGTTACAAACATAGATTCCAGTTTTAGACTTCACTCGATGAAGTCGATGAATTGCCCGGTGATCCATACTCTGGGATTTTGGATACCATGAAATCATAACATTCATCGAATGTGAATGCCTCACCTTTTTCCTCTAAATACCCCGCTTTAACCAATTCGTGCTACAAAAACGCAGTTAAAATATACTCAGCAAATTTAGAACCAATCAATTAACCAATGCACGGAATAAATTAAACAACACTTACAAAATGTCGGGATGACATTCTAATACGGCCGTGCTTGGTGAGTCGTTGTTGAATAGCTATAAAATCGCAAATGGCTTTTTGTATAACCTGGTACCTATCATGAATCTGTTGAAGACTTCTTCTGTTTGGATTCCCATAATCTCGTATATATTGGTTGTATATTTTCGCCCAAAAGGTTTCGGGCTCCGGCATTACCGGCGAGCGGTCGGCTACTCGAGATTCTTTGTACCATGTTTTTGTGATTTGCAAATCTTCAAACAAATCAAATGATCCCATTATTGTGTACGTACAATGAGTTAATTGAGGGGTAGAAAGCCGTGAGAAGTTTTCCCAGGTCTATGTTGTTTGGAGGCAGATAATCCGATTTCCAAGTACTCGGTGGGTGAGAAGTACCTTTGGGTAAACCTGGATATTTATAGGATCCAAATTAATAATCTGCGTGGAAATTGTTAAAACACATCCAATTCACTTGTAATAAAAGAAAAACTGTTTACACACACTAGTTGCTTTTCACCGACAAGCCTTCTTAATTTAAAACACACTTTTCATGTTCACATACGCCCTTTACTGTTTAAAACACCTTTTGGAGGACAAGGAAAGACCTATCTCGGGCAAGAAGAGATGGTACAATGACCCTTGTTGGGGTTAAATCAACTTGTACATATGTTGTCATAGTACAGGGTTGGAAACAGAAGAACACTGTGAATCATGATTTGATCACTCAAAATAATGCATCAACACATATGACAATTCATGGTGGAAATGAATCCAGAGACAATAATAAAGACAGTACTCAAATTATTAACCACCCACGAATCTTTATCCAAAAGTCCTTTACTTTTACCAAGGGACACTTACTGTTTATATAACGACCCTTACTATTTATCAATAACCCCTACATTGCATCGACGCAAATTCGTGTCTTCCCAAATTATCAATTATCTGACTGAAAAGAAGTTTGTGTGGTGAGACCAAACATAGGGGGACCCATGATGATATTTATTACGAAAGATATCATTATGAATAAATTGATAAACAAATACCATTATGAATAAATTGATTCTGTTACATTGATGGAATGGTTAGAGATCGCCAAAAGATTTTTCAAAAGTAAATTTAGCTAACTTTTACCAAAGATATCTAGCATTTAAACCGTTATGTGGCCATAACGGACGAGTTTTGTCTCGTGAGGGTTTACAAAGAGGTTTTCCCACAAAACCATTAAATTAATATCATGGTGTTGATGCGGTTTTGTTAATCTTCGTCCCCATGTTGCGGAGGATTCGGTGGCGGTTGTATCATGTTCAGTTGGGGGATGTTATCCTTCATGATTAAGTAGCATTGGTAAAACATGAAATCTTTGCCTGTATCACGAGCGTATTTCCAATTTGCATATCGCTCCTTTAGATAAATGGTTCATAACTAATTTAGTTCTCATGTTGAAGATTAAAAAAAAAGTGGTATGAGTAAAAAGATAAACTACTTACCGACCTACGAACTGTCCATAGAGGAGATTGGTTATGTGCCATATAAATTTCTTTTCGGTATCGAACGTAAACCCTCACCCCCTTTTTATTACTCCGAGCCTAGCCTTTACAAAGAATGCTGTTCTTTGATGAATATTTGGGAATAGTTGTGTGTAATTTTCAAATACTGCTGTTCCAAACCGTATTAGCGGAACCGGTGATGGTCCACCTCGGGAAGGGTAACAACACTTGCCCAAGCATTAGTGATAGCAACATCCTCTTCGACGGTATACCTAGCCATAATAATATTGTTGTAGGTTTTGGATAAAAGCGACGAGATGAAACAATATTACAGTAGAAGTTGTAACTGGATGGATTTGAATACCTTATGTTTTGCACCCTCTTCTTGATGGACATAAAAGTTATTTTATAGGTGACCTTGTAATAGTCCTTTCATGTAGCGATGAAAAAGACACCCAACTGTCAGAGACTTTAGTTATTTCCCCTTAATTCATGGTAAAATAATAGTAATACTAAATATGATGGTACTTCTGTGTATTCCCAAAACATATATTTTGGATACAATGACTGGTAAGAATTAAATCTATTCGAAACATACTTTAATTTTCCTCATTAATTTAAAATTAGTACACGTACGTGGATATGATTAAAAAATATAACGATAATAAATGGCCTACGAGCATTCAAACTGGTCGGTGACCTTATAGGCCGAGTAGTCTCCCGGTAGTGTTTACAAGAGGTATACCAACAAAAGCATGAAGCATACTGATGTTACATTAACCCATGTGCCTTGTTATCCACGACGGGTTGAACTCCTCCACGGCCTCCTTCAAAGTAAGGTAGCACTCATAATAGTCAAATATAATATCGTTTTCTTTTTGGAAGCGTACTTTCGTCATCCATTCCTACATACGTTCAACAATAAAACCATTAAATACCTCCTCAAAAATAAGGTATTACAAATTTGGGACGAAATCATAATACAACTTACGATATTATTTGTACTGGAACCGGGTGTCATCCTTCTAAGCAGCTTGGCTTGGATGATAGCATACATCCTAACATGCCTCAGTATTTTTTTGACATGACATCTTAGATCAAAAATTGTTCTTTGCTTTGGATTCATAAAGTTTGCAACAAAATGGGCATGTACCCGTGGCCAAAAGTTATGTTCATCCTTTTTAATTCCTTCTACAACTGGAAAAGACCTTACTGCGATCCATGAAGCTATGAATGAATTTCTCTCCTCGATGGTAGATGTATAATCCATCTTGTTGAATATAATTTCAATATTAGATGTAGAGATTAAATTGGATGTGGGGAGTTGTGGTCAATAATTATCTATACAGAGGACTCCTTTTATAGGATATTAATGGATGAGTCCTCCTTACGACCCACTCTAAAAAAAAAACACACCAGGCGAATAGTATGTCACTGTCATACACACAGGTTTCAAAATTTCCGTCTTTTACTTGATTAGTCTCTCTACTAGGGTTTGTCGGTGACATGTAATTTCCCATCATCCAAGGCGTGTTTCAAACAGTAGAGGGTGTTTATGAACATTAATTGACGAGTTTAGAAATTTTTTGTGTCGGCCCCGCAATATGGAAAACCCTAAAAATGTTTTGGTTTCCTTTAACCTACTGGATCCTAACACCAATGACTGAATTTGATTTCAACAAAGATCGGGCAATAAGGAAGTTTATAATAAAACTCGTCATTCTTCATTGGGTTCGTGACCTAATTGCAAGAAAGATGAAACACACAATAAGTAATACCATGGTTAACATCATAAACATATGTTAACCAAACTAAAACAAACGATACAACGCGTTTACTCAACGGGACATCTGCAACTTCAGCTTCGTTTAACTGTTGCGATTACGAGATCTATTATGGTGCAAGCGTATATAACGTCGTCGGATTGTACTCATTGAAGGCGTCCTTCATAAGTAAGTAGCATTCGTAATATCTGAAAGGACGTCCGTTTCTTTCAAGGAAATATGCTTTGGTCATCGTTTCCTGCATGAAGCATTCAAATTATCATATGCTATATTATGTTTGTTAAAATTGGGTATTTTATAACGCAAACTGCTTACAATATCCATATCCCCCGTAAGGACTGGCGGTGGAACGCATATCATTAGTCTACCTTGCAGGGCAACATACAATTTTACGTCTCTTTTTATGCTCCCAATCCTATATCTTAATGCTTGGCTCGATCTACGTATTTGACCTTCAAATCTTTCGACAAACTTGGTATGTACCTGATGCCATATGCTCCGGGTGGGTCTATTAACACCTTCAACCACCGGCGCTGCCAATACAACAATCCATGCTGAAACAACTGCAACGTCTTCCTCAATGGTGAATTCTGCATCCATATAGAAAGAATAGTATAAAATAGTAGAGGGAAAATTCTAATGATGTGTTAAAGATTGTGTATTCCATCTTGGTTCAACTGCATCCATTTATAGGGAAATGTCATACTGTAGGAGTCATGCGATATAATTTTTTCCCGGGCTAGCAACGTTATTCAATGATGGTGTTGAACAAAAGGTGGTACATGTCTCCCCACAAAATTAGTGTTGTAGACCATTTTTTCGCCTTAAATGTTGAGAAATCAATGTCCATATGAAATTAATTTATTATTCATAAGATGTGGACCACACTTTATAACTAGCAAGAATTTAATTGACCCCAGATACAAATACCCCCTGCAGTAACCAAACTCACCAAAAATACAGAAACCTATTAAATATATGTCATTGTCGTGTGACACGCGATTACACTTAGCCCGTGTAACAAGCCTTTCAACCACTAGGCGGCCCTACTGGACGAGTTTTGTCTCGTGAGGGTTTTCATACCGGTTTACCCACAAAGCCTTCAGACAATGTGTCGTTGTCTTAATCATGCATAGCATCCCGAGGAGGAGGAATCTGAACTGGTTGTACATAGATCTCAGGATCATACTCAGCCGGAAATTGTGATTTCATCACTTCAAAGACTGCATGTAGACGCCATCTCTGGGAGAATTGTCCTTGTCCTTCGTAAGCCCTTTTACCCTCCTCATACTGGATATAAAATTATAAGATGTGTTAGTACGAGGGATTCATTAAAAGTTTTTAAATTTAAAATAAATTTAAATTTTACTCACACATCGTGCATTGTTCCATCGATTAGGTACGTTCATCAAATAACGCCGAACACAAATAACATATCTTGTAACTTCCCTTATCAACCACCTAACCCTGTTCCGCAATACGTGATCGGTCCTTATTACCGTCCCATTCTCCCATGAGGTTAGGTATCCGACTCTAACCCGGAACCAAAATTCAACGCTTTCTTGGTCGTGGACAATTTCTGGATCTAATCTAACAGAACACCATGCACCAATTAGAGCGACGTCCTCGTTGCATGAAAAACTAGCCATTCTTTTAAAACTGTTGAAGACTTGATAATTGGAAGACGATATATACTGGATGAGATAAAGAAGAAGGTTTGTTTCTGCGTTTTATTTTAGATGAGTGATACTATATTTATATAGTTCTCAATAAATGGCGTTGCTGGGGAATTAGGGTGATGTAGGGGACGCCTATGTGGTCACTTAGGAGACGCCAATATTCAAGAAAATAAAGTGATAATAATTATGACAAGTCACCATCACTCGTAAATGAAAAATGAAAAAATATTTATATCCACCACAATACCAATTCACCACCAAATTTTGTTGGAAACCACAACAATTTATTATTAAATCTAAAAGGATGTCATTGTCGTGTGACACGCGATTACACTTAGCCCGTGTAACAAGCCTTTGAACCACTAGGCGGCCCTACTGGACGAGTTTAGTCTCGTGAGGGTTTACATACAGGTTTAACCCACAAAACCTTTAAACATTTTTTTTCATGTCTTATGCTTCTTCCCCATATTGAATTCCTTGTAACGGAGGAGGAACGAACTCAGGATCAAAGATCTCGCCAAATGTATCCTTGAGTATTTCAAAAACCTTTCCGTGCGTCCATAATCTACCCTCCGCCTCATATGCAGTTTGTCCCAGGAGGTAATACGCGAAATTCATTTATGGTGTTAGTCTACGGATAATGTGTCATAAAATAACGTAAATGATAAAATTTTAATAAAACTTACAGCCGTTCTTAGGTCATACCCCCCTTCAGCCATTCCCCGTACACCCTCTCTCACAAAACCGACGTATCTCTTAATATGTTTTTTCAACATTGAGACTTGACACTGGATTGACTTTGTTGATCTTGCATTGTCGTTGTGGATCACCTATCTATATTCTCCAAGGATTCGCTCCCAAAAACTCCTAGTATCCATGTCTCTCCCAATAATAGGATCACTGGAAACGCGACAATAAACGCGAATTAACGCGACATCCTCTTCGTTTGAATATCCGGCCATTTATTTTTTGGAAAAAACTAAAATACTTGGTATGTTATAATAGAAAAGGAGATAATGAAAGTAAGAGTATGCGAGGGTGTTTGTGATTGACATAACACATACCCTCATTATATAATTTCTAAAAAGTGGTTGGTGACTATCATTTATCGTACATACAGGGGAAAAGAAACCCTTCATTGATGGAAAGGACAAACACTTGGTCCAAAAAAACCCCATCGTTTCTCAAGGGATGATTTCTTTTTGCACAAAATATATATAGGGACAATACTCAAATAAGGTGGTTCCTTGATTCACGGGGGTAGGGATATGAATAAAAGAAAATCATTATGTATCTCCAAAAGTATGAAGATTCTTATGAAAATGTATGGGTTCAGTATTAAAATAACCATCTTTTAACCAAAAAAGAAAAGACAAATCCACAGACTGTAAATAATGCATGGAAAAATACAATTATAATATGTCCTTCTCACATGACACATCAACATATATTAACCCACCTAAATGGTGAGTCACTATTACCACACGCATTCTTTGATTAAAAACCACGAGGATTGGACCAAAAAAAAGGAGGAAAATATTAAAACATTAAAAATTGATGTCATTGTCGTGTGACACGCGATTACACTTAGCACGTGTAACAAGCCTTTAAACCACTAGGCGGCCCTACTGGACGAGTTTAGTCTCGTGAGGGTTTTCATGCTGGTTTACCCACAAAACCCAAATTTATGATGTCGTCATGCTTCACGACGGGCTAAAACTTGGGGGTTCATATACGAAAAGTGATGGCTCATGCTGAGGTAGCAATTGAAATACATGAATCGTTTTCCCTTCCTTTGTAGGTACAACTGGCGCGCATCAGTCTCCTGCAGTTCATTAGAATATATAGTTATGATAAGTGTTATTTAAGGAAACAAATATATTCAAACACATGTTTGCAATAACAAAGGGAAACCTACAATCTTATCTGCGGACCACCCATCGGGAACACTGAGATACAGTGGAATCTGGATGGCAACAAAAAAATTAACCTCGTTCTTTATTGTGAAGAGACGTGATTTTAAGGATTTCCAAGTACGAAGGTTGTGATTTCCAATTATATCGGTAAACTCATGCGCAACAGACATCCAAAACTCGTTTGATTTCTCGTCGGTTAATACGTCGGGATCATTAGAAACATTGCAGTAAGCCCTAGTTAGAGCTTCATCTTCCTGTGGTGTGTATTTGGTGGCCATTTGTTGGTTGATACCAGTATAAATGTTGAACCACAAAGATAATATATAGTTTGTAGGGGCAATTTTTTACACTGGTTCAAAGGGGGTGTATTTATAGGCTCAATTGGACGGATCCGGCAACTGTGAAAACCCATATTAATGCATTCAATTTATGACATTTTCCCCACTGGTGACGACGTACCGTAGTTACAACTAATAATGAAATAAAGGACAAAAGTAAGTGACCTTTACTTTTATGAGAGGGTATTATCGTTGTTTACAAATGACCCCCAGGAGGGAATAAAATCCAAAAGTTATATTCAAAGGCCATCCCTGTTCATAAACGTCCCTTTTGATGTTAACTACAATTTTAATAATCACCCGATTAATAAATTGTTCTTAGGACATCATACACATTAAATAAATAACCTAACTCACTTTCGTAGGAATCACGGTTACACTTAGCACGTGTAACAAGCCTTTAAACCCTTAGGTGACCCTAACGGACGAGTTTAGTCTCGTGAGGGCTTACATAGAGGTACACCCACAAAACCTTTTATTATACTAACACACTGGAAAAGTTAAGAAAATAAAACATTATACTACGGGGATCTTGGATATTATATGCGAGGACCGAATAAACCGTCCTCAACTAAATGTCTAAAAGGATGTTGTTGTTCAGCTTCATACATTGAAATTGCCGTTGCATGAACACCGTTTGCAAGAATAAGGTACTGCCTAAAACGAATACAATACCGCTTAATGGTGGTTATGCGTTGTTGGATACTCTTACTTGAATACACCTTGTTACCGCTGCTCATTTGGATACTAAAATCGGAAAGAATCTGAGACCAAAAATGTCTTCCCATTTCGTGGTTTTCTTGAATTTGATTCAAATCATATACCCTACAATAACTTGTTACTAGGGCGTTATCTTCTTTCATTGAAAATCTTCCCATCCTCCCTGTTTATTAAGGTAGGAAAATTTTTGTAAATAATAATGTTTTGTTTTTGCTTTGAGATCTGCATATGGTTGTCTGATATATATATTAATTGTTTATTTTATATGTCGGTAACTGGGACCAAGTTTGAATTTGTTATCATTACAGGATAATAAACTCGATTCGTTGAAAAAAGGATAAAGAGGATTCCCACAATTAATAAAAATATCGGGGAACATGTCAGAAGCGTAGGGGACGCCTAGTGAGGTACTTTGGAAGCTTGTAATTATATATCGAATGTCATTGTCCAACACAAGTGGATGTTAAAATATCACCATACGCAAGTGGGCTGTTGTTTACCTCACTTTTTGTTGGTTTATATAAACCAACACTAGTTTACATAATATCCTTCAAACTTGCTTCAGACAACAATAGCCAACTAAATTAGTATCCAATTTTCCAAACATAATAATCATCCACAAATGGTCGACGCCGACCCATGGGAAGGTTTTGATGAAGACGAGCTTGCGGCGGTGTTAGATAGTTACTCGGATGCCACACAACACAGTTCCATGGAGTACTCGACAAACACACCAGATGTGGCTGCCATATCAAACCCATATCATAACCGAAATAAACCGGTTATCGTTGATCTCACCCCATGTCCAGTAGTGAAAAAATCAGACCGTTTAATCCATAACTCTCGTGGTGCATCCATTAGTAGAAAATTCATTCCGGGACCAGCGGGAGCGCTTCAAAAGTTACAAGATCACAGACATCGAAGGATAGTAACGGGCGAGGCTGATGTATCTACACAAGTCCTCCAACAAATAGTTACGGATGAAACCGAAGGTGTTAACGATCTTCAGTTTCAGACTAAACCTTGGTTCTTTGCACAACAGTATTACTCAGAGGGGAGAACCGCGCTGGGATCTATTAAACCAATAAACCAAAGAATCGAAAGGTTGGTTGTACTGGTCGAGGAGGTACGACAATATTTTGGTGACTTAACTTTGAAAGTGAAGGTGATTTGTCCACTTTAGGTAATCTTATTTAATTTCGTGATTAATTGTTGGATTCGATTACTCATTGTTGGGTTTCTAATAATATTGCAGGATCCAAGTGGTAAAATGCCGACAAACGTCCATCGCGGGGTTGTGGAACATCCAGACTATGGGAAGCATATTAGGGTGGGAGCGGTATTAGTTTTGAAGAAAGTGGTAATTTTTTCTCCAACGAACAAAAACCATTGGATTAACATAACCCTACCCAACATTTAAGAGGTATGTTCCAAAAAAATACCAGTATCAGGTGTTATTTCATGGACCTTTATGAAATAAAATTATTAACTTCGTTTATGTACTACAGGTCATCCCTTCGGAATCCACAGTTGGTGAGATGCATCGTCGACAAGTATGAGATATCGTTGATAGAAAACAAATCCGTTTTAATTTCATGTTTGGTGCTATGGTTGTACTACGTTGTTTAAGTATCTGAATAAAATGGACTTATTTAAGCATCATTTTAATTAGTTGTACTAGAAATTTATATTAATGTCATATTACCCAACGTAAACATACAATCACTTTAATTTTATGCGTGTCCATAACGAAACCACAACTGGGAAATATAAAATTATGTGTCTCCGGTACTACGGTGTCATACTCAATTTATAGAGTCTAAATTGCTTCATCTCTCCATGATGAGTGCCAAATAGTGCATATTTATACACCTTTTTATTGGCATTTTACTCATCTTTTGCGCTTAGAAATCAGATATTATCCCAGATTCTGTGTTTTCTTTGTTTTCAAGAATAAATATTTGTATTAATTAATTTTGTGTTTTTAGGTAATAAATAAAGTCCGGAGAAACTGAGGAGCTAAAGAGCGAAGAATTGGAGTCAAACATCTATGGAGCAGATAGCCAAAGCCCGCGCGCGAATCAGTTGCAACCCAACAAGGAAGACATGGGCTAGAGCTACCCATGACCCGGATCCGAGCCCGCTCACTCTGAGCCATTGAGATCTCCCTCAGCTACATCCAACGGTCGCTCCATCACTATACATCATCTCTTGATGCTCCGTGCAACACCAGATCACATCAAAACCGGCTACCTTCCTCAACCGTTCAGATCAACACGACTTCATCCTACGCTCGGTGAGGCCTTCTCATCGAGTTTCTTTGTCCACCTTCCACTGCCGAAATGACCCTACCCTATACCCCCACTCGAGCACACCTCATTTCTCTTCCTCACTTTCTCTTTCTTCTCCTCTGCTCTCTCCCGTCTCCATCTCAGAGCAGAGCTATGCTCCTCCACCTTCCTTCACCCGACCAAGCACCTTCCCTCTTCCCCGACACGACCATCACCACCACCATATCGAGCAACAACCAACCCCAACAGCCCGCTCCTAGTATTAATTATCTATTACATAGCTTCTCAAACCCTAGAAGCTAAATGATAGATAATTGAAACTAGGGTTAGCCAACAACCAAAGCATGGAGCGCAGGAGACGATTTGACAAGAGAGAAAGGCGATTCAGAGTATGGGTTGTGTTATTTTTCAATTATTTTCACTTTTTAAAGAAATTAGGGTTTGGTTGAATTGCATGTATAAATAGAGGAGTAGAGAGTGAAATTAGTTACGCCTGGATTAGCCAGTGCAGTCCATTAGGTTTATTTTGTGTTATTTTGATGTTTTAATTACATTTGCTAGGGTTTAGATGAAACCCATTATCAACTGCTAAATTTGGTTTCTATTTTTGATATTGTTCTTATTAAGCTATAATGTTTAGGATAAATTCAATCTAAATACCTCAGCATGTTGCTTTCACAATGGATGTCATGCATCCATTGTAGTCAGATTATCTCCATGAGTGTGTGTTGCAATTCATGCCTTATTGTCTGATTATTAATCCTTAGACTGGTTGTGCCCTGAGAAGACAATCAGTACTTTGGAAAGATACCTTAATTGTGATTAGATTATCCATCCTAGGATAGGTTAATCATCTAAGTAAATGAACTTGATCTGTGATTAGTTGTGCTATGAAAAGACAGCTAATACTAGGGGTTGGTTAGTTACTTTAGTTGATAATACACTATCCATTGACACCCTGGATAAACGGCAAGCTTGCATCTTGTTTGTTATCCATTACAAGGGATAAGAACATTATTAAAACTAGGACTGATTTAGCTAAGATTAAGGGGTGGATTCGACTGCCCTAGTGCTCTCAATAATTTGTTTACAACCTTCTTTGCCTTAGTTTAGAGTCATTTCACACTAAAACTCTGCCGTTTCGGCACAAAACATTTGTATTACCATCTGTTGTCACTTGTCACCACTTGAAACTCAGTCTAGCAAAGCCTTAGATCACACTAGAGCACCACAAGTCTCTGTGGATCGACTCGCACTTGCCCTGTCTCACATACTAGACACCGTGCACTTGCGGTATCACCGTAGGCCATAAATTAGACACATCTTCGGGCCTACCACTCCATAAAACCGTTGAAGCCACCCACCAGAATTAAAATACCCCCACCCACAGAAACCATCGGATTCTTTCGACCGTTGCTTATCTAACGGCCAATTAAGGCACGCAAATTTAAATTGCGTGGCACGCAGTTAGAAACTGCGTGCGGCGTAGTTTAAACATCCGTCACACGCATCTTGAAATTGCGTTCCATTTCTTAGACGTTGGATCACCAACGGATCGATTGATCCGATGGCTGCTAGAATCGTCCCGTTAATAACACCCAACCTTCGTATTTTCCATGGACTAAAAATTCGGGTTTGTTGCACCCAAACCAAACACACCAAATACATTTTCCATCAAAACAACCATATCTCTATCTCATCTCTCGCTTCACCCATCCTTCAAAATTTTCAGTCATGTCAAAATTCACTAGAATGGAAGATGTAGCGGTAATAGGTGCCTGGTGTGCGATAACTAGTGACCCGATTACAGGTAGGGAACAAGAGTCTAGGGAGTTCTGGTCTCGTATTGTTGAGGAATACAACACACGATGGCGGGGAGAGACAAACAGATCTCTCAAGTCGCTCCAAACGAGAGTAGCCACATTGAGAAAGGAAGTCAAAAGATATGTTGGTCATGTTAGAGAGGTTTTCAGGGCTAACCCAAGCGGAAACGACCCGCAATCTATGGTGAGATTCGAAAAATTAATTTATACAGTATTTGTTAGATTTAAAAGGACTTATCACTAATCCATAGTTGGTCAAATTTAATTGCAGTACCGGGATGGAGAGGTACGCTACGAGGAAGATCCGAAAGATCCAAAACGTTGGAGACATCAAAAGGTTTTCGAAATTTTGAAGATGCACTTTCCCAGGGAATATGATCCGTCCATATTAGTTCCTCAAACTTGCAGCCAAGCCTCCCAACAGAGCCAACCTATGAGCGGGACAGAGACCAATGATGAAACGTTTAACGATTCTCAAACCACAAACGGTGAATCCTCAGACCAAGGACGAAGAAATGCATTTTATCGGGATCAAGGTCCCCGGCGTGCACCAGGAAGGGAACAGTCTAAAAGAGCTAGAGCGGAAGAGAGAAGAGTCACTGAAGGAGTGAACCAGACATTAGCATATTTCCAACATAGGGATGGTCAAAGGTTTGAATGGGACCAAAAAGAGGCTGAGGATAGGATGAATTTTCTAAGAACAGACGATGGCGGTCCGTCTATTAGAAATTTGGCGGCGAGCACCGAGTTGTTAGCTAGGAACAAACAGCGTGAGACAGACATGGAGATAATGAGAATTGATCTGCGTCAAATAGCCGACGAGAGTGAAAGGGAGTATTTCGTCAATCTCAAAAATGAGATTATGATTCGCTGTGGGTCCGATCGCAGATTACACCTAATGTGGAGCGAGTTGGTTGCATTTAACTATTGTCTGGAACTTTAGTATTTACTTAATCGTATTGCATTATGTAGTTTGTTTTTTCCTTACATCCTTCTAGGTTTTAATTCCCCCATCGGTTGTCGTTGTGGTATTTAATTTGCAGTGTGGCAGTTTCTTTATATGTTGTACCTCTTAATGTTATTTAGACTTTTCGATTCGAATAAGACCACCTTAAACTTAGTTGAAACATTACTACATATTATTATTAGGAATACATATAAAGTATATAATCATTCCACATTGTATGCGGGCATAACGTCCTTTAGTAGCTCGTATAGATGATCATACATGAAAGGCTTAGCTAATTCCGCACGGAAATCGATCCTGGCTCTTGTTTTCTGTAAAAGGGAAAAGGGTAGTTAAAAAAAATTAATTATGCGTTCGTATTTATAATAATAGAGGTAACACTCGGTATATATTGAAGGATATGCTTACTAACCCGAGCTTCGTACGATAGCGTAGGATGGCTTATGTTTACATGCAGCAGACATGCAACAAAAGCATCAACATCCGCGGTTATCAGACCAAATCTTTTTTTTTACCGAGGCTTTAGTGCGGTTGTTGTCGTTTCCGGTAAGATCTTCAAAGTTTTGAAAAACACGATTCCAGAAAACTTTTGGATCTTCGTCAACCCCCTGCGGTGTTCCATGATTTGTTATCGCAATCCATGCTCCCACTACTCCTAAATCTTCATCACCGGTGAAGCGCATTGCACAAGTAATTAAAATTATGTAGGACTATATCTGACACGTTAGGTGGGGTTGGTCTGGTTTTTCTGCCACATATTAAACTTTGGACACAAATTTTATTCACCTGCGAATATAACTCATTCCAGAGGATCGTTTTTCAAACTATATATTTTTTTAAAGAGGTTCAAGATATTGTGGTGGAATGATATTGAAAGGCAACCTTATCGACGGTTTTATAGTGGTAGTCTGATGGAAAAGGTAATCTTGTGAACAACAAAGGACGTTTATAAGTGCAACAGAAATGGGTCATTTGTAAATAGTGAAAATGCTCTTTCCAAAAAGTTTAGGTCGTTTGCTGTTTAAGTGTATGTCGGTGACTAGCCGTACATAGGAAAAATAATGAAGTAATCTAAAATGAATATTAGTAAGACAAATAAGAAAGCGAATTTTGTTACGAAAAATTATATCTTAAAATATCATAATTATTATTTAAAATTATAAAAACATAACAAGTCTTAAGAAACAAGGGCAGTAGTAGTCTTATAAAAGGAGACAATGGCGGCATCCTCACTTACGAAAGTAAGTGCCTGTGCCTCCTACTCTCCGTTCTCATAAAAGTTATCATCACCCAATGGGTAAACATCAGCGTTTTCATCCACATCGGTAGTACCCGCATCGGAAGTGAGGATGCCATCATCCTCCTCACCGGGGCCCATTTCTCCATCTCGCAATCCTAGGAGGTGACGCTGCCAAATGTGCTCCGTGATATCGGTTTGCAAGAATCTCCAGCGGGCATGGCTCAGATAATACGCGCGGGCTTCTGCCACGTTACCTTGTACCAGAGGTGTATCTTCTCGTTCATCCAAAGTTTCCCATTCCGTATCACGGTACTCATGTTCCACACACATGTTATGCATAATTAAACACGCTCTCATAATGGTGTGTATGTCACGATGAGACCAGTAACGACAAGGATTCCTTATTATATCCATTTCGACTTTAGACCACCAAAAGCACGCTCCACATCCTTCCTCTTTGCGTGGTGGTATTCATTAAATTTCTTCTGGACCGGGGGCATAACATCACGTTTCTTATAGCTATGGACCACCCCAGGCATTTCGGTGTAGATGCCGTCCACCAGATAGTATCCATGTTTGTACTCGTTGCCCATGATACGGAAATTTCAAGTGGGGGCTAACGCATCATTGTCTCTATCAAATAATCCCGACTGCGCCAACACATTCAGGTCGTTGTTAGACCCGGGCTCGCCAAAAAAACAGTGCCAGAACCATCTATCGTACGAGGCCACTTTGCACCGTAGAACAAGGTTTGGTTTCTTATGGTGTCCCACGTGTCGCCCGCTTCTTGGTGAGGACATAACCTCCACTCCCAATGGGTGCAATCGAGGCTTCCTAGCATTCCAGGAAAACCACGAGCTGCGTTTTGAGCCAATAACCTCTTAGTATCTTCGGTTGTTGGCAGCCTCTTTCCCAAAGTAGTGCATCCATAAACTTCTTAGCATACATGTATATTGTTGAAGCAGCCATCCCGGTGTAATCGTCTAAGCTATCCGCCGCCACCCCCTTTGCCAGGTGTTTCATGACGGCAAGCATTTTCATATGAGGAGAGTGACCCGGGATGTTACACGCATCTCTTCGCTGTAAAAAATCGGGATCTCTAGCGCAAATTTGAGGCAATATTCTAAGAAAAACTTCTCGGGAAAACCATGACGTCCCTTAAAACGCCGAGGTCCAAACCCGCAACCAGGGGTTAAAGTAGTCCGCATCATCCCGGCATCTGCCTCCACTCGACATCTGTTAACGGTTCTTCTAGTCAAGACCTGTACCGGTTCGGGTTGGTGCAAGTCATGCGCCTCCTGCAAAATTTGCTGATACATGATGACGAAATCTCCATGGCTATCATCGTGGTACCGTTTCGGGTACGTCGCCTCTCTCCGTCGTCGCATATATCTAACGATAGCCGACTCCATTTTCCAGCTAAATATCAATTTAAATCATAATCGCAACGGATTTAAAACGGGGTATTGTTTTGTAAGAGGAAATAAAAAATAAAAAAATAACGCACTTAAACATGGGATATGAAGAACATAAAATGGGGATAAGACGAGGACCAACATACAAGAGTGAAAACTTAGTATATCATACAAGAACTAAATAGCAAACATCTAATACGCCCTAGCTAATCAACAGAATTTTAACCAGTTTTACTGGAGTCACCCAAAAAACTGACTATCTGGCACAACATCCATATCAGCTCCATCATCACCTCTAGGACCACTACCCTCCACAATACCTGGCCAACTACCACCCAAGCTAAGCCCTAAAAAATCACTTGAGGTTGGTAAGTCACTAATCACCGGGGAGGCATGCTCTAATAACGGGTTATGCTCTACAGGGAGGTTACTATCATGAGGGTGAGGGACATAATAAGCATTCGATGCGGAAGGGTCTGCAGCCGGACGCTTGCGACGGTGTTGGGTTTCCGGCAAGGATACTCCAGCGTAATATGAGGTGGTAAATGTCTGTTCTTCCTGACTTGAATAGAATAGGCCTTCAGATGTTCCGGAACTACGATGGGTTGTGGGGGTGTTATACACCGCTCGACGACGACTCTCATCATATACCACCTGTCTGCTACTCGAATCGGCCAAGTATGCCTCCCCGCAAACTGCGTAACTCTTCCTAAAAAACAAATTAATTTTTTTTTTAAACAATTATGTTTAACAATGAAGAAACTCCAAATGAAAATGAAAATGAGATATAAAATGACTAACCTCCGAGACGTTGACGTCAGAAAAATTGTATGGGTTCTCTCCTTCCATGGGGACTGGAACTAGCTCCTCAAACGAATATTTGTAGAAGGGCATGTCCCATTGTAGGTTTGGGAGTTGACTCATGGACTGCCCTGCTTGGTCGTATGTGTATGTCTAGGATGACATGCTAGGGGGTGGGCCTTGGGGCATCAAACTACGGGGTATACCGCCGTGACCAACTCCGATATCATCATGTGTGTCTATGTGAGTTGTTTTTGTCCTAAGGGCTCCCACGCTATGAGTTTTCCAAAATTTGGAATACACTTCATCAGCGACAGGAAGGAAGTGATCAGTAACCTCAACCTCCATACCATCTAATACTTCCTCCAATCTAGGTGGGTTGCATGGGATAACTATCGCACCAAACACCTGCCTCATACACCTCTCGGCCAGATAAACTGAAGCTCTTGCACCGTCCTTTTCCTTAAACACACATCTCCTCTTAGACATCTCAAGTGCGGTTTGGAATGCATCAGTGTGTTGGTGTTCACTGTCCCCAAACCAGGGGTCCCAGATAACCGAATCACCCATCCTAATATCTATCTGAGCGCGTGCATCTGACAGAGAGTGTTTGTGAAGATCTTTTTGTCCCTTCGTCCTAAGGTTCAACACATTAAATAGACTAATAGCCGGGTGTGGATCCAGTTGATCATCTCTAAGGTTTTCCTTCAAAATAGGTTGACAATTACGGAAATAAAAATAATACCAGAACTCTAAGATCATCGACATGCCACCCATATCCTTCTGTTTGCACGAACTCCAGTCATCCAGGTGTTTGTACAGAACGCCCAAAGTTGGAGTACCCCAATCATAAGACCCAACAACATCCAAATTATCCAACACTATACACCATCGTTTATCTACTCTAACACTACAGTCTGCAAACAAAAAAGAACCAATACACCAGAGCAAGAACATTCTAGTCAGTTCGTCGGCAATGCCGCAGTTGTCAACATTGTCCCTACTTAAAATGAAATTAGACAAGTGAGAAACTCGCATCGTGCATGCCTTGGAATCATAATCTCCAGTTCTCACATCATGTAGTCTTCTCTGTTCCATAACATCTAACACACCCCGGAAATACCTAGCATCCATAGCTTCTACTTCTTGCGCCGTCATTGTTTCCTTTGGTAATTCTGGGATTGGCTTACCTCCTCCAATTGGAATACCAGTCAACCGATAGAAATCTAGAGGAGTCAAACCTATTTCAAACTCTTTGAAGTGAAAAGTTCTAGTCTTCTTCCACCACCTCTCACATATAGCTTCGGTTAATCCTTTATCCCCATACTTAAAATTAAATTGGAATATAGACTCTAAACCACAGCATTGAAGAATTAATAATGCACGGGGGTTGTTTCTAACCACTATCTTATAAAATTTATTTAAGTTGGTCCAAGTGCTCCTAAATGTTCCGTCTCGCTTATCTACTAAGTTGTCGGCCTTATGTTGTATCTCGCCGACACCTTGAGATAGTTGGGATAACTTCTCATACCTAGACCAATCGATATCCTCCATTATCTAAAAGTGAAAAGACCAAGGGAAGCACAATCAACATGTGAATAACAAAAATCAAACGCCTATGTTAATCGATGCACAATCAACATATGAATTCACACGTTCACATTCACATCACATGGAGGGATGCACATTGCTCATATGAAATTCTTCGTCAAAGTGATAATAACAACATCAATTCCACCCCTTGAATCTTCTAAAAAACAACTCAAAAGAATGCATGACTTAATCCTAAAACACATTGCAAAATGCTATAAACCACAAAATCAATTTCCAACAAAATAATATTTACAACAAAATCATATTAACAACAAAATCATATTAACTACATCATATTAACAACATCATATTAACAACAAGTGTTCCAACAAAAACCATATTAACAACATCAATTTCACCCATATAATCAATTTCACCCTAAATCATATTAACAAAAACCATAATCATCTCAACCTCAACAAAAAACACTACATGAGTTAATGCTCAAACTCTATGGCCTAGCCTCAAAACAAAATTGTTAACATGCTTATCAAATTATAAATTTCAAATACATTCTACCAAGCATAAACACAATTAAAACAATCAATCAATTTATGAATCGATCATGGATTTATCTTTCACCTAAATTAACCCCAAATAACATAAACCCTAATTCCACAATTTAATTTTTTGAAATTAAATCAACAATTATCCTACTGCTCAATCAACATATTCAACATGATTTATTAATTAGCTTCTAAATCACACCATTAAAACTTAAATCAAAAACAAAAAATCAAATGAATCAATCAAAAAAAAAAAAATTTACCTACCTTGTGTGGAAATGCTTATCAAATCGCTCAAAAACACCAGCAATAGTTTCCCCTCCTTTTCTACAACAAACCCTTGCTAGAGCACAGCCCCTTAAACACAAAATCGCCTTTAAAAAGTGGGGGAAATCAAGTTACATGGTTTTTTTTTGAAGAACAAAAGAGAAAAGATAAAGAACAGAGATACAGGAAGGGGCGAGTCCTGGATGTTTTTGGTGTTTCAGAAACGCGAGTTTCTAAGCTGCGTATTGACCAGTCAACAAGGTCAATACGCAGTTAGAAACTGCGCTTTTGATTTACCCAATGAAACGCAGTTTCTAACTGCGTGCGACGCAGGTTCAAACGGCGTATCATCTACGAATCTTGGATCCCCATTACGCCTAGGCGAGCTGGTTGGGTGACGTGGATCCAAGCTTCTGCTTGAATCTTGGACCACGATTGGGGCTAGCCTAATAGATGGTAATATATCAACTAGTTAAAAAGTATGGTTTTTAGATGACTCTATCAAGAGCCCTTATACTAACTCAATAAACTAGAATTTCTTAATTAAACTTGCACATGGTAAAGTAGCCTTGATCTCAGTTTTATCTTCTTCCGCCTGTAGATGTCTATTCTCTGCATTGGCAACACCTGCTCCTTCTTATGAAGCAGCTACAACTCCTTCACTCTCATGTTGAAGATTGAAGCAGCTACAAGCATCTCCACTCCCAGGTTGAAGATTATTATTCAATTCCAGCTTTATGAAGCAGCTACAAGGCCCTCCCCATTCTCAGGTTGCTTATGCTGCATTAAGAGCGGGAATGTCCATTGATGGAAGGGTCGGATGCAAATGCAAAAAGTTAAATATTTACCAGGTCTTGTTTAGTAGCTAAAATTACATATGGCGTATTTGATATTTCATTTTAGTATGAACTTTGGTTTGCTGATAGGTTCATTTTCTTAGATTGGCATCTTATTTATGGCAGTGTGATGTATTTTTATTGAATTTGATTATTACCTAACTTTTTTTTGTTCTCAACATCGCAATGAATATTCTTTTAGAGCTGTGAAAGTACATTTTAAAGGCAAAATAAATTGTTTTTTATAAAAAAAATTAGAGACAAAAAATGAAAGCTCTGTAAAGGAGTAATTTTGTCTCCCAAAATTCTTTATAAGACAAATAATTTGGTCACCAATAAAATATTTAGAGACCATAAAGTTAGTCTTTAAAATTTTGATTTTTCAGTGACTATTAATTTTGTCTCCAATAAAAAAATTAAAGACAATTTTTTTTGTTCCAATTGATTATTGTTAAAAACAAACTAAATTGACATAAATTTTTTGTTTTTGATACAATTTTTTTAGTCTTAAATAATTATCATTAAAGACAAACTAAATTTGACACAAAAAATTCGTTTTTAAGACCACTTTTTTTGGTCTTAAATAGTTATTATTAAAGACAGATTAAATGGACATAAAAAATTTCTTCTGGAGACAATTTTTTTTGTCTTAAATAGTTATCATTAAAGACAAATTAAATTGACACAAAATTTACGATTTTGAGACCATTTTTTTGGTCTTAAATAGTTAGCATTAAAGACAAATTAGTTTGTCGTGGAATTTACATTTTTTGAGACAAAAATATTGCTCGCTAAAAAATGTTTATTGGTGTCAAATTTTTCCATCGTTAAAATAACTTTCACAGACCATTTTATTTCGTTGGTGAAAGAGATTTTTATTGACAATAAATTTTTAGTTGTTAATTATGTTTTCTAATGACTGTTCGTAATTTTGTCGTGAAATACTTTCCCAGACGGGGTATTTGGGACAAATTTGTGACGAAAAATAATTCTTCTCAGGAAATATTTCGAGACAAAAAAGAGGGATTTCGTGACAATTTTTTTTGACACTAAACCTCCATTTTCTTGTAGTGTTAATGGAAGCCTACAACTGCAGATCAGGTAGGCTGTTATCTTTGTAATTCAATTTGAAGTTTATTGATTAATTCAATTGATCTATTGTTAGTTTGAAATTAGAGTTGTAGAGTTTATAGTTTTGGTGTAGCACAATAAGTGTGCATTAGCTTTCCTTGGACTGGGCAATGGCTCTGTCCTGTGCAAGTGTTTTGGCTTTGTGCCATTCAGCCTAGTCAGGATCTGACTCTAGCCGACTCAGTCCATCTGACTGAGTCGAATCAGGTTGAATCGGGTTTGACCCACTGAGTCATTAGTCTTGACTCGTTGACCATTGACCCTGGACATTGACTTGACCTGGACGTTGATTGTTAGTTGACCGTTGGCCGTTAGCTTGACAGTTATTGACTGTTAGTTGACTTGGGCTTAGGGTAGTTTTCTTAGTTAGATGTTTTGGACCTCTCGTGGTCCGAATTAGCCTTTGGCTTCTTCTACAAAGTTGTAGATACTCTTTTGACCTAGCTAGTGAACTATGGAATCAACCCAATAGAGTTAGTAAACCTTAGCTATGTTAAAGAATGGAGAATAAAAGATGTAGAACCATAAGTGGGCTTAGAATCATTAGATAAACTTGTATGAGTTATGTTATGAGTCTTGTGTGAGCCTTTTGGCTAAACTGTTAGAGTGCTTGTATGATTAACAGTTAGTTATTAACAACGATCGATTCAAAGGATGAACCAGTGGATTGTGGATCTCGAGGTAGGCGTGGTTGTCATCAAAAGAGGTGGGAATACATTTGACTCTATGGTAACCATTGTTGTTTCTTTTACAAAAGTTTATGTTTAACAAAGTCATGCATTTCTTTCTGTACATTTTATGCATTCTTCAACTTGTTTTACGATAATTCTGTTAATCTTTCCATGGTTTGGAAAGGACCTGTGATGTTTTGTTGTCAATATGAATTGTTTGGGAAATAAGAATTTCCATTTGTATGCCTAATAGGTGTGTAAGGAATTGGTCGACATCTATTAGGAATATGATAGGCTCCTTCATTTATATCTACATGAATTCTGCTTTTATGCTTAATAGGTGTGTAAGGAATTGGTCGACACCATATATGCTAATAGGGTGTGGAAGGAAGTGGTCGACACTCAATATATACATTGTTTGACGAAGGAGTTTGTCCATATGCATGTTTGTTTATTTTTATTGACTTGGTCACTATTTAATGTTTCCGAAATCATGAATTGTTTTCCAAATCTTGCCTATGATTACTTAGAAGTTAAATGTTAATTATTCCCACTTTCAGTTTCAGAGACAGATCAGAGTTGCGCAGCGAAAGCTCAGAGAAGTTGACTTCTTTAGTTGGTTATAATATGATATGTTTATTATGTTGTATATTCTATTTGTAAACCAAATGACTATTGTATATGTATCATTTGAGAGAAGATCTTGTATATATATATTTCTGAGCGGGGTTAGTTTTGGGTTAAGTTTTATAGTAGTTTTCTTCATCAAATGCTTTAGTATATGATTCAGATTCTTAGTGCCTTTTTATTTAGTTAATCTCTTGGTTTAGTCAGCTGCTAGCTTAGGGGGCGCTACACCATGCACCACAACTAACCCTAGAAGTTAGAACGTGGCTCTGATACCACTTGATACGCAATCGATCAGTGGTACTTAGAGTCAGTACTGATATGAAAAAAGATTGAAAGGAACACAAAGAAAAGAACACAATGATACTACTAACTTCTTCTTCTTTATTGCTTTGAAAGAAAAAACTGTATTACAATCCAATAAATTGGCTGCTCTCTCTCTCTCGTTTTTCTCTACCTTTGCTATCTATGGTCCTTACTCTTTTATATGAGTTTTAGAACTCATCTATACTAGGAATCTATCTAAGTTAGGAAACCTCAAACTTCTACGCCAAGTTATCAAACGAACACCTCTTCTAGTACCTTCTAGATACTCTCTAGCCATATTATGGCTCAGCTAAACCTAGGCTAGCAGTTAGCCTCATTTGGCAGCCTTAGCTGACCCTCTGCTACGATACTCCTGTATCAACAGTAGACTATATTATTCTATAATCGTTATTTCACTAAGGGAAACAATTCATGGAGGTCACTCCTTCAGCCTTCCCATAACTTGCATCCGCTCTTGGACGGTTCTCCTCTAGAGGAGCGTGATGTCTTCCTTTTACCTCTCATCCTCGTACACTGTCCGGGGCCTGCTGTGGTGCTCTACCACTCTCGAATCCCCTGCCTCATTTTGGGTATTTACATTGCCAAAATTTTCCGGATTTTTCGCCATCCACTATTCTAGCTGTAACACTTTATTTCTTTCTTGAATCCATTAAATATAAGAGCATCTCCAATGCAAGGGGTAGAGGTCTTAAAATTGCACGACACCTAGGATTTACGTTTATTTTTTTACCAAATTCTCATCTCCAATTTAAGGATAAAGATCATAAAGATAGATGACATAGCTAAGTAGGGTAATGGAGAAACTCTATAACCTTGGGTCTTAAATCCAGATCATCATTTTATCTCTAATTTAAGAAAAAGTTTCCTAGGTATGATCCTAGGAATGAGAAATAAAACTTTAGGTACAAAATTTTATCTCTATCTTTTTATTATCATTTAGTGACGCACAAAAAAAAAGTGTTAATAAACCTCCATACTGGATGAACTTGACCCTTGCATCGGAGATACTCTAGAGATCTAAAACTATTAAACCAGAGATCTCGGCATTCATAATCTTTCCAATCTTTCTTTGTTAAAATGAGAAAAATATTTCACCCCATCATTAATGATATTGCTATGTCTATTACAGGGGGTTAGTCAATTGAGATTTATAGGGAATTTTGGAGACATTCCAAATCTCTTGGCAGTCGATAGGGAGTCTTTGTAAATCTATGAGAGTTTCTGTATTGGATAATGACTTTCGAAAAGTCTTTAGAATTCTCTGTTATTGGATAGTGACTTTCTGAAAGTCACTAGAATTATCTGTTATTGGATTTGGATTTCCAAATCAATGATTTATGGTTATGGGAGACTTTTGGAGACTTTTAAGTGAAAATATACCATAAAAGGCTTAAACAAAGTCTCTCCAAAATAGGTAATATTTGTAGAGACTTTAGGATATTCAAAAAATTAACAATTAAGCTATAATAAATTTCATGCATATAATAAAAAATAATATTATTTTCCAAAAACTCCACATTATGCGAGATCTCAACCCATGCATTATGTTCGTGTTCAATTTGGTTTAATTTTCGGTTGACAAAATAGTCACGATTCCTAAATTTACAATTTTTCATTGATTATATTATTCCATCTTTTTATATTAATAAATAAATCTATGAATTATTTATTATATATTAGTTTTATACAATTATTTTTGAATATGTTTCCTTCTAATTTGAAGTATGTAATATAAAATTCCTATATATTTGTCTCAATGACTCACTGAGATTTCCTAAAAATCACTCAGAGAGTCACCCAAAATTAGGGCTGCACAAGACCCACCCACGATACCCATACCCGCCCGTACCCGCTAAACCCGTGGGTTTTTTGTCCATACCCGCCCGTTGTGGGTGCGGGGTTGGTTAAGAAAAAAAAAAACCCGATGTCTGTGGGTGCGAGGTTGGTTTTAGGTCATACCCGCTCATACCCGCCCGAAAAACCCGCTCAATATACACCGTTGATTACAGCTAATCCTTCATTGGCCTTGAGAAGTTCAACTCGCTCCCCAGACCACCTCTTTTGTCCCTTTCCCCGAGAGACTTCACGTTTTCAATGGTTGTTGGTGTCTTGTGTGTGAACATATCCACAGAGGTGCCAATTTAAGAGTTGGCCTTCTTAACGTTCAGAGATTTCTTTACCATCAAAAATAAAACGAAGCGTATTCGATTTGCTATCACTATAATTAGTGCACGCGTCATGAAATATATTAAAGCGGACTCCATGGATTGTAATCTTGAAAATTTCAATGTGGTGCAGATTATAGCGAACTCCTCCTCCTCCGATCGGTATATCTAATTTTTGGATTATATCTAATTATTGCGGGTTTAAGCGGGTTTAAACCCAAACCCGCCTTCTACCCGCAACGGGTGGGTAACAAAACCCGCCCGCTGTTTGTGGGTGCGGGGTTGGTTATGAAAAACAAATCCCGCAGCCTGTGGGTGCGAGGTTGGTTTGAGCTTATACCCGCCCATACCCGCCCATGTGCAGCCCTACCCAAAATCAATAGACTTATAGAGAGTCTCCTAAAATCTCTTACAAAAAAATTCTCACGATATCTCTAAAAATCCTAATTGACTACCCCTGTTAGTATTTGCTAAATCAAAATAAAAATGTAATTAAGCGGTATTATTTTATTTTTTTTTATTTTGAAGCAATTAAGCAGTGAGAGGTAAAAGTAATGTTATAGCAGCTTTTGTAAAAACTTTTAAGGAGAGTAATTTGTTTGTTTATGTGAGTTTTAGATTAGACGTTTGGTAAAATATTAATTAAAGTAAAAGTGATTAAAAACAATCAAAGTGTGTTTGGTAAAATACTAGATTCAACCATTGTTGTTGTGGCAAATGACAAAAACAGACATATCTTTAAAAATAGTTTTATTCAATTTTATTGGGGTTAAAAATAATTAATTTTTTTTACTATTAAATATAAATAGATTAAATTTTAAATTTTATTAATTATTATGATTGTTAAGAAAAATTATTTTTATTTAACCAATTTTAAATATATATAATTTTCAAACAAAAAATAAACTAAAATTAAGTAATTATTTAAAATTTGTTTTTATTTTTATTTTTGACAAATTAAATGAAATGGTATCATACAATAGTTTGAAAATAAAATATAAGAATATTTAAAGAATAAAATATAAGAAATAAAAATTGATTATATATATATTTAAGGGTAATTTTTGTCATTTACAAAATAAAATAGGGACAAAAAGCGTTTTAAATTTTGGTGGCGCATGACTTATCTTTTGTAGCTTTTAAAAGCTCCTCCTCCAAAGCCTTTTAAAAATTGAGGAATCCAGGAAGTCTTTGGATAATAAGACTTTGATTTTTTTACCAAACACCAATTTCAAAAATTATTGACATATATAGGTTTTGAAAGTGCTTTTGGAAAAATAAAAGCATTACCAAACCCAGCCTAAAGGAGAGTAATTTATTTATTTATTTAGGTTATATAAGGGGAGCCTGGAGTCATATCCATTAGAAGGTTGGTTCATTTGTTTCACACAGGTTCTTCTTGACTTTGAATGGAATTTCTTCTTCATCATCGATTACCATCCTGAATTTTCTCCTCCTAAAATGTCTCTCCATCTTTTCTCTCCTTGTGGTTCTGCTTCAGCTCCTCGGCACCTCTCTTCTTCTTCTTCTCTCCCCCCTCTTTTAAATTCTAATGGAAATCCTTTTACAAAATCAATTATCCATTCGACACCCAATTTTAGTTTCTTTTCAAGGATTATGAGAGAAGAGAAGGCTTCATTTCTAAGTGTTTCCAGGAATAATTTGAAGAATTATCATGGGTTTCCAGGGGTTAATAGTTTTGATGGAAACTCATCATTCTCTTCAAGTACTAGTAGTGGAGGCGCAGAATCAAATGGAAAAGAACTTGAAAGTGTGAATGAAGATGATGATGAAGATGAAGAAGAAGATATTGAGGAGGAAGAAGAAATTTTACCAGATAGATGGGAAGTAGTGGGCCTTGGACAAGCTATGGTATCTTTTCTAAACCAATTGATTATATGAAAAAGATAACGGAATGCAAGTTATTTGAATTGTGAATTGTGGTTTTTTTTTTTTTTTTGTTGGTTTTTTTTTTTTGGGTCAAAAACTAAGAATCTGCTCTCATTGTGTAGAGCTTTAGATTTAGGAAGAGTTACTTCTTACCCAAAACAGAGAACTTAATGTAGTACTACTGCGTTGAGAGACAATTCTGATGCATAATTGAAATTATAGTGAGGCCAATTCTATCCAGGATACGTTCAGTTTAGTATGTGGGTAATATTGGTTATGTGCCTCTTTTCTGCATTAGAAAGGCCCCTTGCACAGTTTATACAGTAGTAGCTTTTCTTAAATGTGGGGGTTTATATATTTATTTATTTCAAAGAGAGAGGACAGGCATTTTGAATGCTTGTCCTGCTTGAGCCATTTTACGGACAATTAACAGTTCAATGGTGAAAGGCTTTTGGTTTTCCTCCAATAGAAAAGCTTGGTGATTGAATTTGGAAATGTAACCCCATTGTTCCAGTAATGTTTTATCTGTTGTTTTGAGATGTTAGTACGCAATATATGCTAAAGGAATATCTTGGAATTCCTTTGGATGCTTTTAGGTAGATTTCTCCGGCATGGTGGATAATGAATTTTTGGAGAAACTGGAAATAGAAAAAGGGACAAGAAAACTCATTAACCACGAAGAGAGGGGTCGAGTGTTGCAAGCAATGGATGGTTGCAGCTACAAGGCTGCTGCTGGTGGGTCTCTTTCCAACACTCTTGTCGCCTTAGCTAGACTCGGTGGTCGATCCATTGGAGGTCCTGGCTTGAATGTTGCCATGACAGGAAGCATAGGAAGCGATCCTCTTGGTGGGTTTTATAGGTAATCTAATTAACTCTTGTTAGATCGAGTTTAGCATATTTTTTGAGAACAGGAAACAACTTTATGATGAGATCAAGAAATAACCTAATGAGGCATGAATGACAAATTTTCAGAAGGATTGTTTAGAAAAACAATTATCTAGTGTTCTTACTTCTTAGATATGTAAAGGTCTTTTTGTTTTAGTCGAAAAAGAATCTAGTCCAAAAAAAAACGTTTTATGTTATGGCTAAGAAATTAGATAATCAGTCTTACTAAGTTTTAAAACTGAAAAAGTTGGTGTAAATGCTGTCATGTGTGCCTATGATGTACTAATCACTGTCCCCCTTTAAATTGTTATTCAGGACAAAATTGCGACGAGCAAATGTGAGATTTCTATCTGAACCAATTAAAGATGGGACTACGGGAACAGTTATAGTCCTCACTACCTCAGATGCTCAGCGTACTATGCTCGCTTATCCGGTTAGATCCCTTTTCTGCGCCTGTATAATCCTCGTGACATGGGGAGTACTTTTTGTCATTCCTTTGTTTAAAACTTTAAAGCATTTTAAGAAGATGGAAGTTGTAAAATACCTCTGCTAATTCTTGTTAGGCTTCTTCAGTATGATATGTTTGAGCTCAAATATACCCAAGGTACCAAGCGCTAAAATTGTTCTTCTCTTCTATGTATTGACAGGGTACGTCTTCAACGGTGAACTATGACAAATGTTTGGCTAGCGTGATCCCTAAAACAAGTATACTTGTTGTGGAAGGGTATTTGTTTGAACTTCCTCACACAATCCAAACTATAACAAAAGCATGCCAGGAGGCACACAGAAATGGTGCACTTGTTGCTGTGACGGCATCAGATGTTTCCTGCATTGAGAGGCACTACGATGAATTCTGGTAAGACATGGCTGTTTGTGCCTCTTAAATAATAAGAAAAAAATAATAATCACGCATTAACTTGAGGATGCCTCTTTTTATCAGGGAAATAATTGGGAACCACGCAGACATAATTTTCGCAAACAGTGATGAAGCAAGAGAATTATGTCATTTCTCATCGACAGAGAGTCCTATAGCAGCAACTAAGTACCTTAGTCATTTTATTCCTCTAGTTTCTGTCACCGATGGTCCTAAAGGTTCATACATCGGCGTAAAAGGTGAAGCTGTATACATACCTCCTTCACCGTGTGTCCCAGTAGATACTTGTGGTGCTGGGGATGCGTATGCATCAGGTTTCTTATACGGTATTCTTAGAGGTGCGTCTGATTTGAAAGGCATGGGTATGTTAGCAGCCAAGGTTGCATCTGTAGTTGTTGGTCAGCAAGGAACTCGTCTTAGGGTTCAAGATGCAGTTCGGTTGGCAGAGTCATTTCCATTTCATCTCAAGGGTTCCAATATTTGTTCTTCTGATATCGAATCAGATCAAATTTCTAGTTTGTAATCTTTTTTTCTTCTTCTTTTTATTCAATTTTGTTTGACTGGATTTGCTTATCAGTTAACATTTGATTACTGTAAATGGACCATTCATTTTTGTTCATGTCTTCCGTGAGATCCATTTACACCACAAAAGGAAATACATAGGTTTAGTCCAAAGGTATCTGTACATTACCTATACATTTCTATGTAAATCAATGAATTTGTATAATACTGTTGCGACACCAAACCGTCTTACATTATTATTTCCTTATTTAGTTTTATCCTAATTATTGCTTAGACTTTCCTAGTTTGATTAGTATTCTTTTATTGCATTACTTGCTTATCAAGCAATGATTAGCTATAAATACTAGCTCGAGTTGTAACAGAACAATAAGCTTAACTATTACAAATCAGTTTACAACTGAATTCTCTTCTTTTAACTCCCAAGCAGAGGTTGTTAACCCCAAAATAAAAGGGTTTTATCTAGGGTTCTTGTTCTCTGTTCTCTGTTCTAAACTAGTGTTGGTCAAGGATCCTAACAAATACGTATTATCGTGTATTCTGCAAGTGTATATAACAATAATCGATGGTAAGCAAGGTAAATTAAGAAGCTCGTCATGTTTTAAGGGTATAAATTCAAAGCACTTGCTTTTTTTCTTCCTTGTGTCTATTTCATTTAGTTTGCTCTTGCACTCCAGAGACCCCGGAGGATCTGAGTCAGTGTGTGTCCCATGGATCTTGGATTCTACATAGGCAATTACCTGTTTTAGTACTCCCTCTGTCCCATTTTAACCAATGGTTTTAGAATTTTCACACTTTTTAAGCCTGGCTGAATTGGGGCTATATGACTTAAGTGAGGCCTATAGCTAGATGACAAAAAAAAAATACTTAAGTGGGGCCTATAACTAGATGACAAAAAAAAAATCATTAGAAATCACCTACACGACACCCCTTATCAAAATAATTATCTAACTACCTATTTTATCCCTGAACAATTAGCACTAATTAATCGTATTAGGGGTTAATTTTGTTTTGGATGTGAGATTAACTAATGTTAGAGATTTCATCAAAAAATCAAACAACTTAAATTTTTTGATTTTTTTTCGTGAACAGTACCCAGAATCGGTTTACGTTCATGCAATCATAAACCGATTATGGGTTGGTGTTTTCAAAATTATAAGAGGACTTCCAAAATCGGTTGACTTTGGCATATGTAAAATCCGATTTAAATAATCGGGGCTTTAGCTGACATATATAAACCGATTATTTACTTTCATAAGAAACTTTTGTTCATTCATTTTCATTATTGTAGGATGCATTTAACACATGCATCAAGCCTTTAAACCCCTAGGCGAACCTAGGGGACGAGTTATAGTCTCGTGAGGGTTTACATAGAGGTCTACCCACAAAACCTATACAAAAACTTCTAAATCCATCAATCTTCCTCCGACGAAGACGATACAACATCCAAGTAGTCCGGGTTATCCTCCAGGATTCTTTCTGCCAAGAAGTGATAGCTTGCATCGAATGCGAATGCTTCCCCCTTTTCCCCCAAGTAGCGCGCTTTCACGACTTCGTGCTACAAAAACACAAAAACAAACTTACATTTGTTAGTGGTGTTTCATTGAAAGATTAAACAACATGGGTTACGTAAAATAAACCACAACATTACTTACAAATTCTGCAATGGACAAGGTGAAGGGGCGAGTGTTAAAAATCTGAGGTTGGAGAGCTAAAAAAGCAAGTATCGCATTTTCGATTACTAGGTGCCTAGCGTGCACTTGTTGAACACTTCTTGCGTTAGGATTCCCAAATTCTTGGCTAAATTTGTTGTGTACCCTATCCCAAAAGGTTGTGGAATCCACCCTTTCGGAGGATTGATGTTTAAGTCGATTTTCCGCATACCATGCTTTGGTGATTGCCAAATCTTCGATTGAATCAAATGAAGCCATTTCTTGTATGTGGATGTATGAAATGAGTAGTTGTGGAGTATATGGAGTGAGGGGGAACAAAATGATCAATTTTGGAGCAAATGGGGTCCAAGGGCTATTTTTTTTTTGAAAAACGTGAAATAATTTGAATTAATCGGTATTTTAGAAGGACCGTAAACCCCGATTGTTTTTGTATGCCACAAGGAATCGGACTTTCTTACGACCAACGTAAACCAATTAAAAACATTTTAATTCACCGACACTAATCGGGTTATATATATTCATATGTGAACCGATTCTAGCTTGGCTTAAAAACATCCAGGAAGAATGGCTTGCACAATCGGTTTATGTTGACATAAGTAAACCGGTTGTTGGCATGTCCGGCTAGAATCAATTGAAACATTAAGTGCATTAAGTTCAACACAAGATCATCCAAAATAAAAACATCAACCACACAAATATCATCCAAAATACAAACATCAACCACCCCAAAAGACTTAAAACAACCACAAGTCTTATAAACTTAAAGTTTTTGTATTTAAAAGTTAAACTTAAAAACTTAAGGAGCACCTGGAGCATTTGCAGCAGCACCAACATCAGGAGCAGCTGCAACACCACCAGCATCAGGAGCACCAGTACCAACATCACCAGCATCAGCACCATCAGGAGCAGCAGCTTGTGCTTGAGCCATTAGTTCCCACATAGCTTCCATTTCTGCATGTGCCTCCCTCTCAGCTGAAATGATGTTTCTCCTCATCCTAGCGAACCTAATGACCTCATAAAGCTCCTCCAGTGCAAGCTTGTCAATCAGTGCGAAGGCTTGTTCAAGATTGGTCTCACGCCCATAAGCAAACTTGTAGAGACTTCTTTCTGGCACTCGTTGCGGTTTCCTAAGAATGTCCTCCAGTGTGAGGTCTCGAGAGTAAAATGCTAGGTGTCCGAAGTCCATATTTATATAAAACAAAACCAAAAAAAAAAAAATCTAGTTAAGAATCGGTACATAAGTAATCATATGTAATCCGATTCTGCATCCGAAATCGGTTCATGTGGTACATGTATAAAATCCGATTATGAATAGGAATATGAAAAGACAAACATAATCGGTAAATTATCAGGCACTCATAAACCCGATTATGGGATCGCATAATTTTTTTTAAAAAAAGTACACAGAATCGGATTATTTTAAAGCACTTATAAACCGATTCTGGTGATGTATTTTCATCTTTTGTTTCAAACCCTAAAATCGGTTGATGTTAATCATCATTTAAACCGATTACTATGCATGCTTTTCATGGCAGAAACCAAATCCCAGAATCGGTTTATGTTAATCATCATATAAACCGATTCTTGGTTAATCAGAGATTTTGATCGAAGATTTAAACATGTAAATCAATGAAGAAATGCAAATCATAGAATGGGTTGATGGAGATTTACCTTTTTCTTGGTTGGATCGAAGATCGTCGGAGAAGAGGATGAATTTTTTTTTTTTTTTTGATTAGGGTTTTGAGAATTTGGAAAGTTTATGATGGAAATAGAAAGTTTTTTTAGGTTTAGGATTTTTTGTTTTTGGATTTACTGAAAATGGTAAGGATTAGTATTTATATGAGATTGTTTTAGGAATTAATGTGGGGGTAAATTAGTATTTGTTAGAAGTTTGGGTGCCTATAGTAATTTGGTGGTGTGGGAATGAAAATTTGATAGGCCCCAATTAAGTCCTATAGGCCCCAATTTAGCCAGGTTTTTAAGGAGTTGGATGAGGCATTATTTTGTCATTCTTTACCTTTGATAAAAGTCTACGAGCACCAAGGCAACCAGTTTTCCCTTTTTGCATTCGCGTATTCGCTGCGACTAGGCAGTACTATAATCTGAGCTTTAGAAAAGAAATGATTTTTATTCAATGAAATGTTATGGTTGATTCCCAAAAGAATCATTACATGATATTTATTGTGTTCATGGGATCTTCGATTGGACATACACGATTACCTATTTTAGTACTCACTCTGTCCCATTTTAATTGATGACTTAGAATTTTTCACACGTTTTAAGGAGTGAGATAAGGTATTATTTTTATCATTCTTTTTTTGTTTTTGTTTTTTGTGAATCAAGAATGTATTACTGAAGGAACTCAGAAATACAAGGACTAGAAAAGACTGTAAGAGATAGTCAGATTCCTAGCATATCATGCCCGGAAGTAGCGCTACCGTCAATTACAGAATTAACTAGAGAAGTTGGAAGGGAAATTACATTATGTACTAGCATTCTATTACAATTATCTATAATCAAAATATTTCCTAAAAAGTTTGGCATTGTCTGCGACCATTCATTGTAAAGAGAAGATTTTCTTGCTTCAAGAGCCAACTTGTCAGCAGCTTGATTTCCTGATCTGTTGTTGAAACTGAACCCCAAGAAGTTGTTGCATTCCTTCAATATCTTCATAGCTTCCTTCACAATTCCATGATTCTGCCAGGATATTAGATACTCTTTGCCTCTAGTAAATCAATTATTCTTTTACAATCACCCGCTATCCAGAAATTTGCAATATTCAATTGCTTTGCCCATTTAGCTCCCTGCAACAGCGCAAGAGCTTCTGCTTTTTCCGGACAAGAAGCTTTGAACACTCCAGATTTAGCTCCTATGCTATCTCCTGCATCATCTCGTATGATTAGACCAAAACCAGAGTTGGTAATAGAAGAAATCCAAGAGGCATCAAAGTTAAGTGTTAAGCAGTTGATCTTCGGTTTAATCCATGGAGTTCTGATTTCACGACAAGGAGTTAATTTATCAACAATATTCTTCTTGATAGTCGAGTTTCCCCAAAAATTTAGAAATCTCTGGATATATAAGTGGTTGATTTATCCTTAAAGATTCTTGAGCATCTCTCCTTCCAGATAAACCAACATTTAGCTGCTGCAATTTCGGTCAGGTTCTTAATACCCCTATCATTCCCTGTATTCCATAATTTATAATGTTGCTGAAAAGAAATATCAGAATAAGCATTCATAAAACCCCCTGAAAACGGTGGTAAAGCCCATATAGCTTTAGCAAAGCAGCAATCAAATAATAAATGATTTACAGATTCAGTTGAATGGCCACAGAAGATACAACTTGTATCATTGCATCCTAGAACTTGTCTAACAGGCAAATAATTATTTATGCATTTCCAAAGGAAAAGTTTGATTCTTTGTGATAAGATTGTCTTCCAAAATTCTTTCCAGAACATTTGATTCTCATTAATGTTTGTACCTAATCCACTTAACCTATCATACAAAGATTTAACAGTAAACTTACCATTCCTAGTCAGTGTTTATCTAGGTTTGTCAAGTTCTAACTCGCTATTGGAATCTAAGAACAAATTAATATTCATAATTTTCTGAGCAAAGATGTGGGGAAAGTTATTAATGATTGTGTTTTGGTTCCACTTTTTAGTGTCTGGGTCAATCAAGTCAGACACAAGTGTTAACATGTTGTTCCTATTGGAACAGATTTCACATAGAGTTGTTTCTAGGTCTGGTAACCATTGGTCAGTCCAAATGTTTATGGACTGACCATCTCCTACTTCCCAGCATGTGAATTTATGAATCAAAATTACTCCCTGCAAAACACATTTCCACATCCACGAAGAATTATAGTTCTTTTTAAGCTTAAAAATGGAAGAGTTTTTAAAGTACTTTCCTTTTAGAATTTTTACTCACCAAGCATCTGGTTCACTTACCATCCTCCAAGAAATCTTAGCTATCATTGCTTTATTCATCTTACCTGCTTCTTTGAATCCTAAGCCACCCATACTAATAGGTCTACAACAAAATTTCCAAGCTTTTATATACCTACCTTTTGAGTTAGAGTCTTTGCCCCACCAAAAGTCTCTTTGAATAGCGTTAATTATGTGTATAACCTTTTTGGGAAGTTTAAAGCAACCCATTTGGTAAACTGGCAAGCTAGAAAGAACAGATTTGTTTAGCACCATTTTACTTGGTTGGTTAAGAATCTTACTTATCCAACCTTTCACCCTTTCCTCCATCTTCTGAACAATGGTATCAAAGGTTTTAAGTTTGGAATTATCAATAAAAAGGGGAGCCCCAAGATAAGAGTCTCTTATATCTATTTTTTTAATTTTCAAAATCTTAGACATCATCTTCTGAAGTTTAGGATGAGTTTTCTTACTAAAAAACAGGCCAGACTTATTAAAGTTTATCAACTACCCAGAGGCAAGACTAAAATCCTGGATAGCATTTAACAAATTCTTGCAACTTTGCAGATTTGCCTTAGTAAAAGTTAGGCAATCATCTGCAAAGAAAAGATGGGAGACCGGAGTACTATTTTTGCTAATTTTGATACCTTGAATATGTTTAGAAGTCTCTTTAGCTAAAAGGAATCTGGAGAAGACCTCCATGCATATTAAAAAAAAAAAAGGAGATAAAGGATCTCCTTGTCTTAGGCCTCTAGAAGGTTTAAAAAACTCACCTGGATTTCCGTTGTGCAGCACTGCAATAGAAGAAGTTGAGATACATTGCATAATCAATTCACACCATTCAGTACAAAAACCTAAAGTCCGCATTGCTTTGATCAAGAAGTCCCAACTTACCCTATCGAAAGCTTTCGACATATCAACTTTAACACCTAGGAAACCAATTTTTGATTTCTTATGCTTTAAAGTGTAAATAAGTTCATGAGCAAAAATGATATTATCAAAAATTTGCCTATCTGATAAAAAAAAGCTGATTGAAAGGGAGATATCAATTTATCTAGCAAGATTTTCATTCTATTAGCTAATAATTTTGAAATTACCTTGTAAGGTATGTTACATAGCCCTATGGGTCTGAAATCAGCAGGGGTTTTTGGGTCCTTTATTTTTGGAATCAAAAAAAGAAAAGTTTTGTTAAGATCAGGGTTTAGAGTTTTTGAAGACCGAATTTTTGTATCATTCCTACCAACTGAGGACCAACGAGAGACCAGTTATGTTTGGAAAAACAAACTGGAAATCCATCAGGACCCGGAGATTTGTTTGGTTTCATACCTTTAACCACTTCCCAAATCTCTTCCTTAGATGGCATTTCCATGAGAGCTGTATTATCAAAATCATTAACACCAACAGAAAGACAAGAAAATATCTCTTTGTTGTCAGAAATAGGAGAAGCAAGAAAGAGATTTTCAAAGTAACTTTTTAAAGTTTTAGCAATTTTAGTTTTTCTAAAAACTTCTTCACCCGCTGAATTCAAAATGCAGTCTATCTTATTCCTTTTCCTTCTTTTTAATGTTTTTAAATGAAAATACCTTGTATTTCTTTCTCCTAAATTCACAATATTGTCTCTAGATAACTGTTTTGCAATTTCCTCTTCAGTATCATATAATTTTTCCAGATTCTGCAGTTTTGAATTAATCTTATCCTGAATATATGCATTAGGCTTAAGATTATCTAGTTTTTCTAATTCAGACAACAACATTTTGTTTTTCTTTTAAGGCAGTCCAAAAACATTCTTCCTCCAAAATGTTAACTGATTTCCTAGATTTTCAAGATTTTTAATCAAAGCTTCAGTTGGGTTTAAGTTATTAGATACCCAACAAGAATGAATTAGATCTAAGCAGGAATGTTCCTTCAACCAAGTGTCGAAGAATTTGAAGGAAAATGACAATTGGCTGTCTTTAGCCACATCTAGATTTAGTAATAAAGGGCAATGGTCAGATCCTACAGGGACAAGGACTTTAAGAGAAGCATTTCTAAATTGGTTCTGCCAATCAGAATTTGCTACGGCCTTGTCTAGTCTTTCCTAAATATTTCCTATCCCTTCTCTATGATTATTCCAAGTGTATTTTCCTCCCTCAAAACCTATATCTTCTAAGGCCAATCTCTCTAAAATTCTTTTGAAGGGTTCCGCTTCACTCTCTATGAAAGCAACCCCTCCATGTTTTTCCTCTTTGCTAAGAATTTGGTTAAAATCCCATATAACAATCCAGGCTATTTTATTATAGTTCACTCTAGTGGAGATTTCCTCTAAGAACTTCCAAGAATCAAGTTTAGCTGATTTATGGGGGCACCCATAGAAACCAGTTAACAACCATTCATTCTCAGCGAAATTTGCTTTAACTAGCACATTTATCATATTAATATTAGAATGCACTACCTCAAAGTTAAAACCATCAACCCATGCCATATCAAGACCTCCTGTTATGCCCACTGGATCCACAAAGAAGACATTAGGAAAGTCTGATAAGAACTTCCTGACATCAGACCTTTTTTTTTTCAGCCAAAAATACAATATCAGGTTTTTTAGAGTTAACCAAAAATTTAAAATGTTGATTAGTTTTCTTAGAACCACAGCCTTGGGCGTTCCAAGCTAGGATCTTAGAAGTGTACTAAAAATTTAAAATGTTGATTAGTTTTCTTAGAACCACAACCAAAATTTTTAACGAAAACAGTAATTTCAAAGATGAGATAGTACCTATTAGCAGTGTAATTATTGTTAACACATTCAAAATCAGGTTGAGGATTAAGAGCAAAGGCATGAAATAGATGACAAAAATTGTAAACAATAATAAGAATTAACAAGTAAAAGGTGGAAGGGTGTCAGAGATTGTGTACCTAGATTCCCTTAGTTATTTTTCAGGAGGAGTAGCGGATATAGAACAGATTGATCAATTTAGATTAGAGCATAGCAATTAGAACTAGTCTTGTCGGGGGAGGAGACGAAGCAGCCAAAAGCTTCCGAAAATTAACCCCATCAAGTTAGTCAATTGAAACGATCACCCAAAGAAATCTCATTTCTTGCTGGGTGCAAGGATAAAACAAAATTATTGAAAAGTTTAAAATTAAGCTAAAAAAACCGCACAATAAATAACCAAACTGTTAGGCGAATCTCCACGAATCAAAAGAAGAAGGAAAGAAAGAATTAGGATGAACAAACATACTAGGGTTGAGATTACTCATCTAAGAGGACGAACTGAATAGTCCGGCACTAGAAGAAAAGGATGAAAATGAGGCTTTAAACTTAACCAAACCAAACAATGACTTAACCAAAGGTAGAGGACAAACCACACCACAAAAGTGTAAAAAATCTCATAGGCAAAGGACCATTTTAGCCTCGCCTTTTAAAACTTGCAAATTAATTCTATAGCAATTTTACGATTCACAACTCGATCAATCTTACGATTCACAACCCGATCCATTGACCGACTGAGTTATGAATGACCGGTACACATGGTCCATTGATCCTAATTTTAACTTTGAAAACTAGCTCTGTGATGATTTTCAAAACCCAGACTACAACTAGATAATAATAACCCCAAATTACCCGATCCTCATAAGAGATCCTAAAAGGAGATGATCACTTTTGTGAACAAATTTCTGCTAGGACACAAAACAGAAAAAACCTACGATGATTAATAAGCCTTCCTTACTCAAGCATTACCAACTAAACTCCACAATCAGAGCAAGGATGATTAAGGTTACCCACTAACTCCTAGAAACATGATACATTTGTACCAGACACTCGCCGGACAGGAAAGTTGTCTTTTATTAACAACTTCCAAGAACACAGCCCTCCTTACCTTTTCCTTATCGACTTTTACCAACAACAACACATATTGTTATTGAATACATTTCACCCCAAAAACGGATTTTTCATTTTCATAGTCACCATATCTGACATTCCTATTAAAAAACCAAGACTAAATTTGACTGCTTTCTTTTCCGAATGCATTAGCAGCCATTCCTTAGTAAAGAAAGAAGTTCACCTAATAGACCGGCTAGACAATTTAACAAAAACCTGTTCTACATTACACCTAAAAATTAACTACAAAAATCGTCCCACAAACTTCCCAATGCACTGATCATAAAGATTTTCAAAACGGGTGTAAAGAATTCCCGCTGCTAGCAAAGTAAACCCACACACCTAATACTTGTCTTGAAGAAATCCCAGGATACCATCGTATCATTTTTAGGGAGAACAATAATTTAAAGACACATATAACAGGTGTTCTTTCTCAATCTTAAAGAAAAGTTCGACTCCCTTCCATCCATTGCATAAAGAACAACAAGGATCACCAGGCCTGGGAAAATAAAGTCGATGAAAAAGTGGGGGTACAACAACCACACCCAATATTTCGCTTAGCAATCTATATGGTCAAACTCCAATATACTTTCTAGAGAATCAACTAGACAGCCAGACTCAACCTAGAGCAAAGTATATCAAAGAGTTCATATCTCAATCTCTCGATTTGATCTTTACTAAAGCAAATAGAAATCTGCGAGTCTTTATCAAAGAGAGATAACTTGGATGGTACCAAAGACCAATATCCAAGTGTCAATCAATTTAAATCAACAACCAAAAGGTCGGATATTCTAATTGATCGAACAACGCACAACCTGTGATATTTCAATTATATAAACAAATATAACGCGGAATAGAAATAACACAGACACCAGAATTTTGTTAACGAGGAAACCGCAAATGCAGAAAAACCCCGGGACCTAGTCCAGATTGAACAAACACTGTATTAAGCCGCTACAGACACTAGCCTACTCCAAACTAACTTCGGTCCGGACTGTAGTTGAACCCCAATCAATATCACACTGATCCAAGGTATAGTTATGCTCCTACGTCTCTGATCCCAGCAGGATTTTACGTACTTGAATCCCTTAGCTGATCTCACCCACAACTAAGAGTTGCTACGACCCAAAGTCGAAGACTTTAATAAACAAATCTGTATCACACAAAAAAGTATACGGTAATAGATAAATCCGTCTTCCACAAATATACCTACGAGTTTTGTTCCGTCTTTTGATAAATCAAGGTGAACAGGAACCAATTGATAACCCGGACTTATATTCCCGAAGAACAGCCTAGTATTATCAATCACCTCACAATAATCTTAATCGACGCATCGAAAAAAGATATTGCGGAATCACAAACGATGAGACGAAGTGTTTGTGATTACTTTTCTATCTTGCCTATCGGGGGAGATATAAATCTCAAGCCAATTATTCCAATTGTACTCGTACGATAGAAACAGCAAGATCAGATCACATAACTACAAGAAAAGTAGTATCGGTCTGGCTTCACAATCCCAATGAAGTCTTTGAGTTGTTAACCTGGTTTAGAGAAGAAAACCTAAGGTTAAAGGAGAATCGACTCTATCTTATACAACTAGTATCACACGTAAGGTATGACGATTAGGTTTCCCAGTTGCTAGAGTTCTCCCTTTTATAGTCTTTCAAATCAGGGTTTGCAATCAATGTTAGCTTGGTAACAAAGCATTCAATATTCACCGTTAGATGAAAACCTGATTAGATTCAAGCTAATATTTCTCAACAGTTGGATCGAAACTTTAGCTTGTTACACACAAATGAACTGTCCAGTTTTGGGTTTATGTAACCGTTCCCAAACATTAACATTTGTTGGTTCAACAATAGTTAATGGTAGGCCTCGAAAGGTGTTTATAATTTAGCCTACATGTTATACCGCAAGTGCACGGCGTCTATCGGAGACGCGGCAAGTACGGGTCGATCCCACAAGGACTGGTGGTGCTGGGTTGATCTAAGGCTGCGCTCATTGAATTCTAGTGAATGTAACACAGTTATAGATTTGGTTGCCGATACGGCTAAGATGAAATGAAGTGACTCTAAACTAAGGAAAAGATAGTGACAGAGGGGTTACTAAGGTCTTCAAATCCACCACTAACTCCTATTGTGAGTTCAACTCAGTTGAGCTTTCTTGTCCTGTGACTGATAAGGGCAGGGTGTCAATTCCACCACCTATCTAAGGGGTTTCTCCATGTAAAGCTTCAAATAACAGCTGAGGGTACTAACCCAGTGCACTAGTTGTCTAATTAAGTACAACTAGTCAAAGGAATTAGCATTTGTCTCTAAGGTTTGAGCTGAAGCCTAGCCAATGCAGTTTAAGCCTAACTACAATGCATACATGATATTCACTGTGAGAGTAAAGCAATGGAAAGCTAAAATTGAAGATTCTCTTTATGATTAAGCACTCAAGACAACCCAACAGAGTTTAAACACAACATTGAGTTAGGGTTTCATTGAAACCCTAGCAAATTAAACTAAAACAACAAAGAACAACAATTAAACCTAAATTGACGCACTAGCTAGCCCAGGCATGCCTCAAACATCCACAGAACACTCCTATTTATACATGCAAGTAAAATTACCCCAAACCCTAATTCTCAAAATCGAAATAAAATAGAAAAATAAAACAAACCCATACCCTCTACTCTCTGAATCTCCTCTCCACTTATGTCAATCGCTCCATGCTGGGTTGTTGAGAGAGAACCCTAGTTCTAGTTTTCTCTAAATTAGCTTCTAGGGTTGGAGAAGCTAAGAGAGAGAAAACCTAGACCTAGAGAGGGGTGCAGCTGCTGGGGTTGTTGGCTGATGGCGACAGGAGAGGGAGAGATGGTGGTGGAGGTGGCTCTGTCATGGTATGGAGGTGGTAGAGAAGAAGAGCAGAGCTCTGCTCTGTCGGGGTGAGGGAGAGGGAGGAAGAAAGAGAGGATGAAGATGAAATGGAGTGGGTCGACTAGGGTATAGGTATAGAGGTCTTCAGTGTTGAGCGGGTGCATCGACTGACGATGAGGAGGTCTCAGCGAGCGTTGGATGAAGCGGCTACGATCCGAGCAGGCCGAGAGACGGCTCGGAGTAACCGGTGTTGAGCGGGAGCATCAAACGTTGATGTGCAAGGCGAGCGACCGTTGGATGTAGCTCGGGGAGATCTCACACGGCTCGAGTGAGCGGGTTCGGATCCGGTCATGGGCAGCTCTAGCCCATGTCTTACTTGTTGGGTTGCAACTGATTCGCGCGCGGGCTTTGGCTATCTGCTCCATAGATGCTCGACTCCAATTCTTCGCTCTTTGGGCTCCTCAGTTTCTCCGAGCTTTATTTATTACCTAAAAACACAAAATTGTTAAAGGGCCCATGCCCATGGGTGCGCGGTCCAAAACAGATGTCTTTTGGTTTTCCCTTTCCCATATATATTGATAATATTGTATCCATGTAACTTGATAACTCATCTCAATAGAATCCTTCTCCTTCTCTATTTCTTTGTCTTCTTCCTTATAGTTTACTGCAAAACGTTATCATGCACGAGCTCTAACCTCGCGGCAATGGATTTTTCTTTTTGCGGGTTGCTATCAAATCCGTGAAGGATTGTTTTGGATCTGTATCTTTTTCTTTCTTTCAATCAAATACAGTATGTTGGAATCAATGGGATCGCTGGAATCGAATCAAATCAAATAAGAGAATTCGGATGTGAAATCCATCCGCGGAGGAAGGAAAATCTTCTCGTCGATTCAAAGTCTGTTTATTTTTTTTTCCCGAGATCCCGTCTGTCCCCATTCCATGTGAAACAGAAGATCCCGTTCCGGATCCAACTCGGCCGATCCCGTTCCGGATCCAACTCGGCCGATCCCGTTCCTGATCCAACTCGGCCGATCCCGTTCTTGATCCAACTCGGCCGATCCAGTTCCAGTTTCGGCCCTGTTCCAACCTGTCCTGTTGCTGGTCCTGTTCTGTTCATGCGTGGTTTGGGACGTGCGAGGGTAAAGCTGTTCCGTCTCTGTCTATGTACATGGGGAACCAAGGCCCAAAGTTGAGTGATTATTTTTTTTGAGTTCAATTGGTTGTACCAACTCGATTCCAATGTATTCATTTGGGGCATAGAAGTACTTGAGCACCATTATTGGATACTTGATATTTTCCCAAAATTTTTGAATGTTCCGTGGAATGTGTCCACTTGCTCGACTATTAATCTGTCAATAGTCTCAAAACATACGTTCAAATACAATCACATGTATTCCAATTTTTGTGGAAGAACTCACAAAAGATGATATGAGTCATAAAATTTTCATTTCTCTACTTCATCCATAATACTAACGAACCAATATATGTTGAAGTATGACAACAAGAGAATTAATTATTTTTTTTAGTAATATATTCAACCTAAAGTAATTGGTTGACATGTGTAGTGAGATTCTCTTGGCCTAATGAGATAAAGAAATTTCTCAAATTAAGCTAAATGTAGCAAAATTGAAAATGGAAAGAACCCCGAAGTAATGAGGGTTAGACGTCTTGAAACTCATATAAAGCATGTGAAAAGGGACATATATATCATGAAAGTATAGGTATCAATTGAACATGGGATCAGCTAAAATGTAATTCTAGCTCCCATCATAAATAAAAGAGTTAGAAATGCACCTGGTCATAGGTGTTGGTATATACAATATAATATGTATGTGTATCATAGTAACAACCAATTTTCACATCAACTTTAATAGAAACAAGAACTTTGCTTGGCCAATTGACTATCTTATCGAGCGCAGCACTGCTCATTTTTTTTCAAGATAGAACAAAGACGTAGCAAAATCTCTAGATGTACCAAGAGATAATCACACCTTGTTAAATTCCCAAGTAACCCGTGCAAATGGATATCATGTGGAACATCAAAATGATGAGAATTTAATTGATTGCATCTTTTATAGTCTCTAATATATTTGGAAGGAAATATATTTTAGAGAAACTAATGAGTCGATCTAGTGCAATGTAATTCACTATAATATTTGGATTATTGAATCATATTGACTCCAACGATGAAATGTTGGAAACTGACTCATACAGGCTTTGGGCATAACCATAAAGAAACTTTGTGTAGTGGCAGGATTTCCCACACTACACCCCTTACTCGATTTTGCTTAATTAATCCATTGAAAGATGTAAGATCAAGAATATTTATTGATTGAATTCATGAAGTGTTTTACACAGGAAAATAGAATTACACTTAGAAGTTAAAACACTCTCAAACTTTCTCTCTCTTAATGACTTGCCCAACAATTCCAAAAAGATCTCTCCCTCTTACAGACTCATTTAGCCCTTTATATAGGGTAATACATAGTGGATGACAGCTAAGCTACCCTTTATTTTCGGGAATGTCCCGCGAAGTGTCGCAGATGCACAAGCATTCACTCTCGCGACACTTCTTAACTCTCGCTTGACTCTCACGTCTTCTTTATGTTTTGCCTGTCGTTGTCCATTGCGTCGTTTATTTTAGCTTCCTGCGACTCCCTCGCGACGCCGTCGTTTATTAATCCCGCGAATTTTGTATATTGCGATGTTATGGTCCTACATCTTGCCTCTTTTTCCTTGAATATTGCTTGAAGAGCGATTTTAAGGAAAAATTCATTGTTGTAATAATCCTTGATTTTAATTGGCGAAGGAACGAGCGAAAGAATACTTTTCTTGAAAAGTACGTACTTGCCTCTATTCTTTTGGCGAAGTTCTGGAGCTTCTTTGTAATATATATGTGAAGTGTCAGTTCTTGCCTCATGAGTTTTGGAAAATAATCAATCTCGCGAGCTCTTCTCATTTGTTAGGAAGTATGTTGTGCGATATTTGGATCCTGCTGAAATTCCTTTTGCCTGGTTTTCTTGGGTTTAGTAGTGACCGTTTACACGTGTCTATATTTACCCCTTTTACCGGTGCATTTAATGTTATCCGGTCATAACATTTTTCTCATCTATTTATAGGAGCATCCCTTGTGAAAAATTTTCCTTTTCCTTTTCATCTTCTTCATAAATCGCAAGTGTTCATCTTCTTCATCATTCTCGCAAGTGTTTGCTTATTGTTGTCTCTTATCGTCTTCTTCACCACCTTAACTATTCCCTACCAGTTGTTACTCTCATGGCGTCCCGTGTTTGTTAATTTTGCCACATCCGGCTGATTTTGTGGTTGATCAAATTTGAGATTAGCTTTCTTTGTTGAAATCATACCGGTATGATTAACTTTGTAGTTTTCTTTTCGCCATTGTTGTTTAGCAAGAACCAACCCGTAAATAAGTTTATCGTGAAGGACCCTCTTCTTTCTTTGGGCTCGCCATCGAAATCTACTTCGCAACAAGAATCCTTCGCACAACCAAAGCTCACTTCGCGAGCAAAATCTATGGCTTCAAAAAGACAAGTCTCGCAAGTGACAAGGTATTCAAGAAACATTTATTTTTTATCAACAATACATTGTTGCCTGTTTCTTATTTAATTTGTCATTCGTAGGATGATAAAACTACTGGTCATGCTCCCAAAAGGCCTCGCTACTCCAAACCTGTTACTCCCGACGTTCCATTTCCTTCATTCACACCTTCATCTCCTACTGCGAAATCTTCGCAAGATAATTTTGTGCCCCCTTCCCCTGTAATATTACCAACGACAATATTTCTATACCTCAACTCCTCATAGACCAAGTTCCTTATAACCTGTCCTACTACAAACGATCTTATACCTCCTCCCCCGCTATCAATATCCCTCTTTGTTTCTCCAATCACTTCTCTCCCTGAAACCTCCTCTTCTCGTGAGGTTCCTTTGACAAAGGATGACTCGTCTTCTTTGTTTGAACAAATCCCTCTAACTGCGGAAAATTTGGAGGGGATAGATGTGGCCTTTAAGATCCTTTCTGATCTCGTGAATGATGCCAAAAAGACTTCTACTGATCCTGTCAAATCGAATGTCTGCGAGATTTTAAGTAAGCATCTTGGTCCTGAGAGGATCTCGCAAGCACCTTTAGTTCAAGAGATTAATAAGCTGAAGGATGATCTCCAAGTTATGGCTGTGAAGTGCAATAACCTCCTCCTTGAAAATCAAAAATTTCTCAGTATCTCACTAGATCGTGATAATCTTCGCAAGAAGAATGAAGAATTAAAAGGTATGCTCTCACCATCCCCCCTTTTTTTTTTTTTTTTTTTTTTTTTTTTTTTTTTTTACAACTCAAACCCTTGCTCGTCCTCAAAGTATTAAACCAGAAACGAATAATGGAGATATATCAGACGGAGTCTATCGTTGAAGAAGTTCGAGTTGAAAGAAATGCTTGGATGGAGCAGTATAATCTCTTAGATAATCTTCATACCTATGCAGCCGATCAAATAAATAACTTGTCTAAAGAGAATTTTGATTTATCGCAAAAGCAAGTCTCATTAAGTAATGACTTATCTCGCCTCTCTTATGCTTTGACTAAAACTAATTTGGAGTTGGAAACTTTATCAGATGAGAATCGAACTCTTTCTCAAGAGAAACGTTCTCTGTTGAATAAGATGGCGAGCTACTCGCAGCAGTATAATGCTTGTCAAAAGTTATGTGAAGAACACGAACAAGCTAAACATACTTTGAAAAACCAACTTGAAGAAATTATCACGAGAGAGATAAACTTATTCAAGGTAGAATAACGTTGAGTGTAAAAGCGAAGCAATTCCAAGAACAATGTGTCAAATTAGAAAAATCCAACTCTACTCTGGCGACCGAAAACTCCATACTTGTTTCCAATGAAAAGAATTTGCGATCTCGATTGATAGGCTTAGTAGGAGATTCATTTCATGATGTCATGGATCGCTTGGGGAATAATTTCGCAGCTTTAATTCAACATCTTACTTCTCAAAAGGAAGGTAGTCAAATTATTTGACTATCTTAATTTATGTATTTATTCCATGAATGCTTTATTACCCTGAAAATGCCAATAATGTTTGATAAGAATTTTCTCTGATCTTGTGTATTTGTTATGCAGACTCTGAGAGAAAGCTTCGCTCCACTATCTCCACCCTCAGGTCTGATTATTCTAAAATTCGCAAGGAAAACGGATTACTCTCCGCGTCTCTTGCTCGTTCTCGCGACCGTGCAGAGCGAAGATTTGATTATATGTCTTATTGTAAGGACATTGATAGTAAGAATCGTCAAAAGGCATTGCTTCGCCAATTCCCTCTTAAAGCGGAAGTTCTTGTGAATAATATTTTCTTTGTCCACGTCTCTTGATCCTATACATGTTGATCCTCTGCAAGTAAGTGATGATGAAGTCCCTAATCCTCCTGATAGTGATTATGACTATGAAAGCGGCGAAGATCTCTCTGATAAGGAAGTCGTCGATGAAGATCCGAATAGAAAAATTTCTGATGAAAGTCCAGCAATTGGCGAGAACAAAGGTGATGAAAACATTTCTGAAGAAAATCCATCAACTGGCGGATGTGAAGCTGATAAAGGCGCAGAAAAGCCTCAACCATCCTCTGTGTTTGATAATGCAGATGTAGAGGGTTAAATTCTCTTTGTAATTTGTTAGAATTCTTTGTTGTGTGAGTGACTTAACTCTTTTGATTGAGTAATTTCCATATTTCTTTCTTCCTTTCTTAGTTAAGACCACCTTACGAGCATGTTCGCTCATTGAATCTTTTATTAAGTAAATCCATCCCAATTAGGGATTTGATTTTAATTCTTCTCACTGCGACAAAGTCGCAGGCCGCCTTTACATTTTCATGCAAAGGCCCATTGACCTTGCCTTATAATTTTGTGTGGTCTTCCAAGTTAGACCTCCCTAGTTAGAGGTCTTCCCCTGCCACCTTTCATCGCGACAAAATCGCAGGACGTCTTTACACTTGCATGTAAAGACCCATTGATCTTGCCTTATCATTTTCCAAGTATTTTTGCCTCTGCAGGATGTTTTAGTTGCGACAATATGATAGGCCTATATATCCTTGCGAACACATAGCCCCATGACATTGCCGTCGTGCGACGAAATCGCAGGACGTCCGTACACTTTCGTGTAAAGACCCATTGATCTCGCCTTACCCTCGCGTTAGTATTATTGCCTCTGCAGGATCATTGCACAAATATGACGAGCCTAAATTTTCTTGCGAAAACATAGCCTTATGACATTTGCGTCTGTTTTGACACCCCCCCTAATGGAGAGCGTCGCCCTTATCATCTCCCCGGTTGCCCCTTCAAGGAGGCGAAACATCGGCCATACAAGACTAGCTCCTCCCATCCGGTCTTAACAACAACCTTGATTGTTTTCGCAGCCTCTTATCCCTTATACCTATAGGGTTTATGGTTACGAGGCTGCACCCTAAGTGGAGTTTTCTTCGGGCGAGTGCAACATATGCCAAGACTTGCCAAGAATGGCCAGGGGTAGGTTCATCCATCCCGGGCACTCAGCTCAACCGTGTACCTCGGCGCATTGAGCATACATCGACTCCTTGAAAGAGACCCTCGGTCGCCCAACCAGGGTATAACCTACATATATAGTTGGGAATCCAAGGTACCTCTTAGGATAGGCTTTCATGGGCCCCAAATTTCCATGACTCAAAGCTTCGGGAGCGGTGTAACCTTCCCCCGAGCCATGTCGAGAGATACCCCCTTATATGACGCACTTTAGGTCTTACATTTGCCTCTTACGAAATGTTATTCGCGAACTAGGGTGTACGCCATAAAGGTTCGTCCCATTCATTCATTCTTTTATTCAATCATTCTTCATCATTTGCTATTTTGCTTGCGAGGTATTCGCCAATTCATTCATTTAATCATTCGTTATCTCTTGTTGTTTTGTTAAGCCATTCATGACTTTTTTGTTATTCTTGTCGCAAGATCTTCGCGTATTTTCTCTGCATTTTACTGAATGTCGCGTACTTTTTCCTCTCTCATTTTTACGGGTAATATTTCTTTAGATATAACCTATTCCATGGTCTATCCAACTTTTGTCCCACATCTCTTCCTTCGGGATCCATCAATCTATATGCCCCTGTACCAACTATTTCTTTGATGATATACGGTCCATCCCATTTTCTCGCCAATTTGCCTCCACTTTCACGTTGATATATTGGGGTTTCTCGCAACACCAAGTCTCCTAGTTGGAACTCACGTATTTTGACACGCTTGTTATATTCTCTAGCCAGTCTTCTTGATAATTCTCCATGTGTCGCAAGGCCTTTTCTCGTTTTTCTTCCAATTCATCCAACTTGATTAGAATGTTGCTGCGCTAAGATTTTTCTCCCGGACCTCTTTTTGGTTGTCGGAATCACGACCTCTGTTGGGAGTACTGCTTCCACTCCGTAAGTTAAGCAAAAAGGGGACATTCCTGTGGCTTCTCTTCTAGTTGTATTATAAGCCCATACAACATTGGGTACTTGTTCGCACCATCCCCTATTGTGTCCTTCCAACTTTTTCTTCAATATATCAGCAATTGTTTTGTTTGTTGCCTCCGCTTGACCATTAGCTTGTGGATATAATGGAGTTGATTTTCCACATCTTATTTGAAATGCATTGAGTAGCAACTCTATATTTTGCCCTTCAAACTGCTTCCCATTATCAGATACCAATTGTGCAGGGATCCCAAATCTGCATATAATATTTTCAAATATGAAAGTAAAAATATCCTTATCGCGAATGTCTTTGGACCGCTTTCACCTCTGCCCATTTTGTGAAGTAGTCTCATGCGACAATTAAGTATCTTCTTTGTCTTGTTCGGTAAGAATGGTCCCACAATGTCTAAACCCCATTTTCCAAAAGGCCACACACTTCTCGAAGAATTTAACGGTGCTCAGTGCATGTATCTTCTTCCGTGTCTTTGACAATCTTCGCAGCGTCTGGATATTGCTTTCGCGTCCTCATGCATATATGGCCAATAATATCCTTGCGTCTTTGCCTTATATGCCAAAGATCTCCCGCCGATGTGATTTCCGGCATCCCCACTATGCAGCATCTTCAATATGGTTTCTCCTTCTTTCCTTGATAGACATCGAAGCAAGGGTCCCTCAAAAGAACGTCGATAAAGCACGCCATCTCGTAATTCATAATTTGTTGCCCGGCTTTTTAACTTGTGTGCTTCCAATCTATTTCTTGGTACCTCGCCTTTCATTAAGTACGCGTGAAGTTCCACTCTCCAGTCTTCCTCGCGACCTTGCATTTCATCTACCACCATCATTATATCTCGCTTCTTGTCCCTCCTCTTTATTAATTGATGGCGCCAAGAGTAGCGTCTCGTATTTTGATATTCCTCGCAGGTTGGGTCTGTCATCATACTTGATATAAAGGCAAAAGCGTCTGCTTGAGTCTATTATCTCTCCTTGATATGTGCCTCCATTTTATTTTCGGTATCTGTCTTGACAACACTTCTACAAGTTTCTGTACTTGCAGAGATGGATCATTTGTAGCATACTTCTCTGTTATCCGACAAATTGCTAATTGCGAGTCTTTGTAATCCTCACATTCTCCAGTTTCATTTCTATTGCGAATCGTAGAGCATGTATTATAACTTCATACTCCGTTTCATTATTGGTAGACTCAAATTCCAATCTAAAAGCAAAAGCTAACTTATTGCCTTCTGGCGAAATCACAACAATTCCCACTCCTTTACCTTCTCCATTGGATGATCCATCCACTAATATTTCCCACCGATCTGGCTCGATTAACAAATCTTTTGGATCTCCATGCTCTTCTTCTATATCCATCATTTCGTCCACTTTCGCTTCATCTTCCTCCAAAGGAAATTCTCGCTGTAAAATCTGCGACAACTTCGTGACTTGGTTGAAGATAATATTTCATATTTGAGTTTATAATGGCTTATTTGAGCATTCCATCTTTCGACTCTTCCTGATCTTTTTGAATTTTTCATTACTGACTCGATTGGTACCTTCTGTAGGATCATAATATCGCAACGTACAAGGCTCGCGAGATTAATGAACGACGGCGTCGCGAGGGAGTCGCAGGGAGCTAAAATAAACGACGCAATGAATAACGACAGGCAAAACATAAAGAAGACGTGAGACCTGGCGAGGGTTAAGAAGTGTCGCGAGAGTGAATGTTTGTGCATCTGCGACACTTCGCGAGATATTCCCGAAAATAAAGGGTAGCTTAGCTGTCATCCACTATGTATTACCCTATATAAAGGGCTAAATGAGTCTGTAAGAGGGGGAGATCTTTTTTGGAATGGTGGAGCAAGTCATTAGGAGAGAGAAAGTTTAAGAGTGTTTTAACTTCTAAATTTAATTCTATTTTCCGTGTAAACACTTCATGAATTCAATCAATAAATATTCTTGATCTTACATCTTTCAAGGGATTAATTGAGCAAAATCGAGTAAGGGGTGTAGTGTGGGAAATCCCGCTACTACATATGCGCTAGAAACAGGGACGATCATTTGTAAAGGAGAGAAAATTGCAATTAAAGTTGTTTGAATCGGGGAAAATGAGAAAGGAAAATCTTAAATTGAATAAAAAGATATGGCATGCAAGCACGAGACACCGGAGAGTAATGATTAGTGAATTTCATGAAAATATCGAGGAAGAATACACAAACGAGATTTTGAAGGAAAGAAGATTACGAGATAGAGAAATAACATCACCTTTGAAGGATTGGGAAAAGCAAGAGATAACTTTTACGATCGAAGAAATATCCAAAGAAAACTTGGATCACGCATCTCCACTGGTAATCGCAATAAACGCGTACAAGGAAAGAGAGAAACTAGAGAACACAGTAAAAACATGGGTAGTGAATGGAGTTTTAATTGATACGGAGTGAGTCCGGTGAACATCATGTTTTATCACGCTTACAAAAAGATGGGATATAAAGACGAAGATATGATTTTCGCGGCGTACAATATTCAAGGTTTTGGTAAATCTATAACAAAAGTTAAAGGGGAGATAAAATACATATTCCGTTAGGGGAAATTGAAACACAGGTGACGCTGAGTGTAGTGGATATGGAATCGCCGTATAACATATTACTAGGAAGACCATGGGTACATGCAATAAAAGCTGTGGCGTCGACGCTTCATCAATGTATCAAATTTCCTACACCAACCGGAGTCGGCGATATCAAAGGATCACGCTAAAGGAAGAATATACTATCAAAATGAAGTAAAGTGTTGCGAAGAACAAGTAAACAAGCGAAGGAGTATATCAAAGTATCGCAAAAAGCTAGTAAAGGTGGCTAAGAAAGAAGAAGAATTCAAAGTTTACATGATAAGAGCGAAGGAAGGAAAAGGCATACCTGGCGAGATCTCGGGAGAAGAAGATGATCTTGCGAAAGAACCAAAAGGACCAACCCCTATGGGAGAACCGAAGGCCAGTTACGTCGCGGCAGAACAAACCAAAGAAGTGAATATTGGAACTAAGGAAAATCCCAAGATGCTAAAGATTGGAACTAGCATGGAAGCAGATGAAGAGAAAAGAACTGTCAATCTGTTGCGAGATTATAAAGACATCTTCGCGTGGGATATGGATGAAATGCCTGGTATAGATCCGTCGATCGCTTTGTCACAAGTTAGAAATTGATAAAAATGTGAAGCCATTTAAACAAAGAATTAGAAAGATAGCAACAAACATATCACTCTCAGATAGAAGAAGAACTGCAGAAGATGCTGGACGCAGGGATTATTAGACAAGCAAAATACCCTGAGTGGATAGCGAATATGGTTATAGTTCCAAAGAAGAACAAGGGAATAAGGATTTGCATTGATTTCACTGATCTAAATAAAGCTTGCCCTAAAGACAGTTTTCCATTACCGGACATCCCATGACTAGTCGAATCGGCGGCCGGGAATGAAAGAGTATCATCATTTGGACGGATATAAAGGTTACAATCAAATTCCTCTCGCTGAAGAAGACCAAGAGCACTTTGCTTTCTTCGCTCCAAGAGGATTATCTTGCTATACTAAAATGCCCTTTGGTTTGCGAAATGCCGGAGCAACGTATCAAAGGATGGTAGAAAAAGTATTCGCAGAATGGATACATAAAACACTAGAGGTATACGTAGATGACATGTTGGTAAAAAGTAAAGGGCGAGAAGATCACGTGCGAGACTTGAAAGAAATTTTTGAACAAATGAGGCGTTTCAACATCAAAGTCAATCCAGAGAAATGTACCTTCGGAGTTGCGTCGAAAGTTCTTGGGTTACATTATATCAAAGGAAGGAATACATGTTGATCCGGAGAAAGTAAAAGCGATTCGCGATATGCCGACACTGCGACAAGAAAGGATGTTCAAAAGCTGAATGGGCTATTAGCATCATTAGGAAGATTCATCTCGCGGTCATCGATAAGTGTAAACACTTTTTCGGTGTTACGAAAAAAGGATCGAAATTTAAGTGGACGGACGAATGTGAAAAGGCTTTACAAGGGATCAAAGAGCACTTAATGGATACATCCATTATGCGGAAAGCGAGAACCGGGAGAGGAATTATTAATATACCTCGCGACAACATCGCATGCCTTAAGTGCGGTTTTTTACTGCGAACGGACGCAGGAGTAGAAAAACCAATCTATTATATCAAGCAAAACTTTTAATGCTGCAGAAAGAAATTATTCGAAGATTGAAAAACTAATCTGGCGTTAGTCTATGCGTCGTTTAAACTTCGCATATATTTTTGCACATATCTTGTTAAAGTGGTAACGAAGGTACCAATCGAGTCAAGTAATGAAAAATTCAAAAAGATCGGGAAGAGTCGAAAGATGGAATGCTCAAATAAGCCATTATAAACTCAAATATGAAATATTATCTTCAACCAAGTCACAAAGTTGTCGCAGATTTTCAGCGAGAATTTCCTTTGGAAGAAGATGAAGCGATGGATGAAATGATGGATGTAGAAGAAGAGCATGGAGATCCAAAAGATTTGTTAACCGAGCCGAGATCGGTGGGAAATATTAGTGGATGGATCATCCAATGGAGAAGGTAAAGGAGTGGGAATTGTTGTGATTTCGCCAGAAGGCACTAAGTTAGCTTTTGCTTTTAGATTGGAATTTGAGTCTACCAATAATGAAACGGAGTATGAAGCTATAATACATGCTCTACGATTCGCAATAGAAATGAAACTGGAGAATGTGAGGATTACCAGTGACTCGCAATTAGCAATTTGTCAGATAACAGAGAAGTATGCTACAAATGATCCATCTCTACTAGAAATACGGGAAGCTTGTAGAAGTGTTGTCGCACTGATACCAAAAATAAAATGGAGGCACATATCAAGGAGAGATAATAGACTCGCAGACGCTTTTGCCTTTATATCAAGTATGATGATGACAGACCCAACTGCGAGGAATATCAAAATACGACGCCATCGGGCGCCATCAATTAATAAAGAGGAGGGACAAGAAGCAGATATAATGATGGTGGTAGATGAAATGCAAGGTCGCGAGGAAGACTGGAGAGTGGAACTTCACGCGTACTTAATGAAAGGCGAGGTACCAAGAAATAGATTGGAAGCACACAAGTTAAAAAGCCGGGCAACGAATTATGAATTACGAGATGGCGTGCTTTATCGACGTTCTTTTGAGGGACCCTCGCTAAGATGTTTATCAAGGAAAGAAGGAGAAACCATATTGAAGATGCTGCATAGTGGGGATGCCGGAAATCACAGCGGCGGAAGATCTCTGGCATATAAGGCAAAGATGCAAGGATATTATTGGCCATATATGCATGAAGACGCGAGAGTAATATCCAGGCGCTGCGAAGATTGTCAAAGACATGGGAAGAAGATACATGCACCGGGAGCACAGTTAAATTCTTCAAGAAGTGTGTGGCCTTTTGGAAAATGGGGTTTAGACATTGTGGGACCAGTCTTAGGGGAACAGGACAAAGAAGATACTTAATCGTCGCAAGACTACTTCACAAAATGGTCGAGGTGAAAGCGGTCCAAAGCACATTCGCGATAAGGATATTTTTACTTTCATATTTGAAAATATTATATGCAGATTTGGGATCCCCGCACAATTGGTATCGATAACGGGAAAGCGAGTTTGAAGGGCAAAATATAGAGTTGCTACTCAATGCATTTCGAGATAAGATGTGGAAAATCAACTCCATTATATCCACAAGCTAATGGTCAAGCGGAGGCAACAAACAAAACAATTGCCGATATATTGAAGAAAAAGTTGGAAGGACACAATAGGGGATGGTGCGAACAAGTACCCAATGCAAGTATGGGCCTATAATACAACTAGAAGAGAAGCCACGGGAATGTCCCCTTTTTGCTTAACTTACGGAGTGGAAGCAAGACTCCCAACGAGAGGTCGTGATTCCGACAACCAAAAAGAGGTGCGGGAGAAAAATCTTAGCGCAGAGGCAACATTCTAATCAAGTTGGATGAATTGGAAGAAAAACGAGAAAAGGCCTTGCGACACATGGAGAATTATCAACGAAGACTGGCTAGAGAATATAACAAGCGTGTCAAAATACGTGAGTTCCAACCAGGAGACTTGGTGTTGCGAGAAACCCCAATATATCAACGAGAAAGTGGAGGCAAATTGGCGAGAAAATGGGATGGACCGTATATCATCAAAGAAGTAGTTGGTACAGGGGCATATAGATTGATGGATCCCGAAGGAAGAGATGTGGGACAAAAGTTGGATAGACCATGGAATAGGTTATATCTAAAGAAATATTACCCGTAAAAATGAGAGAGGAAAAAGGAATCAAGATGAAGTACTTCTTCGCAAGATATTTGCGACATTCAGTAAAATGCAGAGAAAATACGCGAAGATCTCGCGACAAGAATAACAAAAAAGTCATGAATGACTTAACAAAACAACAAGAGATAATGAATGATTAAATGAATGAATTGGCGAATATCTCGCAAACAAAATAGCAAAGGATGAAGAATGATTGAATAAAAGAATGAATGAATGGGACGAACCTTTATGGCGTACACCCTAGTTCGCGAATAACATTTCGTAAGAGGCAAATGTAAGACCTAAAGTACGTCATATAAGGGGGTATCTCTCGACATGGCTCAGGGGGAAGGTTACACCGCTCTTGAAGCCCGAGTCATGGAAATTTGGGGCCCATGAAAGCCTATCAGGAAGAGGTACCTTGGATTCCCAACTATATATGTAGGTTATACCCCGGGTTGGGCGACCGAGGGTCTCTTTCAAGGAGTCGAGTGTATGCTCAAGGCGCCGAGGTACACGGTTGAGCCGCAGTGCCCGGGATGGATGAACCTACCCTGGCCATTCTTGGCAAGTCTTGGCATATGTTGCACTCGCCCGAAGAAAACTCCACTTAGGGTGCGTCTCGTAACCATAAACCATATAGGTATAAGGGATAAGAGGCTGCGAAAACAACGGGTTGTTGTTAAGACCGGATGGGAGGAGCTAGTCTTGTATGGCCGATGTTTCGCCTCCTTGAAGGGGCAACCGGGGAGATGATAAGGGCGACGCTCTCCAATAGGGGGGGTGTCAAAACAGACGCAAATGTCATAAGGCTATGTTTTCGCAAGAAAATCTAGGCTCGTCATATTTGTGCAATGATCCTGCAGAGGCAATAATACTAACGCGAGGGTAAGGCGAGATCAATGGGTCTTTACACGAAAGTGTACGGACGTCCTGCGATTTCGTCGCACGACGGCAATGTCATGGGGCTATGTGTTCGCAAGGATATATAGGCCTATCATATTGTCGCAACTAAAACATCCTGCAGAGGTAAAAATACTTGGAAAATGATAAGGCAAGATCAATGGGTCTTTACATGCAAGTGTAAAGACGTCCTGCGATTTTATCGCGATGAAAGGTGGCAGGGGAAGACCTCTAACTAGGGAGGTCTAACTTGGAAGACCACACAAAATGATAAGGCAAGGTCAATGGGCCCTGCATGAAAATGTAAAGGCGGCTGCGACTTTGTCGCATGAGAAGAATTAAAATCAAATCCCCGATTGGGATGGATTTACTTAATAAAAGATTCAATGAGCGAACATGCTCGCAAGGTGATCTTAACTAAGAAAGGAAGAAAGAAATATGGAAATTACTCAATCAAAAGAGTTAAGTCACTCAAACAAAAAGGAATTCTAACAAATTACAAAGAGAATTTAACTCTCTCTCGCATCTGCAGAGGATGGTTGAGGCTTTTTCGCGCCTTTATCGCCTTCACATCCGCCGATTGATGGATTTTCTTCGTAAATGTTTTCTTCACCTTTGTTCTTGCCAATTCTTTGGACTTTCATCGTAAATTTTTCTATTCGGATCTTCATCGACGACTTCCTTATCGAGAGATCTTCGCCACTTTCATATTCATAATCACTATCCGGAGCATTGGGAACTTCATCATCACTTACTTCCAAAGGATCGACGTGAATAGGATCAAGAGACTTGGACAGCAAAATATTATTCACAAGAACTTCCGCTTTAAGAGAGAATTGGCGAAGCAATGCCTTCTGACGATTCTTACTATCAATGTCCTTACAATAAGACATATAATCAAATCTTCGCTCTGCACGGTCGCGAGAACGAGCAAGAGACGCGGAGAGTAGTCCGTTTTCCTTGCGAATTCTAGAATAATCAGACCTGAGGGTGGAGATAGTGGAGCGAAGCTTTCTCTCGTAGTCCGCATAACAAATACACAAGATCGAGAGAAAATTCTTATCGAACATTATTGGCATCTTCAGGGTAACAAAGCATTCATGGAATAAATACATAAATTAAGATAGTCAAATAATTTGACTACCTTCCTTTTGAGAAGTAAGATGTTGAATTAAAATCGCGAAATTATTCCCCAAGCGGTCCATGACATCATCAAATGAATCTCCCACTAAGCCTTTCAATCGAGATCGCAAATTCTTTTCATTAGAAACAAGTATGGAGTTTTCGGTCGCCAGAGTAGAGTTGGATTTTTCTAATTTGACACATTGTTCTTGGAATTGCTTCGCTTTTACACTCAACATTATTCTACCCCCGAATAAGTTTATCTCTCTCGTGAGAATTTCTTCAAGTTGGCTTTTCAAAGTATGATTAGCTTGTTTGTGTTCTTCACATAACTTTTGACAAGCATTATATCGCTGCGAGTAGCTCGCCATCTTATTCAACAGAGAACGTTTCTCTTGAGAAAGAGTTCGATTCTCATCTGATAAAGTTTCCAACTCCAAATTAGTTTTAGTCAAAGCATAAGAGAGGCGAGATAAGTCATTACTTAATGAGACTTGTTCTTGCGATAAATCAAAATTCTCTTTAGACAAGTTATTTATTTGATCACTGCATAGGTATGAAGATTATCTAAGAGATTATACTTGCTCCATCCAAGCATCTCTTTCAACTCGAACTTCTTCAAGCGATAGACTCCGTTTGATATATCTCCATTATTCGTTTCTCGGTTTAATACTTTGAGGACGAGCAAGGGTTTGAGTTGTAAAAAAAAAAAAAAAAAAAAAAAAAAATGGGGGACGGCAAGAGCATACCTTTTAATTCTTCATTCTTCTTGCGAAGATTATCACGATCTAGTGAGATACCGAGAAATTTTTGATTTTCAAGGTGGAGATTATTGCACTTCACAGCCATAACTTGGAGATCATCCTTGACTTATTAATCTCTTGAACTAAAGGTGCTTAAGAGATCCTCTCGGGATCAAGATGCTTACTTAAAATCTCGCAGACATTCGATTTGACAGATCGGTAGAAGTCTTTTTGGCATCATTCACGAGATCGAAAGGACCTTAAAGGCCACATCTATCCCCTCCAAATTCTCCATGCAGTTAGAGGAATTTGTTCAAACAAAGAAGACGAGTCGTCCTTTGTCAAAGGAACCTCATGAGAAGAGGAGGTTTCGGGGAGAGAAGTGATTGGAGAAATAGCAGGGATATTGATAGCGGGGAGAAGGTATAAGATCATTTGTAGTAGGACAGTTATAAGGAACTTGGTCTATGAGGAGTTGAGGTATAGAAAATATCGTCGTTGGTAGTATTACCGGGGAAGGGGGCACAAAATTATCTTGCGAAGATTTCGCAGCGGGAGATGAAGGTGTGAATGAAGGAAATGGAACGTCGGGAGTAATGAGGTTTGGAGTAGCGAGGCTTTTTGGGAGCATGACCAAGTAGTTTTATCATCCTGCGAATGACAAATTAAATAAGAAACAGAGGCAACAATGTATTGTTGATAAAAAATAAATGTTTCTTGAATACCTTGTCACTTGCAGACTGTCTTTTTGAAGCCATAGATTTTGCTCGCGAAGTGAGCTTTGGTTGTGCGAGGGATTCTTGTTGCGAAGTGGATTTCGATGGCGAGCCCAAAGAAAGAAGAGGGTCCTTCACGATAAACTTATTTCGGGTTGGTTTTGCTAAACAACAATGGCGTAAAGAAAACTACAAAGTTAATCATACCAAAGTATGATTTCAACAAAGAAAGCTAATCTCAAATTTGATCAACCACAAAATCAGCCAGATGTGGCAAAATTAACAAACCTGGACGCCATGAGAGTAACAACTGGTAGGGAATAGTTAAGGTGGTGAAGAAGACGATAAGAGACAACAATAAGCAAACACTTGCAGAACGATGAAGAAGAAGAACACTTGCGACGATGAAGAAGATGAAAAGGAAAAGGAAAATTTTTCACAAGGGATGCTCCTATAAATAGATGAGAAAAATGTTATGACCGGATAACATTAAATGCACCGGTAAAAGAGGTAAATATAGACACGTGTAAGCGGTCATTGCTAAATCCAAGGAAACCTGACGGAAAGAACTTTAGTAAAATCCAAATATACAGTGTATTTCTTGATAGGCGAGGAGAAATTGCGAAATTGATTATTTTCTGTAATTCCCGAGACAAGAAATGGCACTTCGCATATGTATTACAAAGAAGCTTCGGAACTTCACAAAAGAATAGAGGCAAGTACGTACTTTTTGAGAAAAGTATTCTTTCGCTCGTTCCTTCACCAATTGAAACCAAGGAATATGACAACAATGAATTTTTCCTTCAAATCGCTCTTCAAGCAATATTCAAGGAAAAAGAGGCAAGATGTAGGATCATAATATCGCAACGTACAAGGCTCGCGAGATTAATGAACGACGGCGTCGCGAGGGAGTCGCAGGGAGCTAAAATAAACGACGCAATGAATAACGACAGGCAAAACATAAAGAAGACGTGAGACTGGCGAGGTTAAGAAGTGTCGCGAGAGTGAATGTTTGTGCATCTCGCGACACTTCGCGAGATATTCCTGAAAATAAAGGGTAGCTTAGCTGTCATCCACTATGTATTACCCTATATAAAGGGCTAAATGAGTCTGTAAGAGGGGGAGATCTTTTTTGGAATGGTGGAGCAAGTCATTAGGAGAGAGAAAGTTTAAGAGTGTTTTAACTTCTAAATGTAATTCTATTTTCCTGTGTAAACACTTCATGAATTCAATCAATAAATATTCTTGATCTTACATCTTTCAAGGGATTAATTGAGCAAAATCGAGTAAGGGGTGTAGTGTGGGAAATCCTGCTACTACACCTTCGTTACCACTTTAACAGTATGTGCCTGAAAATATATGCGAAGTTTAAACGACGCATAGACTAACGCCAGGATTAGTTTTTCAATCTTCGAATAATTTCTTTCTGCAACATTAAAAGTTTTGCTGATATAATAGATTGGTTTTTCTACTCCTGCGTCCATTCGCGATAGAAACCGCACTTAAGGCATGCGATGTTGTCGCGAGGTATATTAATAATTCCTCTCCCCGGGTTCTCGCTTCTCGCATAATGGATATATCCATTAAGTGCTCTTTAATCCCTTGTAAAGCCTTTTCACATTCGTCCGTCCACTTAAATTTCGATCCTTTTTTGTAACACCGAAAAAGTGTTTACACTTATCGATGACCGCGAGATGAACCTTCCTAGTGATGCTAGTAACCCATTCGACTTTTGAACATCCCTTTCGTCGCAGTGTTGGCATATCGCGAATCGCTTTTACTTTCTCCGGGTCAACATGTATTCCTTCCTTTGATATAATGTAACCCAAGAACTTCCCTGACGCTACTCCAAAGGTACATTTTTCTGGATTGACTTTGATGTTGAAACGCCTCATTTGTTCAAAAATTTCTTTCAAGTCTCGCACATGATCTTCCGCCTTTTTACTTTTTACTAGCATGTCATCTACGTATACCTCTAGTGTTTTATGTATCCGATCTGCGAATACTTTTTCTACCATCCTTTGATATGTTGCTCCAGCATTTCGCAAACCAAAAGGCATTTTAGTATAGCAGTATAATCCTCTTGGAGCGAAGAAAGCAGTGTGCTCTTGGTCTTCTTCGGCGAGAGAAATTTGATTGTAACCTTTGTATCCGTCCAGCGATGATACTCTTTCATTCCCGGCCGCCGATTCGACTAGTTTGTGGGATGTCCGGTAATGGAAAACCTGTCTTTAGGGCAAGCTTTATTTAGATCGGTGAAATCAATGCAAATCCTTATTCCCTTGTTCTTCTTTGGAACTATAACCATATTCGCTATCCACTCAGGGTATTTTGCTTGTCTAATAATTCCTGCGTCCAGCATCTTTTGCAGTTCTTCTTCTATCTGAGTGTGATATGCTGTTGCTATCTTTCTAATTCTTTGTTTGAATGGCTTCACATTTTTATCGATTTCCAACTTGTGACAGGCTACTGATGGATCTATACCAGGCACTTCATCCATATCCCACGCGAAGATATCTTTATAATCCCGCAATAGATCGATGGTTCTTTTCTCTTCATCCGCTCCCATGTTAGTTCCAATCTTTAGCATCTTTGGTTTTTCCTTAGTTCCAATATTCACTTCTTTGGTTTGCTCGCCGCGACGTAATCGGCCTTCGGTTCTCCCATAGGGGTCGGTCCTTTTGGTTCTTTCGCAAGATCATTTTCTTCTCCCGAGATCTCGCTAGGTATGCCTTTTCCTTCCTTCGCTCTTATCATGTAAACTCGAATTCTTCTTCTTTCTTAGCCGCCTTCGCTAGCTTTTGCGATGCTTTGATATACTCCTTCGCTTGTTTACTTGTTCTTCGCAACACTTTACTTCATTTTGATAGTATATTCTTCCTTTAGCAAAGATCCCCTTTGATTTCGCTGATTCCGATTGGTGTAGGAAACTTGATGCATTGATGAAGCGTCGACGCCACAGCCTTTTATTGCATGTACCCATGGTCTTCCCAATAATATGTTATACGGTGATTCCATATCCACTACACTCAGCGTTACTGTGTTTCAATTTCCCCTAACGGAATATGTATTTTTATCTCCCCTTTAACTTTTGTTATAGATTTACCAAAACCTTGAATATTGTACGCCGCGAAAATCATATCTTCATCTTTATATCCCATCTTTTTGTAAGCGTGATAAAACATGATGTTCACCAGACTCCCTGTATCAATTAAAACTCCATTCACTACCCATGTTTTCACTGTGTTCTCTAGTTCCTCTCTTTCCTTGTACGCGTTTATTGCGATTACCAGTGGAGATGCGTGATCCAAGTTTTCTTTGGATATTTCCTCAGTCGTAAAAGTTATCTCTTGCTTTTCCCAATCCTTCAAAGGTGATGTTATTTCTCTATCTCGTAATCTTCTTTCCTTCAAATCTCGTTTGTGTATTCTTCCTCCGATATTTTCATGAAATTCACTAATCATTACTCTTGTGTCTTGTCTCTGCATGCCATATCTTTTTCACTCAATTTAAGATTTTCCTTGCTCATTTTCCAGATTCAAACAACTTCAATTGCAATTTTCTCTCCTTTACAAATGATCGTCCCTGTTTCTAGCGCATATGTAGTAGCAGGATTTCCCACACTACACCCCTTACTCGATTTTGCTTAATTAATCCATTGAAAGATGTAAGATCAAGAATATTTATTGATTGAATTCATGAAGTGTTTTACACAGGAAAATAGAATTACACTTAGAAGTTAAAACACTCTCAAACTTTCTCTCTCTTAATGACTTGCCCAACAATTCCAAAAAGATCTCTCCCTCTTACAGACTCATTTAGCCCTTTATATAGGGTAATACATAGTGGATGACAGCTAAGCTACCCTTTATTTTCGGGAATGTCCCGCGAAGTGTCGCAGATGCACAAGCATTCACTCTCGCGACACTTCTTAACTCTCGCCAGCTCTCACGTCTTCTTTATGTTTTGCCTGTCGTTGTCCATTGCGTCGTTTATTTTAGCTTCCTGCGACTCCCTCGCGACGCCGTCGTTTATTAATCCCGCGAATTTTGTATATTGCGATGTTATGGTCCTACACTTTGGTTGTGACATGATGATTGTTTTGAAAGAACTCATACAAATATCAATTTATTTGAGTGAACGAAAATGGGAAAAAGATTGACAGAATGCAAAATGACGACATATCTCTCAATAAGTGTTTTCTAAATTACTAGATGCACAACCCCCTTCCCATTATGCTTTTAGGTAAGAAAGCATATCACTCATTTTTACAAAGTCTTCAGTAAAACAGGATCGAGACCATCCTAAGATGCAAATGGTAAAAATTCCATATTACAAAGAAAACAAGGTGAACTTTAGAAAAATATTCACGCAGAATGCGGACCATTAAAGTGACTGATGGATCTGGTGAATGTTTTGACATTTTGGACTAGTTATAGTTCCAAAGAAATATGCGTTTGAAAACTCCTAGCACATATTACACAATGCAAAGTTCAAAGGCTAACCACCCTTGTTAATGCTAGAGAATTTACATCAAAAGGACTTGATGAATATTGCATGTTTAATAGGATCAATGCAGAGCATCTTATACCCAATGGTCTCGCAAAGGCTACCATCAAAGGTTACAGATGGTGCCTAAGGAATAGGTTATGCGTACCAACCTATCTTTTATTGATTTGGGGATATGCAATATTACACGCATCTTACTTAATTTGTTTTTAGAACCCAATATTAGTCAACCTTTTCTGCGTACCAATTGGTAACTAGATTTAAGCCTGACATTTGTGTTCTTACGCATTTTTTGGTTGCACTATATATGTGCCATTACGACACCACATCGTACTATGATGGGTCTTTAAAACTGTTAAGTAGTTATGTTGGAAATGAGTTCCCAACAATTATCCGCATTTTAAAACTTTTGGCAGGAGATCTCTTACCGCTAGATTTGCGGGTTATCACTTTAATGAGACAGTCTTCCCGTCGTTAGGGAGAGATAAGAAAAAGTATTTTCTAAGGGAACGGCAGGAATTGTCGTGGTGTGTTCCCACTGTGTCTCATATTGATTCTTATACTCCACAAATGTAAATGTGAAGTGATAAAGAATATTCGATTTTCAGAATGTACACTGATGTTGCTAAAGTGATGAGATCATACATACCATTTTGCAAACCTACCTCGCGCAGTTACAAATCCTCAATACGGATATACACCATAGACTAAGGTGTTGCAACTACACTCAGTGGAAGTGTGGTTGAGGCCGTGGCTCCATAAAGGAAGTTGGATATACCATTTCGTTCGATCAATCCTCACCTAGAAAGGAAGTAGGTGAGTAAGGCACAACTTATTTATATCATCAGAAATTATCTCATTTGATTGTCTCTGACTATGTCCATGAATCAATACTGGAGGACGCTCTGAAGTTTTAAATGATTCTAGAGAACAATGAAATCCCGACGGATTATGAGAATGCACATGAGTCAATAGAAGGATCATGCGTGCACAATGATGATATAATCCATAAATAGTTGCTCCATAAGTAAAGCACAATAAGATCGAACCATGCTTTATTTTGATTAATTTCAAATAAATAGCATATTTGGCCTACACAATCCAGGTAGAACTTAGTTCTTTGGCAAACATACGGGTATTTGGTGTGGTAGTGCTGACCAACCAAGTGTAAAGCTTATTGGACATACATAATTAATTTGTCATGAAGCATAATGAGAAGAAAGTAGTCTTAAAGTACAAAGACTCGCCTTGCGGCGCGAGGTTTCTCACAAATCCCTGGAATTGTTATCTTGTAATGAACGTTATAGAGTTCCGCTACTTAGTTAGCTTGGTAATTTCAAAAGGACTTGAAATGCAGCATATGTACGTGGTTGTTACGTATCTCTGAAAGAATCAAGAGATAGAAGATATTTACAAAAGTACTTGATAGACTTTTGTTTCCCAAATCAAATGACTCTAAACCACAGAGTGCGTTTACAGTTAGATAGAACGCTCACTTATGTATTGAAGCAATCAGGCGGAAGTGGTATACCCGTCTAAGTGGATATTTGATTTGGAGGGGATAGACAAGTAAGTTATTTTTCCTTGCGTATTCACAAGAAAGTTCTTGATTTGGAATTGTAGCTAATTATGTCGATGATACATACATGATGGGTACTCTTGATGTAATAAGAGACCTTAAAACCTATTTGAATTCCGAATTTGAGATGAAAAATCTGGGGAAAGCTCGACCGAATACTAAGCTTGTGGTAAATTATTCCACCAGTTTGCATATGTCTAAAGTTTTCAGGCAATTGAACAAGGACATGCATCCTGCTAGCACTCCCATGGTTAGTCGAGGTTCAAATATAAGTAAATGACCAATTCGTCTAAAGGAAGATGGCGAAGATGTGTTGGGAGATGAATTTCCCTTATCTAAGTACAATAGACGCATTATTGTACTTAGCATAATGTACTCGACCAAATGTTACATCCTCAGTGAACTTGTTAGCTAGATATAGCTCAGCGCCAACACAACGTCATTGGAATGGTATAATGAACGTAATCATATACTTAAAAGTAACCATTGACATGAGTTTGTTTTATCCCTGCAAAGACATAAAAAGGAATGCTTATGAAAGTGCAATCCAAAAGTTGTTGATCATGAAGGAACAATAATCTCTTCCCCAACGAAAGTAATCAGTGGGGGAGATATGGTAGACTATTTTCTAGGTCATTACCGATATTCAGTTTAGAAAAGTACATGACTAAAGAAACTGTCTGGAACAACTCTGAAAGTAATCAGGGGGAGATGCCGACATCAGGGGGAGGATCCAAGGATGTGATGTCGACATATATTACTTCGAAATTGAAGATGTGTTGTACTCTTTTTCCCTTCGATCGAGAATAGTTTTTCCCAAAGGGTTTTGTTACTCGACAAGGTTTTTAGCGAGACAACACTAAAAGCATCAAGTATGTTGAACGTTGAAGACATAAAGATCGCGTTGATATTACCGAAAATATCTGAATCAAAGAAATGAAATGCGATAGTCTGTTAAGCAACGTAACTTCCAGAATCAACAACGTGGTCTTATAAACATTCAAGTCACAAAAGCAAAGTGTGATAAACTTCTTTTGAATGCATTAGACTAACGAAAATTGTCTGACATCAAGGGGAGAATCTAATGGTGTGTTGAACTATTTTCCTTCACCGAGGTTACTTTTTCCCACAGGGTTTTGTTACTCGGCAAGGTTTTTAATGAGACAACAACAAACACCGGGAATGTAATTTCCCAACTAAGGCTATTATCTTTCCCACGAGGATTTTCTGCCTTAAGAGTTGTGAAACAACTAGTCAACTTCAACAAAGCAAAGTGATCATCTGCAACGGATCACCTGTACTTGCATCTTTCACGTTGTACTCTTTTCCCCTTCGTCAAGGTTTTATCCAACTAGGTTTTCCTTGTCAAGGTTTTAGTGAGGCAACATATTGGAGTCCAACTATGTTCTAAGTTTGTTTAATATTGTACTCTTTTCTTTAGTTCAGGTTTTGTCCCTCTGGGTTTTCCGGACGAAGTTTTAACGAGGCAATTAACTTAGAGTCGTCGGTCTTTGAACATTGTAATACATGTGATGAACTACATGTAAAGTAAAAGACAACATGTGAAGTACTACATGTGAAGAGTTGTACCAAGGTTTTATCCCACTGGATTTTTCCTTGTCAAAGTTTTAATGAGGCAATTGATTTCGGCACAAGTCATCAAGGAGAGGACGACATTTGAAAAACTATATGTAAAGCACTATGTATAAAGTTTATAAAGTTTTGTTTTGTTATTGAACCGCACAAGGGGGAGTGTTAAAGGGCCCATGCCCATGGGTGCGCGGTCCAAAACAGATGTCTTTTGGTTTTCCCTTTCCCATATATATTGATAATATTGTATCCATGTAACTTGATAACTCATCTCAATAGAATCCTTCTCCTTCTCTATTTCTTTGTCTTCTTCCACTGCAAAAAAAATTAATTAATACAAATATTTATTCTTGAAAACAAGGAAAATACAGAATCTGGGATAATATCTGATTTTTAAGCGCAAAAGATGAGTAAAATGCCAATAAAAAGGTGTATAAATATGCAATATTTGGCACTCATCAAATACTCCCAAACCTGAATTTTACTTGTCCTCAAGTGAAACAGAAATTAGGAAATCCTAACTATACCCCTGTCGCAGGTTTCTCGAATGCATTTAGCGTATGCACTAAGCCTTTAAACCCCTAGGTGTCCCTAGTGGACGAGTTGTAGTCTCGTGAGGGTTTACCAGAGGTGTACCCACAAAACCTTCTCCAACTTCAGAGTGTAAAAGAGTCTCAAGCATCCAAGGAGCTATGAGGACATAGAGTTTCGCATGCTAGTAACGAAGTTAGAACTACCAAAGAACGCATTCTCATCCTTAAGTGTTGAGCGAGAAGTAACCATACCATATGAAAGAATTCGGATTCGATTGTGATCATAAGCCTCGACTTCGCCTCACCATTAGGGTTTTATGATAATTGCACTCAAAAAGATCGCTTTTTAGTCTCTCATGTGTGCAGCGCGGGAATAAAGAGAGAAATCCTTCACACGTTGTAGGTAAGAAGGATAACCTTCCGAAATAATTTCGGAGACTCCACGAAGTGTGGACAAAAAGAATCTTTTCTCGATGATCTCTAAGAAAGGAAATCAACCATTAGCAAGGGGTGGGAGTACTCACTCACTTCTCACCCGATCGGCAATTAACATCAATCTCTCATAGGAACCATAGAAACGTCTTCAATCTTCGGTCTTCGGTCTTCAATTGTTGATGACGAACTTCTAAACTTCACAAAACTTGACAATTTTTAACTTTTCTACTCAATTTCCTTGTTGTTTGGATTTTTCTTCTTGAACTCTCTTTACCATGGTGGTAACAAAAATAAACTACAATATTATTTTTTTTTTGATTTTTTGATTTTTTGATTTTTTGATTTTTTGATTTTTTGATTTTTTGATTTTTTTTTTAATTTACAAAAAGTGAAAATAAAAATACAAATAATGAAACAACTAACTCCATGGACAAAAGACTTTATCACTCAATTTTTCCACAACTTGTATTGTCTTGATTTTATAAATTTTATTAATTCTCATCCTATTTTCTTTTCTTTTTCTTTGTTGTACATAAACCTTGGACTATATCAATTTTTCTTTCAATATTCGATGATGCTCCGCTTGCCGACGATGATGTGTTTCTATGGGTCTTGCATGATTGAGAGAGAGAGTGATGCTAACTGCAAATCGGTATTTAGAAGAAGTTTTCATCTTTAGACGTCACCCTCATGATTGACAAAAACTAGCACTCAAGAGATCAAAAGTAGTGCTGAAAATGGTGCGAAGTTGGGTAGCTCACCATTCCTACCCGGAATTGATGTACGGTGACACACACTCTAACAGCTTTTCTAGAAAGTTGCAAAAAAATTGAAGGTTGGTGCCTCACTTGATGTCAAATGGGTAGTCTCCACTATGGGTGATCACAATTCTACTACCGAATATCTAAACAACACCTAATTCGCTCTCCGGTATGGTTAAATCCAACTTTAACGCTCTAATCAACTAAGAAACCCGATTGCGTTTTCCAGTACTTCCAAATTCTGTTATTTCGGTCAGACTCTTTATGTAAACATAGCTAGAAGCATGCTAGTGACTCTAAAATCTCTAAAAGTTGGAGGTTTTTACAAAAAGAGTTTTTTAATATTTTTTTTTTTTTTTTTTTGAAAATAAAAGATTAAAAAGACTAAAAACTCTATATGCAAATGCAAATACACCCCCAAACCTAAATCAAACATTGTCCTCAATGTGTCAACAGATAGGAAAAATTTAAACACACATACCATGAGAACTATGCTGAAAAGAGAAAAGGGAAGAGATTACCGGAATGTCGGCGGAGCAAGGTTAGAGCTTCATTAATCAAGGCTAGAATCCAACATTCTCAACGGAGATCATATCGGATTAGAATAATATATGCGCATGAATACTCAACCGATTCAAGAAAAGAAAATTTAACAAGTCCTACTGGATATATACAATGAAAATTCACCATACACTAACAATCTAAAGAGTTGAGGATCAACCCAATAGAAAATATTTACACACATTAACAGCCTTACACAAATATAATATGATATTGCAAGTAAGACTGTGTATGTGAATGAGCTTCCCCCAAACCTAAACTTGTGAACGGGTGTGTTTGGGAGCACAAAATCTTGCAATTTTAAAGGTACATCATGCAAAAGGTCTAACTCAAAATGAGTATTGCTAAGTACAGGCAGACATACACATACCAACTGTGGTTCCCTAAAGGTGTTATACTTTGATGCAAAATAGTCCAAGAGGACTTGGGAAGCACAAAGTTCTAGGCCTAGATGAGGCATTTTCTTTAAAAGTTGGTTTTGCAATTTTGTGACAAACTACACCTAGGTTTGGTGGAGGAGTATCAATTTGTGACTCGGGAGAGAGAGGTTAGGTACATCTAGGTTGTTTTCATTTTTAAAATCATTTGTACCATCACACACTTTCCTAAAGTCAAAAGAGGGTAAATCATGTTCACCTGCATAAAACAATTCATCAATCTCCATGTCATAATTTTCATCATTCTCATGCATAACATGACTAGGAGAGATATCATCCTGTAACTTAGGCATGGAATTAGGCACATGCATTGAATCATCTGTGTCAACAGACAATTCATCTATTCCTAGGTCACAAACAGGTGGTATAGCATGCTCATCTTCACAGGACAATTGCACAGGTTCCACATCAACATCACATGCATGAATATCAGAAGAAGCATCATTCATAGGGTTCACAGAAGAGACACTTAATGTCTCTGAACCAAAAGATTCTACTATATTTTCAAAATACACATGCTCTTCATATTCATCATCATCATCATCATAGCAAGAATTCATCTCTCCATTCAAAATTGTAGTATTTTTAGTGTACTCATCTACCTCTAGATTAGGTTCATATTCAATGTTAGTTGCATGAGTAAGACTAGAAACACTATTTTCAATCCTATCAATTTGTAACTCAATCAGGTTCCTTTGAAGAATCATCTTGAGTTGTTCTATTGAAGGAGAGTCTTCACTAGTGGGTATGCATTCCTCATATGGATATTCATTGTATGGTTGAGCATGAGGTTCACTAGAGAAGGGAAATTCATACATATTGCTATATTGATGGTCATGCATTGCATTCATTTCAAGCCTAGCATTTTGCTCCATGAGTGTTTCCATTATTGATTGCAAACTAGGAGTTGGGGGAGTATAAAATTGTTCATCTCCCCACTGTGGTGAATGATGCATGTGTGCAGGTTGATTATGGTCCCAATGATTGCCAGCATAGTCACTTCTAGACAATTCGTACATTAGATTATCATGGTTTTCCCTAGACTGTCTAAAATCATGCAAAATATAGCAGTTCTCAGCAGGGTGGTCTAAACTACCACACAAGGTACAAGCATACATTTCATATTGCCTAGGGGAAGTAGATTCGACAGATTGCCTTTCTAAAGCAGATATTCGAGCTTCTAATTGATCGAGAAGTGATGACTGGGTATGAGAAAATTGTTCATTTTCAACCTGTGGTGGATGATGCATGTGCTCATAATGATTAGGGTAAGTGAGGTCAGGGCCCTGAGAAGGCTCATAATAATTCCTAAAATCACTATGGCATGTGGGGAGTTCATACTGTGAAGCATGCCCGTAAGCAAGCTCTCTAATGGATTTGTTTCCATCCCCAGATGCAGACCAAAATCCTGACATGATTTAGCACTCAAATTGAACTCAAAACCTAGTTTGGTTTATGTGGGCTTTGGTTTATTGGGATTTGGTTTGTTGGGTTTCATTTGGTTTGTGTGGGATTGGTTTGTTGGGAAAGTACAGCCCAGTTGATGTTAAACAGCCCAACATTGTGGGTTCTAGCCTAGATGATCTGGACCAGCTTGGTTGCACAGCCCAGATTAGGTTGAGTTGGGCTCGGTTTTGTGCACAGCCCAGAAAGATACAACCCACAAAAGAAAATGACACTTTATTCTAAGTGTAAGCCCAAAAGGTTGCTTTTTGAATTTGCTAAGCCCAACTGAAATAGTGTATTTCAGCCCAAATGATGTGGGCTCAGTGTGTGCAGACAGCCCAACAACTCAAGTTACGTGGGCTTCAAAATGTACAGCCCAGGTTGTGGGAAGCTTAGTTGAACTGGGTTTCAGTTCAGTGGTGTGCAGTTCAAGCTCATACAGATTACACAAATTGGCACATTGGCAAACTTACACAGCACACTAGTTTGAGTGCAGCTCAATCTCTCCACAGGTTGGCAAAGTTACACAAGTTCTGGGGCTTTATATTGATTCATCACAATGCACAAGTTCGGCGGGGTCATGCACGTGGCTGCAGCTTAATTGGTTCTCCAGGTGCAGCTCAACTCACGGCTTCAAGGGTGGGTTGGTGCACGGGCAATGAAACTAGCTAAGGGCTACAAACACGATTAACACACAGAACACTCACTGGAAAGTAAACATAGAGCACACAATTCAGGGTTTGTTGGGGCCTCTGGTTTGGCTAACCTTAGTGTTCACAGAGTATGCTCAAGTTGCATTCTTACAAGCACAATTAGACACAGAGTCGCAATGCACAGGGCTGACAATGGCTCAAAGGGATTATAGCACAGGCCTTGTAAAGGCCAAGACTTCACAGCACAACTACAGCTCAACTCGCAGCTTCAGGGGGGTGGAGTTGGTCCTAGGGCTGATGCAAGGTAAGGTTAACCGCACGCCTGAGAACATACAACGGGGCATACAAGTACGAGGCTAAAGCCAAGGCAAGGCAGCCATGGGGTCGGGTGGAGTTAAGCTCAGGGCTTTGGCTCAACAGGGGTCAGTTGTGCTCATTTATCGCAGATTTATATGTGCACACCCTAGATATTGCAGAGTATCTAGCCTATCAGGTGAACCAATCTTGGTATCCAACACAGGTTGGCTAACTAACAAGCATGCAGTCAGGGTTGTACTTGCACACAGATCATGCAGGTATAGAGTGTAACAAAATTTGAGAACGACCAACCGGTTTAGCCACAATGGCTGTGTTGTTCTGTTCCCTGCCTTTCCCTGGGTTGGCTCAGCTTAACAGCCTTGCACGCAAAAAAGAAGAGGTACTAGGTTTGTTTACTCGGGAAAGAAATATCGGTTCTCAAAAGTGTGCAAAGCTACAAACAAATGGAATGAATACATGGGAGCAGCTGTTAAGCTCAATTGGACTGACTGGGACCAAGAATTTCAGTTAACACTAAACTACAAGGCAATGATGCTTATAACTTAGATCAAAAAGCAAGATGCAAATGAGATGCTTTAAATTGTGAAAGCTACAAAAATATGGGTTATGAGAATTCAGATGGACTACACAGTACAACTAAGTTACTCTAATTCAGATGGAGTATGGGTAATAATGCAAGTGATTAAAAATAAAAGTTGAAGCTAAGTTAATCAAAAATGCAATGGTATAATAAACAATATGGAAATGATGATGCAGAGAAAGTAAAAATTGACAGCTAAATGCAAGTGATTAAAACAAGTTACAAGTTACAGAGAGAACACAGATGCAAGGGTGCAAAGAAAAGATGCAAGAAAAAGAAAAAGAAAACTTTAGCTAAGTTATACCAATACAGGATTAAAAACAGTAATTTTAAGGTGAGTATGTACAGGGGATAGCTGGAACTCAGCAAAACAAGCAATGGATTGACTCAGCACACGCCAAGTCCCCGGCAACGGCGCCAAAAACTTGGTAGGCCTCGAAAGGTGTTTATAATTTAGCCTACATGTTATACCGCAAGTGCACGGCGTCTATCGGAGACGCGGCAAGTACGGGTCGATCCCACAAGGACTGGTGGTGCTGGGTTGATCTAAGGCTGCTCTACTGAATTCTAGTGAATGTAACACAGTTATAGATTTGGTTGCCGATACGGCTAAGATGAAATGAAGTGACTCTAAACTAAGGAAAAGATAGTTACAGAGGGGTTACTAAGGTCTTCAAATCCACCACTAACTCCTATTGTGAGTTCAACTCAGTTGAGCTTTCTTGTCCTGTGACTGATAAGGGCAGGGTGTCAATTCCACCACCTATCTAAGGGGTTTCTCCATGTAAAGCTTCAAATAACAGCTGAGGGTACTAACCCAGAGCACTAGTTGTCTAATTAAGTACAACTAGTCAAAGGAATTAGCATTTGTCTCTAAGGTTTGAGCTGAAGCCTAGCCAATGCAGTTTAAGCCTAACTACAATGCATACATGATATTCACTGTGAGAGTAAAGCAATGGAAAGCTAAAATTGAAGATTCTCTTTATGATTAAGCACTCAAGACAACCCAACAGAGTTTAAACACAACATTGAGTTAGGGTTTCATTGAAACCCTAGCAAATTAAACTAAAACAACAAAGAACAACAATTAAACCTAAATTGACGCACTGGCTAGCCAGGCATGCCTCAAACATCCACAGAACACTCCTATTTATACATGCAAGTAAAATTACCCCAAACCCTAATTCTCAAAATCGAAATAAAATAGAAAAATAAAACAAACCCATACCCTCTACTCTCTCGAATCTCCTCTCCACTTCTCACAATCGCTCCATGTCGGGTTGTTGAGAGAGAACCCTAGTTCTAGTTTTCTCTAAATTAGCTTCTAGGGTTGGAGAAGCTAAGAGAGAGAAAACCTAGACCTAGAGAGGGGTGCGGCTGCTGGGGTTGTTGGCTGATGGCGACAGGAGAGGGAGAGATGGTGGTGGAGGTGGCTCTATCATGGTATGGAGGTGGTAGAGAAGAAGAGCAGAGCTCTGCTCTGTCGGGGTGAGGGAGAGGGAAGAAGAAAGAGAGGATGAAGATGAAATGGAGTGGGTCGACTAGGGTATAGGTATAGAGGTCTTCAGTGTTGAGCGGGTGCATCGACTGACGATGAGGAGGTCTCAGCGAGCGTTGGATGAAGCGGCTACGATCTGAACGGGTGAGAGACGGCTCGGAGTAACTGGTGTTGAGCGGGAGCATCAAACGTTGATGTGCAAGGCGGAGCGACCGTTGGATGTAGCTCAGGGAGATCTCACTGGCTCAGAGTGAGCGGGTTCGGATCCGGGTCATGGGCAGCTCTAGCCCATGTCTTCCTTGTTGGGTTGCAACTGATTCGCGCGCGGGCTTTGGCTATCTGCTCCATAGATGCTCGACTCCAATTCTTCGCTCTTTGGGCTCCTCAGTTTCTCCGAGCTTTATTTATTACCTAAAAACACAAAATTAATTAATACAAATATTTATTCTTGAAAACAAGGAAAATACAGAATCTGGGATAATATCTGATTTTTAAGCGCAAAAGATGAGTAAAATGCCAATAAAAAGGTGTATAAATATGCAATATTTGGCACTCATCAGTTAACCAAATGGTTAGCCATATGATCACTTTCATATCCACCATATTCTTCTTCACCATAACTAGTTCAAATGACTCAAATGAACTAGTTAGAGAGTTGTTCAATTGCTTAGATCTTATGTAACTACACAAGACACAATCGAATCAAAAACGGTTTGATTCACTCGAATGGGTTCATGAACTTTATAGCCACGGTTTGCAATAACATTCCTTAGTTTATTTAGACATGAGTTCAAGAACAACCGATTTTAGATGTAACCAACTCAAGTTCGCGGACTGGGTTCGCGGACTTAAGCTCACGGAAGGAGTTCACAAACTCCGGCAGAAATTCTCGGGTCGAGAACTTCGCGGACTTGGCTCACGCCACATTCCGTTTCTCTTGATCAACAAAGTTCGCAAACTTTGGTTCAAGGAATAAGGACTTATACATATATGTGTTTCCACAACAATGCTTATATCCTACCAATGGTTATGTAATATAAACTCTCATTTCAACCATTGAAACATTCTCAGAGGACGTTATATAGCCGTTATTCAAAGACCATTTTTAGAATAGATAGAGCAATTTTCAAAGTGATTGAAACATAACATGACTTTCGTCACTAGGTAAAGATGAATACGGCTAAAGCGAAAGCTTACCAACACATATTTCGAGAAATAGATAGGCGAGTTAAACTCGGCTTGAAATAGCAAATGTGTATAATCAAAGTCTATATATCAAAACGACTTTTGTCTCAAGAATAGGAGATATAGTAAATTTTGAGTGACAGATAAGTTCAAGTCTCCATATACCTTTTAGTCGATGAAGTTCCACTAGTTCCTTGAGTAGTCCTTCGTCTTGTATGATGATTGCCATGGAGTCTTGAGCTCAACTACACTTTCTATCCTAGTCCGAGACCTTTAGCTATAATAGGCTAGAAATCAAGACTTATAGTTTTGATCACTAACTGAAAGGTGTTGTAAACACCTAATTTTCTATCTAGTATTTATGATTTCTTTGCTATTATTCTTGTGAATTGCATCTCTTATCTTTAGTTTTGAGTTATTAGGTGCAATGGAGTCATTTGGAGCAAAAGAACAAGAAACATTGTCTAAAAGGCCAAAAACATCATTTCATGAGAAATTGCTACTGGGAGCGAAGCCGAGCCAAGCACAACCATTGCAGCTTAGTCTAGAGAAGCAGAGGGCGAACATTCTTGGCGGCCAGTGGGCGTCTTAAGACATACTTGGTGGGTGGCTGTATCATTTTCCTACACAAGACCTTAAAATCGGAGAGAAATCAATTCTCTATCATTGCTTTCGTTTTCTCCTTATTTACCTAAACCAATGGCGGCTCATTGAAGAGCTGCTGTCCGAGAGTTTGAGATGGAGGTGTTGTTGATAATCTGAATTTAGTGAGAAAACATGAGCAACATCTCATTTGCTGGATCAATTCAAGAATGAAATGGAGTTCGGTTTGAATCAAAAGAAATCAAGGATTCTGAAGTTAGGGTTTGTTTTTTTGCTGCTCATGTAGAGATTTGAGATGAACAGAGAAGACGAACAATGAATTATTAGGGTTTGAATTAGCTCAAAAATGATAAATTGCAGATGGGTTATGTTTGATTTTGAGTTCGATTGTGAACTGCATGAGAAAAAATGGAGACAATGTAGGAGATGAAATGGGTTTCTGAAATTTGTTGTCTTGATGTTGCTGTTGAACTACAGGTCTGGATTGTTAAGAATATGTATTGATGTGGCTTGTTTTTGAACACAATGAAGATAGTGATGGAGTTGGTGTAGGTATGGTCATTTTTGTCTTTGCAAAAAAAAGAAAAGAAGAGAAGAAATCTGAAATCTGAAGTCTTGGATGAAGGATGAGATGGGTCTGTGGTGATTAAACTGGTTACAGAGAAGGTGGTACTGGTGTTGGCTGTGTGCAAGTTGCAGTGATGGTTTGTGGTGATGTTGTTGGTGTTGCCACAGATAACAATGTTGCAGGTACTTGGTTCAGAAGTTGGGACAGTTAAGGATATGACTGATTCACGGAGATTGTGAACTGCAGTCCATCTGTGTATGTGATGGAGAAGGAACTGTGGAGTTTGAATCAATGAAGCTCAGATAATTTGAGAGGGGTTCGATTCAGAGATTACAGGCTGGTAAAGATGCAGTTCTGGTGGTGTTTGAACAAGCAGAGAAGATGTTGGTGGTGAGGAAGAGCAGGGAATTGCGCTGCTGCAGAAGTTGGTTATCAGGTGCAGTTGGAGATGAAGCTTAAATGAATCTGCAGCAAGAATTGAGTTGAGTTGTGACTGGTGGCGTGAAGTAGAAATGGCAGAAAGCAATGCTAGTTATGAGCAGTTTATGTGATGATGGTGAGAGACGGATGCTGCTGCAACTGAGAAGAAATAGCTCAAGTATTGAGCTGTTAATGGAAATGAAGTTGATATTACAGAGAAGAGTCAGATGTTGGTTGCTGTTGTTATTTGTAAATATATGTTTTGGAATCGCAGGTAATGGCGTTACAAGTGAAGTGGCTGTGAGTTGAGACTGTGCTTGAGTTGTTGGTGGTTGACTGAGACAAGAAGAAAGTGCAGTGGTTGCAAGTGATGGAAGGTTGTAAGAAGGTGCACGTTATGTAGGAATGGCTCAATTTATGTGCTGTTATGAAGATTAGTGGGCTGGAATTACATGGAATGACATTGAAGTTGGCTGCAACTGAGTGATAAGCATGTGAAGCTGAACTGAAATGGTGTTGTTGGTTTTGGAGGTATTCGAGTAGCAGCTGGAGTTGAAGCTGTAGAATGGAGGAGCAAGAACAACAAGAAGGAGATATTGTTTTGGCCTGAGAAAGAAGTGTTACTGGTGGTGCTCGCAGTTGTGTAGAGATGAAAAGAAGATGATGTGGCGAACTGGTGATGATGCTGTTGAACCTGACTTGCAGGCAGTGTTGTTAAGGATTGTAGAAGGAAATGATTGCAGTCAATAGCAGAAAGTTTAAACAGGAATGCCGTAGATGTGGAGCATTACAGGGGTTAAGCTGAACTGACAAGAGATGCAGCTCCAGCCATGTGTGGATGGTGATGCTCGCAACAAGTTGCAAGTGAGCTAGGTGTTGGCCTTTGCAAAATGGCTTTGGCCTAGAGCCAAGTCAGATGACTAGCACTGACTCAGCTGAGTTAGATTATGACTCAGATATGAATAGAGTGATTTAACACAACTGAGTGACCAGTTGGCTCGGTGACCGGTGGACTTTGCGGTCACCCGAGCTACTTATCCAACCATTTTTCGGCCAATTTCCGGCGGTAAACCCAGTTTTCCGGCGACTACTTTTTGGCAAGATTTTTACATGGGTTTTTCACACTCATGGGCTTGGTGGATATATTGGTACGGGCTTTTAAAGGCTTGACCTAAGAGAAGCTACAAAAGGAAAGTTTCTACTTCCTTTGAATATCACGTATTGTTCTACTTGGAGCTTTGGAGAGCGGCGACTAGGGTTTGCTTTCATTTTGTTTTTCATCTTCTTCATTTTATTATTGATTATGATGAACTCAAAAGCTATGAGTAGCTAAATACTATTATTGGTTATGGGATAAAATGGATTTCATAACATGATATTTGATTCATTGCATTAGTTTTGTCTCATCTTTATTGTTTATGATTCATGGTTTATATTGTCATATGATTTGATTGTTTGTTTGGTTGAGTCCGGAATCAATCCGATTTGCATTCATTTCTAAAGCTATATTAGGGTTTTCAATACGAAAAAGTTATTTATCCCTGATTCTAAGTAGCATAATTGTGGGTAGTGCTTGTAGTGATATATCCTACTAGTCACAAGTGAATCATAACCTTGGTTAAATCAAATTAGTGCTTTTACAAGTTTGATTACCTTGATTATTCTTATTCCATAGAACTTAGTGCTTTTAGGGAATTAAACTTAATTGTGCTTTTACACTTTAGGTTGCTTTCTAAGAAGAATTCACATATGCATCTTTTAATGTGGTTGTGATGAAATCAGGGAATTAGCGGGATATACTTCCGATCAAGGTATCCTAGGAATTTTAGTAAATGAGAGATTAAAGTACCAATTCTAGTCATTGATGAAAATACATGTTTGTGAATGATACTATCCCGTGACCAATATCTTCTCCTTATTGATTATTCAAATTATTTTATTGCTTTCAATTACTTTTATTACTTTGCTAAAACAAAAATCCCCCCATTGGTTACTAAGAAACTGAAATTTTATAACAACAAAAGCCTTTCTGTGGGAACGAACTCTTTCTTACCACGTACTTCATTTATATTTAGTATAATGAGAAAGCGAAATTATTTTTGACGCATACGACAACGATCAAATTTTGGCGCCGCTGCCGGGGAGGCATACGGCTTGTTATTGAGTTTTTTAGTTTCTTTTTATAATTTCTGCTTTTATCTTTGCTTTTTGTTTTCTTGTCTTGTTTCTCACTTGTTTGCGAGAATTTTTTTCAGGTACCTAATCCCTGGCTTCTAAAGATTGGAACTATCCAAGGTGCGAGATAGCTACTCGAAGAGGCACAATACTCCAACCAAGTCAAGACACAACGGAAGAACAAGAGTTAGAAGTGGAAGAAGAGTTACAACTAGAAGAAGTTCCAGAACAAGAGGTTCCGGTTGAACAAGAACCACCTTTTGAAGAAGAAGAAGCAATGGGTGATCGTGCACTCAAGGACTTGGCTTCTCATAGGCTTGATACACAAAGATGGTGCATTCAAACGAACTCAACCTTCGAGATCAAGCCAGGGTTGATTAGAGAGTTGTCGAAGTTTCATGGCATGGCGAATGAGGATCCAAAAAAGCATCTCATGGATTTCCACAATGTCATCATGGCTATGCTTCCAGAGAATATTAATGAGGATGGAGTAATGTTGAAAGCCTTTCCATTCTCCTTGACGGACAATGATAAGGAATGGTTGTATTACTTGCCTTCCGGAAGTGTTACTACATGGAACAGGTTGAAGAAACTCTTTCTAGAGAGGTATTTTCCTGCGTCAAAGGCTACTCAAATTCGTAAGGAGATTTGTGGGATAGAGCAAAATGTAGGAGAATCTTTGTATGAATGTTGGGAACGATACAAGAGATTGGTGGCAAGCTGTCCACACCACCAATTCAGTGACGCTATGATAATCCAATACTTCTATGAAGGTCTCCAATCAAGTGATAGATATCTTCTTGATGCAGTGGGTGGTGGAGCACTAGTGAACAAGACGGTGGCCCAAGATACCGAGTTGATTGAAAGTATGGCTGCAAACTCGCAACAATTCTACACAAGAGGTGAACCAATAGTTAGGCGGGTGCATGAAGTTAGTGATGCATCATCACACCGTGATCAACGGATGGATAATATGGAGCAAATGATGCAAAGGATGGCTGCAGTTATTTTACCTTCATGTGATGAAGAGTTGGAGCAAGCTAGTGCGGTCTTTCCAAATCAACAAAGATGGTATGATCCCTACTCTAATACTTACAATCTGGGATGGAGAGATCACCCCAATTTTACCTATGCCAACAAGCAAGGTGCAGTCCAACAACCTATTTTCAACCGTTCGAGTGGATTTCAACCGCAACAACAAAAATTTCAGCAACCACAACCATAACAATCAATGCAAAATCAATGTTCTGTTATCGATTCAAAGCTTCAAACAATGATGCAAGGCATTTCCACCATGTTTAAAGAAAGTCAGCAGGAAACTAAGAGTGCTATCAAGATGTTGCAGACACAAATGGGCTCCATGGCGATTGATATAAACAAATTGAAGGCACAAAATAGTGGGAAACTCCCTTCTCAACCTATTAACCCAAAAGAGGGTGTCAATGCTATTACGTTGAGAAGTTGTACACAACTTGTACAACCCGGGTTCTCGATTCGGGCAAGGTGGAAACACCAAAGGAACCTGTTTTGGAGGAGAAGAATGAGGATTCTCCCCAAACTTCTGAGGTACCTATTCCTAACTCTAAAACTCCGGTTTCTACTTATGTTCCTCCTTTACCTTTCCCTCGCAGATTTGCAAATTCCAAGAAGGCGGAACTAAAAAAGGATATTTTAGACGTTCTTAAAAAGATCCATGTGAACATACCACTCATTGATGCTATTAAGCAAGTTCCAAAGTATGCAAAGGTGTTGAAGGACTTATGTACCAATAAGCAAAGTCTCAAAGGTAATGAAGTGCTAAGTGTGGGGGAGAATGCTTCGGCAATCTTACCACACAAACTCCCACCGAAATGCAAGGATCCCGATAGCTTTGACATTCCAGTCACAATTGGTAACACTACATTTAATAAAGCTATGTTGGATTTAGGTGCATCCATAAATGTTATGCCTGCATCTATGTATAACTCACTTGATCTTGGTCCTCTTAAAAAGGCTAGAATTGTATTGCAATTACTCGATCACTCTAATGTCTACCTAATGGGTATTGTTGAGGATGTTCTTGTGCAGGTTAATCAATTAGTATTTCCAGCTAACTTTTGTGTGTTAGAGATGAATGAAGGTTCACCGGACTCGTCCCTTCCATTGCTACTTGGGCGCCCCTTCATGAAAACGGCGAAAACCATTATTGATGTGGACAAGGGAATGCTAACTATGGAGTTTGATGGAGAAACAATACGTTTCAACATTTTCGAGACGATGAGATATCCTAGTGATGTCCACTCTTGTTTCTCCATTGATATTATGGATACATTGGCACAACAAGTGTTTGAATTGAATGGTGAAGATGCTTTGGAAACCGTTTTAACTACATCCATGGATAATGGTGTAGAGTGTGGTAATGAAGTCAAGGAAGCCCTTGGTGATCTTAATTGACTACAAGGATGCTCGGAAACTCATAATATCTCTTTTATTTCTTTACCATGCAGTGATGAAAAGCTTATACCTTCAATTGTTAAATCTCCAAAGTTAGAATTGAAACCTCTTCCCGATCACCTAAAGTACTTGTACTTAGGTGACAAGGAAGATTTACCTATGATTGTTTCTAACGATCTTAGTGATTTACAGGAGCAAAAACTTCTAAGGGTGCTAAGGAAGTACAAGACGACCATAGGATGGACAATTGCTGATATCAAGGGTATAAGCCCTGCCATTTGTATGCACAAAATCCGTTTGGAGGACGATGCAAAGCCTACAAGGTAAGCGCAACGTCGTTTGAACCCTCCCATGATGGAAGTTGTGAAAAAGGAGATACTAAAGCTTTTGGAAGTGGGTGTTATCTACCCCATATCCGATAGCAAGTGGGTGAGCCCGGTACAAGTAGTACCAAAGAAATCAGGTGTGACGGTGGTGGAGAATGATAAGAACGAACTTGTCCCAACTCGTGTGCAAAACGTTTTTGGAGGGTTGTATTGATCGAAATTGAATTCCACCACTAGGAAGGATCATTTTCCATTGCCTTTTATTGATCAAATGCTTGAACGTTTAGCTGGACACTCTTACTATTGCTTCCTTGATGGTTATTCAGGTTACAATCAAATTGTGATAGCACCGGAGGATCAAGAGAAAACCACTTTCACTTGTCCTTTCGGTACTGTTAGAACAATTGCTGAATTATGCCTGCATAAAAATAAAATCAAAGACGAAACAAATTGTTATGGCTGAGTAGCGGACTAGGTCGGTTTCTTTAAGATACATCGCGGCTCTGCCCAAAATTGTGCAAGCATTTCTTCAATGGCGCGTCGTCCCCAGGATAAAACAGCCGAGATCAATCTCTTACACAATCACTCTTGCACGGTGAGAGGATGTGAAACTTCTACACTTTCATTCTTTCTCAGAATCACTCTAGAAAACAAATGATGCTCACACATTGTTTTCTTTCACAAAACTCTTTTCTCTTGTTAAAACAAAAACATAAAAGACATTCAGCTCTTATTTAATTTTCCAACCAAAATCTCTTTTTATATTAAAATGTTTTAACATAATTTAATCAAATATAATTATGGTGTAGTTAACACCATTAACTCCACAATATGAAACCCTCAAAGTTATAATAGTGTAGTTAATACCATTAAAAGCAGAAATATGAAACGGTCAAATTAATTATACCAAAATTAGTTTTCATTTAAGAAACTTAAATGCTATTAAAAACATTCTTTTTATTTATTGGGAAATAAATTTATGTTTTAAATATATATTCCCAACAATCCCCCACTTATATTTTTAAAACATTGAGCAAGAACGTACAGAGTTGTGCATAAGCAAAGGTGTCTCGCGACTTGAACCTTTACGTAGTGTTAATCGGCTCTCTTAAAATCTGACCATAGAGTGAACATAAGTATTGAACTCTAGGAGATAAAAAGATTTCTTAACACACACGACTATACTAGAGTAAAGTCTAAAGCCAGCACATTACGGCCCTATGCTTGTATCCCAGTTTTAATGAATGATCTAGAGAACTGCCCATATTCTCATAGAAAGCGGCCACACTTTCACATTCATATAGGTGAGTTTATCAAAATTACTGCTGAAAGTACCCCACTCTAAATAGAGATATAAACATCATTAAGAGTTTAAAAATTATAAATTAAAATTAAACTCAACCTCTACTCGATTCAGGATATCATGCCGTGGGATGAATTCTTTAAAAGCATGATTCTCGCATCTCCATATCACCTATGACTTTGTCTAGTCCCTTTGAACTTATTTCTAGGTTGGGTATCCATCACAGATGACTCAATCTCAATGGGCATGAACCTCATCCCTAAGATGTATTCACATCTTCTTATAAATCCTTTCGTCAAAGGACTAATGAAAACTCTTTTCAGACACTATATAATCCATATTGTCATAAAATCAACTCTTATAGTTGTCGTTACGTTTTCAATTAATGCAATAGCTGCGGTACTATCGCATTGGATTAATATGTCTGTTCCTCTATCTATTATAGGATCGAATAACTCCATCCCTTAAAGGATCATCTGAAAGGATGTCCAATCAGCTTCGCAATATCCTTAAAGGATTGCGGTAACTATTTAGATAGTGTATTTTTAGGTATAAGGTGTGTTTGAAACACCTCATAACCTTCTCAAAATTTTACCAATTTCCATACTAGGATTGGTAAATCTGAATATAAAACCCCCACTACGGAAGTAATATATTAAACCCCCACTACAAAAACAATTTTACGTATATATAGTCAGTCACGTAGCAAAGAAACATACTGAGATACCGTACTCATGTCTAGTGCAATCACACACAATTTCAAAAGCATTAGCACTAAACCAAATGAGTGAAAGCTTGTTTACAGTCAGACTATATATATTTCTATCTCTATTTAAAATTCTATTTTCATTGAAATGAAATAGATCCAAAGAAAGAGAAAATTCATTTCAAAAAACATACACCATCTTCACTCAAGTCTTTCATGTCAAATAGTAAATTAAGCATGTTCTCAGTTTCATTTTCATAATATAAGTTAGAATAAAAATTCAATAATTCACTTATGCATACAAAACAAAAAGTATTGTGCATTTCACCTTCATCAATTTTGAAATCATTCAAACTAATCAAGTAAACAATTTTTTTTTTAATTGCTTCAAAGTTGTTCTCAGAATATAAATGATAAATTATATAACTTATATTCTTTCTTTTATGGTAAAAACTACATAGTTTTCCATGCTTGGTTTACATATATTCTCATCTTTGACTTACACAAAAGTATATATTTCTACTTATGACTATAACAAATCATATATCAACATCAACAAAACAAGCATGTAAGTTAATTTAGAGACATGAATGCAAGTGTCAACAATTTTCTGTTTGCTTGTCTAAAGATAATAGGTTTACGAATTTATTTTTCCAAAGATTAAATTTTTAAAGAACACAAGTTACTTTCTATGAGAAGTTATCTTTCAAATTATAAGCAACAAAATATTCATGACTAAAATTTAGTCTCACTATATATGCTTTTCTAGGTTCATTCTTAGTGAATTATTTGTCACCTTCATTTTTCTAGTTCCTCTAATTTAAATCAAATGTGTTAAAACATAGGATATGGAACCCCCACTATTTTTTGACTCAAACAAGAATTTCAAAACAATATCAAACTCCAAAAATTGTGAAAAACTAATGAACCAATGATCTAAACCCAAATTGTTTTACACAACATAGAGAATAAAAAATCAAACAATTTTCAAGAAAACAACATTGCCTAATTCACTACTCAAAAGATAATATTTGATATCAAGACAAGTTACTCTAAGCATCTTTATAAAATTCTCAAGTATTTTATTTCATCCAATATCATTGCAAGTTGCGTAAGATTTGAAAATGTACATGCTTTTATTAGTTAGTTAAGATTACATGATGTTACTCAAAAAATTCACCAAGTTTATAAGAAAATATAACATGCTCATATTCATCACTAACTCATTGATTTCTTAAAAGCATGACAAAAACTCATATTTCAAATATTCAAAATTCAATTCATGTTATGATAAAATTATAATATTATATTCAAACATTTTATCCATAAACTATCATTTGTAGTAGTGTAATGATCAAATTCAACAAATTTCTAATCTCAATCTTGTTAATAACAGTTAGGCGGAAACTAGAATTCTTTCTCATTTCGGAAGTACCCAAAGTAAACTTTGAGATTGTACCAATACCGAAAATCCTAGTGATGTGAGTATATCTCAACACCACTTTCTTTCAAATGATTTGGTTCAACTTTTGAACCATAACCTATCAAAACAAATATGGTGTAAAACACCAATATATACCAACCTCTCACCGTATCCACAATTCACATTTACTTAGATTGAAAAGCGTTTTTAATAACATTTGGTATCCTTACAATGCCGTGCAAGAATAGCAAATAAATTCATAATCAATGTAGTAGCAGGAAATCCCACACTACACCCCTCACAAGAATTCACACAATCAAGTCATTTTAAGATGAACAATTATATTCTTTATTGATTAAAACTCACAAATGCTACAAGATGGAAAGGAAATAAGCCAAAGAATTTACAACCGCTCTAAACTTTCTCTCTCTTGATAACTTGCCCCTCACTCGAAAAAGATCTCTACTCCTCTTAAGCCTGTTCGGTTCTTTATATAGGACATTACATAGTGGATGACAGCTAAGCTGTCCTTTATTTTCGGATCTGACTTGCGACATTCTCGCGAGTGTACAAATATTAAATCTCGCAACACTCCTAAATCTCGCTAAGTCTTCGCATCTTCCTCGTGTTTAAGCTGTCGTCATCCATTGCGTCATTTATATTATCCATCTGCGACATCTTCGCAATGTGTCATTTATGGATTTTGCAAGGGTCTTGGTGTTGCGATATTCTGGTCCTATATCTTGCCTCTTCTCATGTATTCTCTGCGAAGGGGAGAATGTCATGAGAATTAATACTTTCAAAATGCCGCAGTTGTTCATTTCTTTCTGCCGACAAGATTCCGTGAATTAAGCATAACCGTTTACACGTGTTAAATTTTCCCCTATTCACCGGCACTTTAAATGCTAACCGGTCATCATTTTTTGTTTATTTAAGAAGAGATCCATTGTAAAAATGTCTTCTTTCTTTTACTTCGTCTTCTTCATCTGTAAATCCTTTTTTTTTGTCGTCTGCAACTTTTTCACTGTTCCTTTTTCCGTAAATCCTCTCCATCTTTCTGCGGCTGTTCTTATGGAGCCATCAAGGTTTGTTTATTTTGCTGAAACTGATCTTCTTAAAATTGATTTTCTCTCTTTGAAATTATTTTATTTGATATTGTTCATCTTTAGATAATTCCCATATCAATTTCTGTTTCAAAGAAAAACACTTCCAAACACCAAGTTTACGATCCAAAACCCTAATGTTCCCAAGAGTTCGCAGCAAAAACTCGCTGTGAACAAAAGAAAGCCTGCGAATTGCAAGGTATTAAGAAACACTTATTCTTTTAATAACAATATTGTTGCCTCTGTTTCTTATATGATTTGTGATTCGCAGGGTGATGCAAATGTCGAGAGGCCCCCTAAAAGACCTCGCCATCCTAAAAATGTTGAAACAACTGTTCCATTTCCTTTGTTTAAGCTTTCAACACCTCCTGCGACATCTTCGCAGGCGGAATATCCTCTTCTCATTTGCGAAAATGTCGCTGCAGATTCATCCCCTGTAACTAATCTTTCTATAAATGAAATTCCTCACAATAACCCTGTTGCGAATGAACCCTTCTCTTCTTCTACTTTCAATGCCTCTTCTCTTAACATTGCCTCAACCCTAGTCATTAACCTTCATCAAATCTCGTCTTCTGATGACATATCTATGGCGAAAGATGATTCAACTCTCCCACCTTCTTCCATCATCGATTCATCATCCGAATCTCTCCCTTTTACTAAAGAAAATTTGGAAGGGATGGATATTGCTTTTAAGGTTTTATCCAACCTTCTAGATGATGTCAAGAAAGCTTCTACTGATCCTATCAGATTTGGTGTTTGCGAGGTTTTAAGTAAATATTTTGGCTCTGACAGAATGGTTTCGCAAACATCTTTAGAGAAGGAAGTTGAAGCTTTGAAAAATAACCTCCAAGCTATGAAGAATGAAGTTGAAGCTCTTCATCTTGAGAATAAAAAACTTCAAAATGTTTCGCTGTATCGTGATAATCTTCGCAGGAAGAATGAAGAACTAAAAGGTAAAGTTTTTTTTTTTTTTTTTTTTTTTTTTTTTTTTTAAAATCTCTGTTTCCCCTTTAAGCTCTAAACCAGAAACGAAAAATGGAGATATATCAATTTGAATCCGTCGCCGAAGAAGCCTGAATGGATAGAGATGCTTGGATGGATCAATATAACCAATTAGATAATCTTCATACGTACTCTGTTGATCAAATAGATAACCTTACCAAGGAGAATGCTCAATTAGTCCAAAAGCAAAATTTATTAAGTAATGAATTATCTCGCCTCTCTTACTTTTTGACTAAAGCTAATCTGGAGTTGGAAACTTTATCAGATGAGAATCAAACCCTATCTCAGGAGAAACGAGTTCTTTTGAATAAGGTGGCGATCTCTTCGCAAGAACTAACATTTGCCAAAAAGTATGTAATGATCAAGAAAGATCTCTCTGCTCATTGAGAAATAAACTCAAAGAAGTAATAGAATCATCTTCTGCGGAGAGAAATAAACTTATTCAAGGTAGAATAGATTTAAGCATAAAAGCAAGTCAACTCAAAGATCAATATTCCAAGTTGGAAGAATCCTAAACCTCTCTTGCGAAGCAAAACACCTTACTTATTTCTAATGAAAAAAGTTTACGATCTCGGCTGAAAGGTTTGGTTGGTGATAAGTTTGACAATGTCATGGTCACTTGGAGAATAGTTGCTTGGCTTTAACTTAATATCTTATCTCGCAAAAGGAAGGTAGTCATAAAATTTGACTGCTTCAACCATTTTTTCTTTGTTAAGTCCTTTTATTATGTCTTCCTTGCGAATCTTTCGCCTATATGATTTTCTTTATTCTTTGTTTTTGCAAAATATGAGAAAGATCTTCGCTCTTCCCTTTCTACTTTGGAAGCTAACTATGCCAAGATTCACAAAGAAAATGCATTACTTGCTACTTCTCTTGCTCGTTCTCGCGATCGGGCAGAAAGAAGATTTGATTATCTCTCTTACTCCAAAGATACCCAAAGTAGGAATCACCAGAAGGCACTTCTTCGCCAAGTTCATCTTAGGGCTGAAGTTATTGTGAATGAAATTTTATTATCCAAGTCTCTCTCCCCTGTATCCGTCGAGCCTTTGGAAGTAGATGATGATGAAGTCCCTGGTACTCCGGACAGCGATTATCACTATGAAAGTGGCGAAGATTTCGCAAATGAAGAAGAGGTTCCTACAATTGATGAAGGTGTTGATAATAATCCAGATGGAGGAGAAATTGAAATAAATCAAAATGAAGGAAGAACCGGCGAAGCTGATAAAACCAGCGAAATCGAGAAAGCTAGCCAGAGTGATAAAATTAATGAAGGATGTCCATTATCTCCTTCTTGCGAAAAAGTTGATGTTGAGAGTTGAACTTCTTTTGTAATTTTATTTCTTTGAACCTCTTCAACTATATAACTTCTTGCATATAATGCATTTCAGTCCTCTTTGAGGTGCACTTATTTCTTTATTATTGTGTTTATTTGCGAGAAAGATAATGTCCATTGTTGAATAATTCCCATACTGCCTCTCATTATCTTTCTTGCAATGGATGACCTGCATAAATAATAATTAGTTTTTATAATCTTTTATTGAATCATGTGGTCTTATTTTGCCTTCCTAGTTAAAGGTCTTATTTCGCCACCTCTTGTCATTGCGACAAAATCGCAGGACGTCTTTGCATTTACATGCAAAAACCCATTGATCTTGCCTTAACCTTTTCTTTGAAATTTTTGTTGCGACAATATGACAGGCCTAAAAATTCTTGCGAAAATAAAGCCCCATGACATTGCCGTCTTGCGACGAAATCGCAGGACGTCCTTACATTTTCATGTACTGACCCATTGATCTCGTCTTATCTTTATCTTTTGTATTATTGCCTCTTCAGGATTGTCGCACAAATATGACAATCCTATATTTTCTTGCGAAAATAAAGCCTCATGACATTTGCGTCTTAAGACACTTATCAGCTCCCTAATGCGGGGTGCCGCCCTTATCATCCCCCCTGGTTGCCCCTTCAAGGAGGCGTACTTCTGCCATACAAGGATAGCTCCCCCCATCCGGTCTTAACAACAACCAGTTGTTTTCGTAGCCTATTATCCCTTTTGCCTATAGGGCTTATGGTTACGAGACTGCACCCTAAGTGGAGTTTTCTTGGCCGAGAAAAGATATGCCGAGACTTGCCAAGAATGGCCGAGACACTTCAAATGCCCAGGCACCCTTGGCTCAACCGTGTACCTCGGCGCCTTGGTCAAATGCTGACTCCTTAGAAGAGACCCTCGGTCGTCCAATCTAAGTCATAAGCTTAGATTGAAAATCCAAGGTACCTCTCCTGGATGGGCTTTATTGACCCCAATTCTCCATGACTCAGGTTCCAGGGGCGGTGTAACCTTTTCCCTGAGCCATGTTAACAGGTACCCCCTTTTATGACGTACTTTAGGTCTTACATTTGCCTCTTGCGAAATTTTGATTTCGCGAACTAGGGTGTACGCCATAGCAGGTTCGCCCCTTTCTGATATATATAATTGATTTTTGATTATCTCTTGTCATTATCTGTGCGAGATTTTCGCATGTTCTTTCTTTATTTTTACGATCTCATGATAATTCTTTCACAAGATTTTCATATAAATTCATTTTGCTTCAATCATACATTATTTCGCAGTCTAATCTTTTCCCACAATCTTTTACGGGTAATATCTCTTCAAGTATAACCTATTCCATGGTCTATCCAATATGTGGCCCACGTCTTTACCCTCAGGATCCATCAATCTATATGCCCCTGTTCCAACTATATCCTTAATGATATAAGGTCCATCCCATTTTTTTCGCAAGCTTGCCACCACTTTGTCGTTGATATATTGGTGTATCTCTCAATACCAAATCACCTGGTTGAAATTCGCGTGTCTTAACACGTTTATTATATTCTCTGGCTAATCTTCGTTGGTAATTCTCCATATGCTGTAGAGCTCTTTCTCTTTTTTCTTCTAATTCATCTAGTTTGGTTAAAATATTACCCGCACTAAGTTTTTTCTCCCAAGCTTCTCTCTTTGTTGTTGGAATAATAACTTCTGTTGGTAGTACATCCTCAACTCCATATGTTAAACAGAAAGGTGACATTCCCGTAGCTTCTCGCCTGGTTGTATTGTAAGCCCATAATGCATTATGAACTTGTTCACACCATGCTCTATTATGCCCTTCTAATTTCTTCTTCAATATATCTGCGATTGTTTTATTTGTTGCTTCTGCCTGTCCGTTGGCCTGAGGGTATAAAGGAGTTGACTTTCCACATTTTATCTTAAATGCATTATGTAGTTGTAGGAAATCCTACACTACACCCCTCACTAGAATGTACACAATTAAGTCATTTTCATATGAATGATTATGATTTCTATTGATTGAATACTTGAATCTTTACAATATGAAATAGAAATGAGTAGTAGAATTACAATCACTCTAAAACTTTCTCTCTCCTAAAGACTTGCTTAACAATTCAAAAAGAACTCTCCTACAACAGACTGACTCAACCCTTTATATAGGGTAGTACACAGTGGATGACAACTAAGCTGTCCTTTATTTTCGGGAATGGCTTGCGAGATATCGCAAGTGTACAAGTATACAATCTCGCGACACTCCTAAATTTCGCTGAGTCTTCATATCTTCCTCGTGTTCTGGCTGTCGTCATTCATTGCGTCATTTATTTTACTTCCATGCGACTCCCTCGCAATGTCGTCATTTATTAATCTCGCGAAGTATTGATGTCGCGATATTCTGATCCTACATCTTGCCTCTTCTCATGTCTTCTCTGCGAAGGAGAGAATGCCATGAGAACCAATATTTTGAGATCTCGCAATCGTTGATTTTCCATCAATTTTCTGTCGACAAGATTCCGTGAATTCGGGAATGACTGTTTACACGTGTCTAAAATTTCCTTTTACTAAGCACATTTAATGTTATCCGGTTACTCTTTTCTCGTCTATTTAAAGGAGGATTCCTTGTGAAAGCATTCCTTTTCTTTTACTTCGTCTTCTTCATTGTCTGCGCAACTATTTTCTGCTCCTTTTCTTCATCATCTTCTTCATCGTTTTCCCGCTATTATTTTTTCTCTGTGTTTTTATGGCATCAAGGTTTGTTAATTTTGCTGAATTTGATCATTTTGTGATTGATCTCTTTTATTGAAGTTGTTTTATCCTGATATTGTTCTTATTTTAACGACTCCTATGCCATTTTTGTTTCAACAAGAACAAACCCAGTACCAAATTCACCATTACGAACCCTAGTATCTCTATGGGCTCGCAACCGAAATCCATTGCTTCTAAAAGAAAGCCTGCGAGTAACAAGGTATTTAAGAAACATTTATTCTTTTAATAACAATATTGTTGCCTCTGTTTCTTATTTAGCTTGTGGTTCGCAGGATGACCAAAATGCTGATAAGTCCCCCAAGAAGCCTCGCCATTCTAAACCCGTTGCGCCTTCTGTCACTTTTCCTTCATTCAAACTTACAACTCCTACTGCGACATCTTCGCAAGAGATCCCTACTATTTCTTCCAAAGATAACATTTCTATGCCTGAATTTCTCATAGATCAACTCCGTCACAACAGTCCCATTGCGAATGAGCCTATTTCTTCTTCTCGTGATATTTCTTTAACAAAAGATGATTCATCTCTCCCTTCTTCTATCACTATTACTTCCTTTTCTGAGCAGATCCCACTTACTAAAGAAAATTTAGAAGGAGTAGAGGTAGCCTTCAAAGTCCTATCAGACATTGTGAACGATGCTAAGAAGACTTCGTCGATCCCAAACTCGATATTTGCGAGATTTTTAGCAAACACCTTGGACCCGATAGAGTTTCGCAAACATCCTTGGAACAAGAAATTAACACTTTGAAGAATGATCTCCAAGCTATGACTGCAAAATGTAATACTCTCCATCTTGAGAATCAAAAACTTCAAAATGTTTCACTGGATCGCGATAACCTTCGCAATAAGAATGAAGAACTGAAAGGTATATATATATATATATATATATATATTTTTTTTTTTTTTATTTTTATTTTTTTTATTATTTTTTTTAAGACTCAAGTCCTTGTTCGCCCTTCAAGCTTTAAACCAGAAACGAAAAATGGAGATATATCAGTTGGAATCTACTGTTGAAGAAGTTCGAGTTGATAGAGATGCTTGGATGGAGCAATATAACCAATTAGATAATCTTCATACATATTCTGTTGATCAAATAGATAATCTTTCTAAAGAAAATGCTAATTTAGCTCAGAAACAAGACTCATTAAGTAATGACTTATCTCGCCTCTCTTATTCTTTGACCAAAGCTAATTTGGAGTTGGAAACTTTATCAGATGAGAATGGAACTCTTTCTCAAGAGAAGCGAACTCTATTAAACAAGGTGGCGATTTACTCGCAACAGTATGATGTTTGTCAAAAATTATGTAAAGAGCAAGAACAATCTCTTTGCTCGCTGAGAAATCAACTTGAAGAAGTTACTGCCGAGAAGGATAAACTAATTCAGGGTAGAATAAATTTAAGTGTAAAAGCAAACCAATTCAAGGATCAATGTTCCAAACTAGAAAAGTCCAACTCTTCCCTTACAAAAGAAAATGCTTTACTTATTTCCAACGAAAAAAATTGGCGATCACGTCTGAAAGGTTTAATTGGAGATAACTTTGACAATGCCATGGATCATTTGGAGAATAGTTGTTCAGCTCTAATCCAACATCTTACCTCGCAGAAGGAAGGTAGTCATAGAAGTTGACTGCCTCATCTATTCTTTCTTTATCAAGCCTTCATATTTTTTTATTTGTATAATTCTTTTATTTTTGTTTTGCAGAGTCTGAGAAAAAACTTCACTCCTCCATTACTGCTTTGAAATCTGATTACTCAAAAATTCGCAAGGAGAATGGAATACTCACTGCTTCTCTTGCACGTTCTCGCGATAGGGCAGAAAGAAAATTCGACTACATGCGTGACTGTAAAGATATAGAGAGTAAAAATCAGCAGAAAGCACTTCTTCGTCAATTTCATCTTAGAGCAGAATTTCTTGTGAATAATGTTTTACTATCTAAATCTCTTGATCCTGTGTCTGTTGAACCTCTAGAAGTAAGTGATGATGAAGTTCCTAATTCTCCTGATAGCGATTTTGATTATAATACTGGCGAAGAACTCGAGAATGAAGAAACTGTCTCTCCCAATAAAACTGTCAATGATGATGTCGCGAATGAAACTGTCAATGAAGAAGGATCTCATTGGAAATATATTAGCTAGCGAAAACGTAGATAAAGTCATTTGAAGAAAACCCAACATCCCCTTCTAGTGAAAAAGCTACTATTTGAGAAATGATTTTCTCTTGTAATCTTTCTTCTCGTACTTTTGCTCCTTTATGTACTTCTATCATCTTTTTTTAATGTATGTACTCGTTTGCGTTACTCTTTTTCTTTTAACAAGTATAATTTTTAGTATTTAATAATTTTTGGTGCTTCTTCTTTCTTTCTCCTTTATGTTGAAATTCACTTTTGCGACAAAATCGCAGGAAGTCTTTACATTTTCATGTATTGACCCATTGATCTTGCCTTATCATTGTTTTTGTGTGGTCTTATTTTGCCTTCCTAGTTAAAGGTCTTATTTTGCCACCCCTCATTTTGCATCAATATGACAGGTCTAAACATTCTTGCAAACATAAAATCCCGTGATATTGACGTCTTGCGACAAGATCGCAGGACGCCCTTACAGTTTCATGTAATGACCCATTGATCTTGTCTTATCGTTTCTTTAGTATTTTTGCCTCTGCAGGATGTTTCATTTGCGACAATATGACAGGACTAAATGTTCTTGCGAATATAAAGCCCCATGACATTGCCGTCTTGTGACACTTATCAACTCCCTAATGAGGGTGCCGCCCTTATCATCTCCCTGGTTGCCCCTTCAAGGAGGCGTACATCGGCCATACAAGACTAGCTCCTCCCATCCGGTCTTAACAACAACCAGTTGTTTTCGCAGCCTCTTATCCCTTATACCTACAGGGTTTATGGTTACGAGACTGCAACCTAAGTGGAGTTTTCTTCGGGCCGAGTGCAACATATGCCAAGACTTGCCAAGAATGGCCGAGACACTTCAAATGCCCCAGGCACTCTTGGATCAACCGTGTACCCCGACGCCTTGAGCATACACTGACTCCTTGGAAGAGACCCTCGGGCGTCCAACCAGGGTATAACCTTATATATATAGTTGGAAATCCAAGGTATCTCTCCCGGATAGGCTTTCATGGGCCCCAAATCTCCATGACTCAAGTTCCAGGAGCGGTGTAACCTTTTCACTGAGCCATGTCAAGAGATACCCCCTTATATGACGCACTTTAGGTCTTACATTTGCCTCTTGCGAAATATCATTCGCGAACTAGGGTGTACGCCATAAAGGTTTGTCCCATGCACTCACTCATTCATTTTTGTCAATTCGTTCAATCATTCATTTTTGGTAAATATTTGACAATTCATTTGCGAGATATTCGCACATTCTTTCTTGATTTCGCAATCTCTTTGTCGCGGGAACATTTCATATCATTTCATTCATTTAACATTTCAGAATTTATTCTTTCTTTTCCATCTTCTATGGGTAATATTTCTTGAGATATAATCTATTCCATGGTCTACCCAATCTCTGGCCCACATCTTTGCCTTCTGGATCCATTAACCTATATGCCCCTGTTCCAACTATCTCCTTGATGATATAAGGTCCATCCCACTTTTTCGCTAACTTGCCACCACTTTCTCGCTGATATATTGGTGTTTCTCGCAACACCATATCACCTGGTTGAAACTCGCGTGTTTTGACACGTTTGTTATATTCTCTGGCCAATCTTCTTGATAATTCTCCATATCTTTGTCAGTGCTCTCTCTTTTTTTCTTCTAACTCATCTAATTTAACTAAAATGTTACCCGCACTAAGATTTTTCTCCCAAGCTTCTCTCTTTGTTGTTGGAATAATAACCTCTGTCGGAAGTACAGCTTCAACACCATAGGTTAGGAAAACCGGTGACATCCCTGTAGCTTCTCGCCTTGTTGTATTATAATCCCATACCGCATTATGCACTTGCTCACACCATGCCTTATTATTCCCTTCTAGTTTTTTCTTCAATATATCAACAATTGTTTTATTTGTTGCTTCTGCCTGTCCATTAGCCTGCGGGTATAAAGGAGTTGATTTCCCACATTTTATTTGAAATGCATTAAGCAATAATTCTATATTTTGTCCCTCAAACTGTTTCCCATTGTCAGATACCAACTTTGCTGGAATTCCAAATCTGCATATTATGTATTCGAATATGAAAGTAAAAATATCTTTGTCGCGAATGTGTTGTACCGCTTTTACTTCTGCCCACTTTGTGAAATAATCTGTTGCAACAATCAAATATCTCCTTTGCCCTGTACCTGGTAGAAATGGTCCTACAATGTCTAATCCCCACTTTCCAAAAGGCCATACACTTGTTGAAGAAGTTAACGGTGCACCTGGTGCATGTATTTTCTTTCCATGCCTTTGACAATCTTCGCAACGTCTTGATATTTTCTTCGCATCTTCATGCATATATGGCCAATAATAGCCTTGCATTTTCGCCTTATGTGCTAAAGATCTTCCGCCACTATGATTGCCAGCATCCCCACTGTGTAGCATTTTTAATACTGCTTCTCCTTCCTTTCGTGTTAAACATCTGAGCGAGGGTCCATTAAAGGATCTTCGGTACAATACTCCGTCTCTTAATTCATAATTTGTTGCACGGCTTTTTAATTTATGCATTTCTAATCTATTTCTTGGTGTTTCTCCTTTCATTAGATAAGCATGAAGTTCTGTCCTCCAATCCTCGCAATGGGATCTTTGTGCTTCCTCTTCTATGAGCATTACTTCTGCTTCTTCCTCTTCCTCTTTGTTGATTGATGGTGATTGAAGTGTCTGTATTTTTATGCATCTCGCAGATGGATCTGTCATCATACTCGATATAAAAGCAAAAGCATCTGCGAGCCTATTGTCTTTTCTTGATATGTGTCTCCACTTTATTTTTTGGTATCTTCGTTGACAATTCGTCAACAAGCTTTTTGTACTTTTTCAAGGATGCTTCATTTGTAGTATACTCTTCTTTTATCTGACGAATAGCTAATTGAGAATCACTGGTAATTCTTACATTCTCCAACTTCATTTCTATTGCAAATCGCAAAGCATGTATTATAGCTTCATACTCTGTTTCATTGTTAGTAGATGCAAACTCCAATCTGAAAGAAAAAGCCATTTTATTGCCTTCTGGCGAAATTATAATGATCCCAATTCCGTTACCTTCTCCATTTGATGATCCATCTACCAATATTTCCCATCTATTTGGCTCTGTTAATAAATCCCTTGGATTTCCATGTTCTTCTTCTATATCCATCATTTCTTCTACTGCCTCATCTTCTTCTAATGGAAATTCTGCTAAAAAAATCTGCTACAACTTGCGATTTTGGTGAGGATAACACTTCATATTTGAGTTTACAATGACTTACTTGAGCATTCCACCTTTCAACCCTTCCTGATCTTTTTGAATTTTTCATCACTGACTCAATTGGTACTTTTGTCATTACCTTTACCGTGTGCGCTTCAAAATAGATGCGAAGTTTAAACGTTGCGTAAACTAATGCCAAAATTAGTTTTTCAATTTTTGAATAATTTTCTCTGCAGTATTGAATGTTTTCTTTGATGTAATAGATTGGTTTTTCCACCCCTGCGTCCATTCGCAATAATACCGCGCTTAATGCATGCGAGGTTGTCGCGACGTAAATTAGTAATTCCTCCCCGTCTTCTGCTTTTTGTAATATTGATATATCCATTAGATGTTCTTTTATTCCTTGCAATGCCTTTTCACACTCATCCGTCCACCTAAATTTCGTTCCCTTTTTAAGTATGTTTGAAAAATGTTTGCACTTATCGGATGATCTCGGAGATGAATCTTCCTAGCGAAGCTAATAATCCATTTAACTTTTGCACATCTTTCACTGTTGCTGGTGTTGGCATGTCTCGAATTGCTTGTACCTTCTCCAGATCAACTTGTACTCCTTCTTTTGATACAATGTATCCTAAATTTTTTCCAGATGGCACTCCAAAGGTACATTTTTCTGGATTTACTTTGATGTTGAAACGTCTCATTTGTTCAAAAATTTCCTTCAAATCTCGCACATGATCTTTTCCTTCTTTGCTTTTTATTAACATGTCATCCACATATACCTCTAATGTTTTATGTATCCATTGTTCGAACACTTTCTCCACCATCCTTTGATACGTCGCACCGGCATTTCGCAATCTGAATGGCATTTTTGTGTAACAGCATAATCCTCTTGGGGCAAAAAAGGCAAAGATGTTCTTGGTCTTCTTCGGCGAGAGGGATTTGATTGTATCCCTTATATCCATCCGGGGAAGATATCCTTTCATTTTCTGCGCTTTGATTCGACCATCTGCGGAATATCTGGTAAGGGAAAACTATCTTTTGGGCAAGCTTTGTTTAAATCGGTGAAATCTATGCAAATTATTATTTCTTTTTTCTTCTTCGGAACTACGACCATATTCGCTATCCATTCGGGGTATTTTGCTTGCCTAATAATGCCAGCATCAAGCATCTTCTGCAACTCTTCTTCTATTTGAGGATGATATGCTGTCGCGATCTTTCTAATTCTTTGTTTGAATGGTCTGGCATTTTTATCAATCTCTAATTTATGACACGCTACAGATGGATCTATTCCAGGCATCTCATCCATATCCCATGCGAAGATATCTTTATAATCTCGCAACAAATCAACGGTCTTTCTTTCTTCATACGCTTCCATTTTAGTTCCAATTTTTAACATCTTGGGTTCTTCTTCAGTTCCAATATTCACTTCCTTTGTTGGTTCTGCCGTAACGTAGCTAGCCTTCGTTTCTCCCATGGGCGTTGGCCCTCTTATTTCCTTTGCGAGATCACTCTCTTCACCACATATTCCTTTTCCTTCTTCCGCTCTTATCATATATGTTCTAAATTCTTCTTCCTTTTTTGCTGCTTTTGCCATCTTCTTGCGATCTTTTCGCCTCTTCACTCGTTCTTCATAATGTTTTACTTCGATTTGATGATACATTCTTCCTTTATCGGTATCTCCTCTAATTTCGCCAATTCCACTCGGCATAGGAAATCTGACACATTGATGAAATGTTGATGCTCAGCTTTTATTGCGTGTATCCATGGCCTTCCCAACGAGTATGTTATACGGTGATTCCATATCTACCACACATAACGTCACATTTGTTTCAATTTCTCCCAACAAAATTCATATCTTTATTTCCCCTTTAGGTTTTGTTATTGATTTGCCGAAACCATAGATATGACATGTTGTCGAAGTCATTTCTTCATCTTTGTACCCCAATTTTTTATATGCATGATAAAACATTATATTCACTGAACTCCCTGTATCCACTAAAGTTCTATTTATTGCCCATTCTTCCATTGTTTTTGTTAATTTTCATTCTTCTTTGCTGGCACTTATCGTAATTACTAGAGGAGATGTGTGATTTAAGCTCTCTCCTGACATCTCTGTTGCCGTGAATATAATTCTCTGTTTTTCCCATTCTTTCAAGGGTAACACCTCCTTTTCTTGTTATGATTTTCTTTCCTTCAAAATCTCTTTTATGTATTCTCCTTTAATACTTTCATGAAATTCATTAACCATTGATTTTGAAATCATATTACATTCCATTTCTTCATTACTCTCTCTGATTCTAATTTTCTTCAATTTATCCATCATACTCTTGATTTTTACTGTTTTAATGACAATATCCAATCTTTTATCTTCAATCAACCCCTCCTTCTAGCGCCATTATGTAGTTGCAGGAAATCCTACACTACACCCCTCACTAGAATGTACACAATTAAGTCATTTTAAGATGAATGATTATGATTTCTATTGATTGAATACTTGAATCTTTACAATATGAAATAGAAATGAGTAGTAGAATTACAATCACTCTAAAACTTTCTCTCTCCTAAAGACTTGCTTAACAATTCAAAAAGAACTCTCCCTACAACAAACTGACTCAACCCTATATATAGGGTAGTACACAGTGGATGACAACTAAAGCTGTCCTTTATTTTCGGGAATGGCTTGCGAGATATCGCAAGTGTACAAGTATACAATCTCGCGACACTCCTAAATTTCGCTGAGTCTTCATATCTTCCTCGTGTTCTGGCCGTCGTCATTCATTGCGTCATTTATTTTACTTCCCTGCGACTCCCTCGCAATGTCGTCATTTATTAATCTCGCGAAGTATTGATGTCGCGATATTCTGATCCTACACATTAAGTAACAGTTCTATATTCTGTCCCTCAAATTGTTTCCCATTGTCAGACACCAACTGTGCGGGGATTCCAAATCTGCATATGATATTCTCAAATATGAATGTAAAAATATCTTTGTCGCGAATGTGTTGTACTGCCTTTACTTCAGCCCATTTTGTGAAATAGTCTGTAGCGACAATCATATATCTTCTTTGCCCAGTTCCTGGTAAGAATGGTCCCACAATATCTAAACCCCATTTTCCAAAAGGCCATACACTTGCTGAAGATGTTAATGGTGCTCCTGGTGCATGTATTTTCTTTCCGTGCCTTTGGCAATCTTCGCAACGCCTTGATATTTGCTTCGCATCCTCGTGCATAAACGGCCAATAATAACCTTGCATCTTCGCTTTGTATGCCAAAGATCTTCCAGCGCTGTGATTGCCAGCATCCCCACTATGTAACATCTTTAGTACTTCTTCTCCTTCTTTCCGTGTTAAACATCTGAGTGAAGGTCCGTTAAAGGATCTCCGGTACAATATTCCATCCCTTAGTTCATAATTTGTCGCACGGCTTTTTAATTTGTGCGCCTCCAATCTATTCCTTGGTGTTTCTCCTCTTTTTAGGTATGCATGAAGTTCTGCTCTCCAATCTTCAATACTAGGTATTTGTTCTCCATCTTTTATTATCATTACATCTACCTCTTCTTCTTCTTCTTTATTGATTGATGGTGATAAAAGTGTTTGTATCTTTATACATCTCGCAGCTGGGTCTGTCATCATACTTGACATGAAAGCAAAAGCATCTGCGAGTCTGTTATCTTTTCTTGATATGTGTCTCCATTTAATTTTTGGGATTCTCGCTGACAACTCTTCAACAAGTTTTTTGTATTTCTTCATGGATGATTCATTTGTAGTGTATTCTCCTTTTATTTGACAAATGAATAATTGCGAATCGCTGGTGATTCTTACATTTTCCAACTTCATTTCTATTGCGAACTTCAAGGCATGTATCACAGTCTCATATTCTATCTCATTATTGGTGGATGCAAACTCCAATCTGAAGGAAAAAACCATTTTGTTGCCCTCTGGCGAAATCAAAACAATTCCAACTCCATTACCTTCCCCATTTGATGATCCATCCACCAATATTTCCCATCTGTTTGGCTCTGTTAATAGATCTCTTGGATTTCCATGCTCTTCTTCTGTATCCATCATTTATTCCACTGCTTCATCATCTTCTAAGGGAAATTCTGCTAAGAAGTCTGCAACAACTTGCGATTTTGGTGAAGATATTATTTCATATTTGATTTTGAAATGTCCTATCTGTGCATTCCATCTCTCAACTCTGCTCGATCTTTTTGAATTTTTCATTACCGACTCGATTGGTATTTTTGTCGTACCCTTATTTCATGTGCCTGAAAATATATTCGAAGTTTAAATCTTTGCATAAACTAATGCCAAAATTAGTTTTTCAATCTTTGAATAATTTTTCTCTGCAAAGATTGAAGGTTTTCTTTGATGTAATAGATTGGTTTTTCAACTCCTGCGTATACTCGCAATAACACAACACTTAACGCATGCGAAGTTGTCGCAAGATAGATTAATAATTCTTCTCCTAGTTCTGCCTTTTGCGAAATAGATATATTCGTCAGATGTTCTTTTATTCCTTGAAAAGCTTTCTCGCAATCGTCTGTCCATCTAAACTTCTCCCCCTTTTTGAGTATATTGAAAAAATGTTTACATTTGTCTGATGATCGCGAAATGAACCTTCCCAATGAAGCTAAGAGTCCATTTAACTTCTCAGACATCTTTTACCGTCGCCGGTGTTGGCATGTCATGAATCGCTTGTACTTTCTCTGGATCAACTTGTATTCCTTCTTTTGATACGATGTAACCTAAAAAATTTCCCGATGCAACCCCAAAAATACATTTTTCTGGATTTACCTTGATGTTAAAATGTTTCATTTGTTCAAAAATTTCCCTCAGATCTTGGACATGATTTTTTGCTTCTTTACTTTTTATTAACATATCATCTACATATACTTCCAATGTTTTGTGTATCCATTTCACAAACACATTTTCTACCATCCTTTGGTATGTTGCTCCAGCGTTTCGCAAACCAAATGACATTTTTGTGTAACAATATAACCCTCTTGGAGCGAAAAAAGCAGTATGCTCCTGATCTTCTTCAGCGAGAGGAATTTGATTGTACCCTTTATATCCGTCTAGAGAAGATATTCTATCATTTCCTGCTGCTGATTCGACCATTTGTGGAATATCCAGTAATGGAAAACTATCCTTCGGACAAGCTTTATTTAGATCAGTAAAATCTATACAAATCCTTATCCCTTTTTTCTTCTTTGGAACTATGACCATATTTGCTATCCACTCTGGGTATTTTGCTTGTCTTATAATCCCTGCATCAAGCATCTTCTGCAACTCTTCTTCTATTTGAGGATGATACGTTGTCGCGATTTTTCTGATTCTTTGTTTAAATGGCCTTACATTTTTGTCAATTTCCAATCTGTGACATGCCACAGATGGGTCTATTCTAGGCACCTCATCCATGTTCCATGCGAAAATATCTTTAAATTCTCGCAACAAACCAATAGTTTTTTCTTCTTCATCTGCTTCCATCTTGGTCCCAATTTTTAGTATTTTGGGTTCTTCTTCGGTCCCAACATTCACTTCCTTCGTTGGTTCTGTCGCAGTATAGCTGGCCTTAGGTTCTCCCATAGGTGTAGGTTCTTTTATCTCCTTCGCAAGCTTAGTTCCTTCTTCCAAAATTTCGCTGGGTATCCCTTTTCCTTCCTTTGCTCTTATCATATAAGCTCTAAATTCCTCCTCTTTCTTTGCTTCCTTCACCATTTTTCTGCAATTTTTTCATTTCTTTGCACGTCCTTCATATTGTTTCACTTCAATTTGATAGGATAATCTCGCTTTATCAGCTTCCCCTCTAATTTCACCAATCCCACTTGGCATAGGAAATTTGATGCATTGATGTAATGTTGATGCTACAGCTTTAATCGCATGAATCCATGGCATTCCCAACAACATGTTGTATGGTGATTCCATATCCACTACGCATAATGCCATTTGTGTTTCAATCTCCCCCAGCAAAATTCGCACCTCTATTTCTCCTTTTGGTTTTGTTATAGATTTACCGAAGCCATGAATATGATAAGTTGAAGGAGACATCTCTTCATCTTTGTATCCCATTCCTCTGTATGCATGGTAAAAGATTATATTCGCCGAACTCCCCATATCAACTAGAGTTCTGTTTACCGCCCATTCTTCCATAATTTTTGCTTATTTTTCTTTATCTTTCTGTGTGGTTACTGTGATTACCAAAGGAGATGTGTGGTTTAAGTTTTCTCTTGATATCTCTGCTGCTGTGAATGTAATCTTATGTTTTTCCAAATCTTTCATGGGTGACGCTTTCTCCGTTGTTACGATTTTCTTTCCTTCAAAATCTCGTTTATGTATTCTCCCTCTGATATTTTCATGGAATTCATTAATCATTGTTTTTGTAATCAAACTACATTCCAGATTTCTATTACGTTCCTTGATTTTGATTTTCTCTACTTTAACTGATTTATCAATTTGTTTCATCATCTTCTTAATTTGAACAATCTTAACAACAATCTCCAATCTTTAATCTTCAATCCCTGTTTCTAGCGCCATATGTAGTAGCAGGAAATCCCACACTACACCCCTCACAAGAATTCACACAATCAAGTCATTTTAAGATGAACAATTATATTCTTTATTGATTAAAACTCACAAATGTTACAAGATGGAAAGGAAATAAGCCAAAGAATTTACAACCGCTCTAAACTTTCTCTCTCTTGATAACTTGCCCCTCACTCGAAAAAGAACTCTATTCCTCTTAAGCCTGTTCGGTTCTTTATATAGGACATTACATAGTGGATGACAACTAAGTTGTCCTTTATTTTCGGATCTGACTTGTGACATTCTCGCGAGTGTACAAATATTAAATCTCGCAACACTCCTAAATCTCGCTAAGTCTTCGCATCTTTCTCGTGTTCAAGCTATCGTCATCCATTGCGTCATTTATATTATCCATCTGCGACATCTTCGCAATGTGTCATTTATGGATTTCGCAAGGGTCTTGGTGTTGCGATATTCTGGTCCTACAATCAATATTATGTTCATTTCTTGGTGAGAGTTGATATTAACATTAGTTTTGACTAGGTTTCTAATTATTTCGGTTTTTGGTTCGTATAAAATTCCATCTCATAAGTTCCAAACTTATATGAGTCACATGTTTATTGTCATACACAATAATTCTCAATATCTTGTTTCCCTAAAATTTATTCTAAGATCGAACAATCAATTTATTCAATTTATGCCATTATTTGATCACTAAAATAACTACAAATAGTTCATCAAACATACCTCAATTGATTTTAAATATCAATTGGTTATAAACCATTGTCCATCCTTTGTGCACCAACAAAGAAATCAGCAACCCCATTGCTCCTCACATCGATTAATCTCCCGCAATTTTTATTTCATTGGAAAATAAAAACTTGCTCAAGTAAGTGAATTTTCACCTGTCATAACAATTTACATGTGAGCATTTGAAACCAAAAAATAAGTAAGGTATGCACTTACCTAATTACTTGAAAATCAGCTAAAATATAATACTCCAAGTTTCTCTTAAGTTTCAAACAAAGATTCAAAGTTATATAGTTATAACATCATACATATAGTTATGACTTTCTACTAAGCATATTATCAAACATATATGGTGCCTAAGTTTGATTTCTGTGACAACCCCGAATTTATATTAATAGTCCGGCCGGCCCTATCAATAGTAATTCAAGATCTTTCTATACAAACATAGGTCCATATAGCTCACGCTAGTCAAAACGTCTAACTGAATTGAAAGTAATATTCAATTAAAACCAATACTGCAAGAAAAATCTCTTTTTCATAAGAATAAGTACCAAACTGGACTAGAAGTTCAACTGAATTAAGAAATAAATGCTTTAGTTTTAACAAAGTTTTGATAAGAAGAATATTTGAAAAAAATAACAAATAACAATGTGATAACCTTGTAGAAAATAAAGGGAAACAAATTCAACAAAAAACCACATCAAGGAAGAGGTTCCACATCTTCCCAGATACTGCAGCGGAAAATCAAGAAAACCCCACAACTAGCCCCATTTATTATTCTGCTACCTGAAAGAGGAAAAATCAACACAAGGTCAGAGCCTTGGAAATGCAAGTTCACTCTCAATCCATCATATATACCGATAGCATATAAGATACAAAAGTATAAAGGTAGTCTATATTTTTTTAACTATAACGAAACTAGAGGAGAGGTTTAGCATTCTACACAAGTAATGATGCCGCTTACCTTCAGATGTTCACAAAAGTTCACACACACATTTAGGAATAAAAGATTTACATTCTATCCAGCGCCCACCGGTGCTCACAAGCTATATGCTATTGTGGCCCTGATCTCTTGGCTTATTCAACTCATCTACTACCCACCGCGACACTCAGCCTATTTGAATAGACGAGGCCCTGCTCTCTTAGTAAGTAGATTCACATACAACATATCATTCAATAAGGATTTAAATCCTAACAATAGTTCAACACCTTTACAAGACATTTCATAAGTCTAGAGTTCACACCTGCACTTCAATGCAACATTCATTCTCAGAAGAACAACAAGAATGCAAAATACATACTATAGCACATAACAGTTCAGAACTATCCCATCAGTTTTACACCAAACACCATAACTGGACCTGTCACATTCCTTATGAACTCTAAACTGATCCCAAAGAAATTTCTTCAACACATTCATGAATATAACACATACATTTCCCATAATTTCAGAGAAAAGTAACGGTTAGAAACCAAAATACGACCAATTCTATATGAACACCGAAAAACGAATTCCTACCGATTCACCTGTAAAAGTCAGTTGATTGAGGTACCTCCTAAACTCGGTTTTAAGTGAAAATTTTACAGTAAACTCAAATGGGTTACTGCCACAAAAATCTCAGACAATTATATGTAGTATAACTATGCGATTTTGGGTTTTCAGAACTGCCTAATTACACAAAATCTGCAGAAACCAGTCTCTAAAATATGGATTTTTATGTGACCTCTCCTAGTCCGATCAATCTGAAATTTTGGTCGAGTGATAAGTTCAAAGAAAGGCATAACATACTCAAAAACCACGATTATCCGATGGTTGGATCTCCATTTAGGTACCAGTCAGTACCTAATTTTTCAGGTGTCAGAAATAAAACTCAAGACGAATTTAACCTAGAAATCTCTACATCTTAACCTAGGTATTCAAGAGAATGAACAATTGAAGCTTACATAATACCAGTAGTACATGATAAAGCAAGAAAGAACTTGCCTTTGGCTTGAGATCCAATTCCTTAAGCTTCTCCACTGATTTCACCTCCGGTGGTTCTTGCAGACTCTATTCACGGCAAAAACTAGAAGCTAGGTTTTTATTTTCTTTTCTCTACAGCTGACCCTAATTTAAGTCTATTTATTTTTTTTACCTACTTAAGTGAGTAGTTTTATATAGCACACAAGATTACCTTAGGGACAACCTATTACTACTAAAAAAAAAATACAAGTGTACGCCATCTTACACCTCTAGTACACTCCTATATTGAATAGAACTTAGCTAATCATCCATAGTTATTGAGTAACTGGGTATTACATTCTTCTCCCCTAAAAAAAGATTTCGTCCTCGAAATCAACATACCTCAGAGTGGAACAAGAATGAATCATATCTTCAATATAACACTGAAACCAAGAATGTCAAGCACAAACAAATTAGTTGGAAAGTCTAAACACTGTAACTGCTAACTATACTCCCCCATCCCCAAAATCCAGACCATAAAACCGAAAGATCGCTCTTTTAAAACCAAGGAAAAACCGATAGAAAAATTCGACGATCAATACTCTTGCAAAACTGAATCAGTTACTCAAACGCTTAAAATAAATCATCGTACGATAAAAATGTATTCTTTAACTCACAACTTTCAAAAACCGGTAACCTCATACGCACAGTCCAATTCAATCGGAACCGTGCTCTGATACCAACTGTGACAACCCTAAATTTAAATTAATAGTCTGGCCGGCCCTATCAATAGTAATTCAAGATCTTTCTATACAAACATAGGTCCATATACCTCACGCTAGTCAAAACGTCTAACTGAATTGAAAGTAATATTCAATTAAAACCAATACTGCAAGAAAAATCTCTTTTTCATAAGAATAAGTACCGAAATGGACTAGAAGTTCAACTGAATTAAGAAATAAATGCTTTAGTTTTAACAAAGTTTTGATAAGAAGAATATTTGAAAGAATAACAAATAACAATGTGATAACCTTGTAGAAAATAAAGGGAAACAAATTCAACAAAAAACCACATCAAGGAAGAGGTTCCACATCTTCCCAGATACTGCAGCGGAAAATCAAGAAAACCCCACAACTAGCCCCATTTATTATTCTACTACCTGAAAGAGGAAAAATCAACACAAGGTCAGAGCCTTGGAAATGCAAGTTCACTCTCAATCCATCATATATACCGATAGCATATAAGATACAAAAGTATAAAGGTAGTCTATATTTTTTTAACTATAACAAAACTAGAGGAGAGGTTTAGCATTCCACACAAGTAATGATGCCGCTTACCTTCGGCAGTTCACAAAAGTTCACACACACATTCAGGAATAAAAGATTTACATTCTATCCATCGCCCACCGGTGCTCACAAGCTATATGATATTGTGGCCCTGATCTCTTGGCTTATCCAACTCATCTACTACCCACCGCGACACTCATCCTATTTGAATAGACGAGGCCCTGCTCTCTTAGTAAGTAGATTCACATACAACGTATCATTCAATAAGGATTTAAATCCTAACAATAGTTCAACACCTTTACAAGACATTTTATAAGTCTAGAGTTCACACCTGCACTTCAATGCAACATATATTCTCATAAGAACAACAAGAATGCAAAATACATACTATAGCACATAACAGTTCAGAACTATCCCATCAGTTTTACACCAAACACCATAACTGGACCTGTCACATTCCTTATGAACTCTAACTTGATCCCAAAGAAATTTCTTCCACACATTCATGAATATAACACAGACATTGTCCCATAATTTCAGAGGAAAGTAACGGTTAGAAACCAAAATACGACAAATTCTATATGAACACCGAAAACTGAATTCCTACCGATTCACCTGTAAAAGTAAGTTGATTGAGGTACCTCCGAAACTCGGTTTTAAGTGAAAATTTTACAGTAAACTCATATCCTAAATGGGTTACTGCCATAAAATTTCAGATAATTATATGTAGTATAACTATGCGATTTTGGGTTTTCAGAACTGCCTAATTACATAAAATATGCAGAAACCAGTCTCTAAAATATGGATTTTTATGTGACCTCTCCTAGTCCGATCAATCTGAAATTTTGGTCGAATGATAAGTTCATAGAAAGGCATAACATACTCAAAAACCACGATATCCGATGGTTGGATCTCCGTTTAGGGACCAGTCAGTACCTAATTTTTCAGGTGTCAGAAATAAAACTCAAGACGAATTTAACCTAGAAATCTCTACATCTTAACCTAGGTATTCATGAGAATGAACAATTGAAGCTTACATAATACCAATAGTACATGATAAAGCAAGAAAGAACTTGCCTTTGGCTTGAGATCCAATTCCTTAAGCTTCTCCACTGATTTCACATCCGGTGGTTCTTGCAGACTCTATTCACTGGCAAAAACTAGAAGCTAGGTTTTTATTTTCTTTTCTCTATAGCTGACCCTAATTTAAGTCTATTTATTTTTTTTACCTACTTAAGTGAGTAGTTTTATATAGCACACAAAATTACCTTAGGGACAACCTATTACTATGTAGGATCAGAATATCGCAACACCAATACTTCGCGAGATTAATAAATGACTGCGTCGCGAAGGAGTCGCATGGAGGAAAATAAATGACGTAATAGATGACGACAAAATGTAACATGAGGAAAGTGTGAAGACTTGGCGAGATTTAGGAGTGCCACGAGGACAAACAGTTACACATTCGCGAGGATTCGCAAGTCGATTCCGAAAATAAAGGACAGCTTAGCTGTCATCCATTATGTAATACCCTATATAAAGGGTTGAGTAAGTCTGTTGTAGAGAGGTCTTTTTGAATTGTTGAGCAAGTCATTAGGAGAGAGAATTAAGAGTGATTGTAATTTCTTTAGCTCTGTTCTACATTTCTTTGTAAATCTTTCAAGAAAACAATTAATAAAACATATTATTATTCATCTTCAAATGGATTGATTAAGCGAATTCGAGTGAGGTGTGTAGTGAAGGATTTCCTGCAACTACATATGCGCTAGAAACAGGGATTGAACAAGATTGAAGATCGAAGAGTACAATTAAAATCGTTTAAATCAAAAAAAAATGAGATAGGAAAAGGTTAAATCAGATGAGATAGAAGAATTAAGAACCAAGGAACATAATGAAGATATGGAATACAATTCAATTACAAAAGCAATGGTTAATGAATTCCACGAAAATATTAGAGGAAGGATACATAAACGAGATTTTGAAGGAAAGAAGATTATAGATGAGGAGAAGACATCGTCTTTGAAGGAATGGGAAAAGGTAAAATAACATTCACAAAGCAGAAGTACCTAGAGAAAATTTGAATCATATATCTCCACTAGTGATCACGATAAATGCAAGTAGAAAAAGAGAAGAATCGGCAAAAGCAGCGGAAGAATGGGAAATAAATAGAACTTTGGTGGATACAGGGAGTTTGGTGAGTATCATGTTTTACCATACCTACAAAAAATTAGGATATAAAGATGAAGAAATGAGTTCTCCAAGATATTATATTCATGGTTTTGGAAAATCTATAACAGTACCTAAAGGGGAGATAAAATTACGAATTTTACTCGGAGAAATTGAAACACAAGTAACATTAAGTGTAGTGGATATGGAATCGCCGTACCACATATTGTTAGGGAGACCTTGGGTACATGCAATTAAGGCGGTAGCGTCAACACTCCATCAGTGCATCAAATTTCCTATGCCGAGTGGAATTGGTGAGATCAGAGGAGATATTGATAAAGGAAGAATATATCATCAAATCGAGGTAAAGCATTATGAAGGGCAAGTGAAGAAGCGAAAAGATCGCAGGAAGATGATAAAAGCAACTAAGAAAGAAGAAGAATTTAGAATTTACATGATAAGAGCAAAAGAGGGAAAAGGAATACCTGGCGAAATCATGGAAAAAGGGAGTGAGTTCGCGAAGGAAATGAGAGGACCGACTCCTATGGGAGAACCGAAGTCTAGTTATGTCGCAGTAGAACAAACAAAAGAAGTGAATGTTGGAACCGAGGAGGAACCAAAAATCTTAAAAATTGGGACTAAAATGGAAGCGGATGAAGAAAGAAGAACTGTTGAGTTGCTGCGAGATTACAAAGATATTTTCGCATGGGATATGGATGAAATGCCCGGTATAGATCCATCGGTGGCTTGCCATAAATTGGAAATTGACAAGAATGTAAAACCATTTAAACAAAGAATTAGAAAGATCGCGACAAAGATATCACCCTCAAATAGAAGAAGAATTGCAGAAAATATTGGACGCGGGAATTATTAGACAAGCAAAATATCCCGAATGGATAGCAAATATGGTTATAGTCCCAAAGAAGAAAAAAGGAATAAGAATTTGTATAGACTTTACTGATCTAAATAAAGCTTGTCCTAAAGATAGTTTCCCATTACCAGATATTCCGCAATTGGTTGAAGCAGCGACAGGAAACGAAAGGATATCATCTCTTGATGGATATAAGGGTTACAATCAAATTCCTCTCGCCGAAGAAGACCAAGAACATACTGCTTTCTTTGCTCCAAGAGGATTGTACTGTTATACAAAAATGCCGTTTGGTCTGCGAAATGCCGGTGCGACATACCAAAGGATGGTGGAGAAGGTGTTCGCGAGATGGATACACAAAACATTGGAGGTATATGTAGATGATATGTTAATAAAAAGTAGAAAAGCAAAAGACCACGTACAGGATTTGAAAGAAATTTTTGAACAAATGAGGCAATTTAATATCAAAGTAAACCCAGAAAAATGCACCTTTGGAGTCGCCTCTGGAAAATTTTTAGGGTATATTGTATCCAAAGAAGGAATTCAAGTCGACCCAGAAAAAGTACAAGCAGTTCGCGATATGCCAACACCAGCGACAATAAAAGATGTTCAAAAGTTAAATGGGTTGTTAGCTTCGCTAGGGAGGTTCATCTCGCGATCATCTGACAAATGCAAGCACTTTTTCAATATCCTTAGAAAGGGATCGAAGTTTAAATGGACAGATGAGTGCGAGAAAGCCTTGCAAGGAATAAAGGAACATTTAATGGATATATCAATTTTGCAAAAAGCAGAAGAAGGAGAAGAATTGTTGATTTATCTTGCGACAACCTCGCATGCATTAAGTGTAGTGTTACTGCGAGTGGACGCAGGAGTAGAGAAACCAATTTATTACATCAGCAAAACTTTCAACGCTGCAGAAAGGAATTACTCAAAAATTGAAAAACTAATCTTGGCATTAGTTTATGCAACATTTAAGCTTCGTATATATTTTCAAGCGCATGTTGTCAAGGTGGTGACAAAAGTACCAATAGAATCAGTGATGAAGAATTCAAAGAGGTCGGGAAGAGTTGAAAGATGGAATGCTCAAATAAGTCAGTGCAAACTCAAATATGAAATACTATCTTCGCTAAAAATCACAAAGTTGTCGCAGACTTTCTAGCTGAATTTCCTTTGGAAGAGGATGAATCAAGTAGAAGAAATGATGGATGTAGAGGAAGAACATGGAGATCCAAAAGATTTGTTAACGGAGCCAGATAGATGGGAAATATTAGTAGATGGGTCATCGAATGGAGAAGGAAATGGAATAGAAATTGTTGTGATATCGCGAGGGTAATAAAATAGCTCTTTCTTTTGATTGGAGTTTGCATCAACAAATAATGAAAAGAATATGAAGCTATAATACATGCTTTGCGATTTGCAATAGAAATGAAGCTGGAGAATGTAAGGATTACTAGTGATTCACAATTGGCAATTCGCCAGATAAAAGAAGAATATGCCATAAACGAATTGTCTTTGCAAAAATATAAGAAACTTGTTGACGAGTTGTCGACGCAGATACCAAGAATAAAGTGGAGACATATATCAAGGAGAAATAATAGGCTCGCAGATGCTTTTGCCTTTATATCAAGTATGATGACAGATCCAGTTGCGAGAAATATTAAAATACAAACACTTTTGATGCCGTCAATTGATAAAGAAGAAGAACAAGAAGCCGATGTAATGGTAGTAGAAGACGGAACACAAACACTCTGCGAAGAAGATTGGAGAGCAGAGCTTCATGCATATTCCTTTGACGGGAGAAACACCAAGAAATAGATTGGAAACACACAAATTAAAAAGCCGTGCAACAAATTATGAATTAAGAGATGGAGTGTTATACCGACGATCTTTTAACGGGCCTTCACTTAGATGTTTAACAAGAAAGGAAGGGGAAATCATATTAAAGATGTTGCATAGTGGGGATGCTGGTAATCATAGCGGTGGAAGATCTTTAGCATATAAAGCAAAAATGCAGGGTTATTATTGGCCATATATGCATGAGGACGCAAAACAAGTGTCAAGGCGTTGCGAGGATTGCCAAAGGCATGGGAAGAATATACATGCACCAGGAGCTCCGTTAAATTCTTCAACAAGTGTCTGGCCATTTGGAAAATGGGGTTTAGACATTGTAGGACCATTTTTACCAGGAACGGGACAGAGAAGATATTTAATCGTCGCAACAGATTATTTCACAAAATGGGCAGAGGTGAAAGCGGTACAACATATTCGCGATAAGGATGTTTTTACTTTCATATTTGAGAACATTATATGCAGATTTGGGATTCCAGCACAGTTGGTATCTGACAATGGGAAGCAGTTCGAAGGACAAAATATAGAATTGCAGCTTAATGCATTTCATATACGATGTGGGAAATCAACTCCTCTATACCCGCAGGCTAATGGTCAGGCAGAAGCGACAAATAAAACAATCGCAGACATATTGAAGAAAAAGTTAGAAGGATACAATAAAGGATGGTGCGAACAAGTACCCAATGCGGTATGGGCTTATAATCCAACTAGAAGAGAAGCTACAGGCATGTCCCCTTTTTGTTTAACATATGGAGTTGAAGTTTGTACTCCAGACAGAGGTTAAGATTCCAACTACAAAGAAAGAAGCTTGGGAGAAAAATCTCAGTGCGGGTAACATTTTAATCAAGTTAGATGAACTAGAAGAAAAAGAGAGAAAGCACTACAACATATGGAGAATTATCAGTGAAGATTGGCCAGAGAATATAACAAGCGTGTCAAGATACGTGAATTTCAGCCAGGTGACTTGGTGCTGCGAGAAACACCTATATATCAGCGAGAAAATGGTGGCAAGTTGGCAAGAAAATGGGATGGACCTTATATTATCAAGGAGATAGTTGGAACAGGGGCATATAGATTAATGGATCCTGAAGGCAAAGATGTAGGGCAAAAACTAAATAGGCCATGGAATAGATTATATCTTAAGAAATATTACCCATAGGAGATGGGAGAAATGGAAGGAATCTGTGATATAATATTTTTGAAACAGATAGATTGCGAGATCAAAGGAAATAAAGCAAGATTATGCGATAGCTTCGCAAACAGAATGAATGCTTGAATGAATTAACAAATATGAATGAGTGAGTGAATGGGACGAACCTTTATGGCGTACACCCTAGTTCGCGAATGATATTTCGCAAGAGGCAAATGTAAGACCTAAAGTACGTCATATAAGGGGGTATCTCTTAACATGGCTCAGGTGGAAGGTTACACTGCTCCTGAAACCTGGGTCATGGAGATTTGGGGCCCATGAAAGCCTATCCGGGGGAGATACCTTGGATTTCCAACTATATATATAAGGTTATACCCTGGTTGGACGCCCGAGGGTCTCTTCCAAGGAGTCAGTGTATGACCAAGGCGCCGAGGTACACGGTTGAGTCAAGAGTGCGGGGAGCATGGAACTTCCTTACCACTCTTGACAAGTCTTGGCACATGCTGCACTCGGCCCGAAGAAAACTCCACTTAGGGTGCAGTCTCGTAACCATAAACCATATAGGTATAAGGGATAAGAGGCTGCGAAAACAACAAGTTGTTGTTAAGACCGGATGGGAGGAGCTAGTCTTGTATGGCCGATGTACGCCTCCTTGAAGGGGCAACCAGGGAGAAGATAAGGGCGGCACCCTCCATTAGGGAGTTGATAAGTGTCAAAAGACGCAAATGTCATGAGGCTTTATTTTCGCAAGAGAATTTAGGCTTGTCATATTTGTGCAATGATCCTGCAGAGGCAATAATACTAACGCAAGGGTAAGACGAGATCAAGGGGTTTTTACATGAAAGTGTAAGAACGTCCTGCGATTTAAATCGCAAAGACGGCAATGTCACGAGATTTTATGGTCGCAAGAACGTTTAAACCTGTCATATTGTCGCAAATATAATGTCCTGCAGAGGCAAAAATACTTAAGAAATGATAAGACAAGGTCAATGGGTCATTACATGAAAATGTAAAGACGTCCTGCGACCTTGTCGCAATGAGGGGTGGCAAACTAAGACCTTTACTTAGGAAGGCAAAATAAGACCACACAAATAATGATAAGGCAAGACCAATGGGTCATTACATGAAAATGTAAAGACGTCCTGCGATCTTGTCGCAATAACAGCATTCAAGAAAGATCTTTAAACATTTTGAATATAGGCAATCGAGATCTTTTCATCGCGAGAAAGATTACAACAAAAGACTTAATGGAAAATAAAGGGATTGCTTGATAAGGTGGCGAAATGAGTTCTTATAATAAGACAAAAAGAGAAACTAATTCATCCAACACCGGACTTAATCTATTACAATTAAAAAGAAAAGTTCAACAAGATTACAAAGAAACTTAATTCTCTATATCAATATTCTCAGCTGAAGGAGATGGTAAAGATTCTTCAACAATCTTGTTAGCTTCACCCTCGCCAGTTGAAGGGTTTTCATCAGAGATTTTCTCGCAAGGATCCTTATTGATAACTTCATTATTAGCGAGGTCTTCGCAGCTTTCATAATCATAATCACTGTCGGGAGAGTTGGGTACTTCATCATCTTCAACTTCCAATGGTTCAACATAGACAGGATCAAGAGATTTAGAAAGTAAAATATTATTCACAAGAACTTCTGCTTTGGGAGGAAATTGACGAAGAAGTGCTTTCTGTTGATTTCTACTCTGGATATCTTTAAAATGATTAAGGTAGTTAAACCTTTTTCTGGCTCGGTCGCGAGATTGGGCAAGGGAAGCAACTAGAGTTGCATTTTCCTTGCGAATTTTAGCATGCGCCGCTTCCAAAGTAGATAGAGAAGAGTGAAGATTTTTCTCAGATTCTGCAAAAGTAAAGAAAGACATTAAATTTATAAGATGGAAAGTGGTATATAAAGTTAGAAAAGAAAAATAATGGAAAAGGTAGTCAAATCTTATGACTACCTTCCTTCTGCGAGATAAGATATTGAGTAAGGGCCAAGCAATTATTCCCCAAGTTTTCCATGGCATTATCGAAACCATCACCAACAAGACCTTTTAACCGCGAACGCAAGCTCTTTTCGTTAGAAATCAATAACTTATTTTGCTTCGCAAGGGAAGAATGGGATTCTTTTAACTTGGTATAATCATCCTTGAGTTGGTTTGTTTTAACACTTAGATTTATTCTATTCTGAATAAGTTTATCTCTTTCAGTGGTAGTATCTTCAAGTTTATTTTTCAGTAGGCAGATAGACTGTTCTTGCTCATTCAATGCTTTTTTACAAGCATCAAGTTGTTGCGAGGATATCGCCACCTTATCCAATAAAGCTCGCTTCTCTTGAGATAAAGTTCCATTTTCATCTGATAAGGTTTCCAACTCCAAATTAGATTTATTCAAAGCATATGAGAGACGCGTCTTCATTACTTAATAATTCTTGATTTTGAACTAAGCAGATGTTTTCTTGAGAAAGATTATTTATTTGATCCATAGAAAATGTATGGAGATTATTGACCGGTCGTCAGCCGACACAAATATAAATTACACTTTCTTACTACTCAAAATATAAATATAGCAAGGGCAAGAAAGGATCGATCCCACAGAGAGGTCTAGGTTGTCAAATTGTTATGGTTTCCTATATAAAATACCGAGGATTTTCTGATTTAAACGGAAATAAATAAAAGCAAAACAAATAAAAGTAAACACGCAAATCAAGGATGTGAAAATATTGGATAAAGGTTTCATCTTCAATTGTAAACAAGTTTATGAATATATGAATAGAATTAGTATTTAATCTCGCTATCATCAAAAGCCTTAGAATACTTTATTGCAAGAATACTCCGTAATTTCCTAATTCATCAACACACACATTAGGGCTGCGTATGTGAATTCTACCTAAAGAATAACCTAACGCCTTGCGCTAATCAAGTTCAATTCCTAGGAGCATTAAGTTTCAGAAATAGGCTAATCAATGCAATTGTAATACATTGCGCAAACAATTCGAACAAAGGTCAATTTCTACATATGACTACAAGGATGTATCACTACAACCTAGAATCATATCATGCTACTCGTATTCAAGGTTATCGCTCGATGAAAACCCTAAAATAGCTATAGATATGGATGTGAGTTCAATCAATTCTAGACTTAACTAAACAAACATTCAATCATATTGCAATACATCAATCATGCAATTATTATAACCCGTAGAAAGTGAACAATGATTTTGAGAGGAAACTAATTCATAAAAATCATAACTTGGTTGCAATATCCAACTACATCTTCAACCAATAATAAAAACTTAGTTACTTGTGTTTTTGGAAATCATCATAGAAAGTTTAGAAGAACCTATCATGTGAAACCCTAGAAAACAAGTAGAAGCCTCCCTAATGGAGATATCTTTGAGGTTTGAGAAAGACTTTTCTATTTATATGCTTCTCCCATTCCAAAAGGATACTCCTTCCAATATTAGGTCTTCTCAAAACCCATCTCCGAGTGGTCCACCAAGCCCATGTGTGAGAAATACCCATGTGAAATTATGTCCAAAAACGTCGCCGGAAAACTGGGATTATGGCCGTAACTTGGCCGGAATAGTCACCGGAAAGCTGAAAATACACCTCCGTTGATGGAATATTCCGTCAAGATTCCGTTATACTTAACTGTTGACTAACGGTCGTTAACAGTTGACCAGGTCAAGATCTAAGTCACTGAGTCAGAACCGAGTCAGTTGCTGAGTCGGCTGACTGGGCTGAGTTGGTCTAGGCCAAAGCTGTTGCACAGCTTAGGTAAGTGCTTCAGCCATGATGGCTGGTCTTCCCTGCACTTCAACTCATGCATTAGTCACTGCAAGTCCATCTCAGAGCCACCACATGCTACATAACTCTCAGCTGCAAAACATTTCTTCCTGCCCTGTCCTCATTTGAATTCAAACCAACACCAACCCATTTATCCCTGCAACTCATCACTGCACAACCAAATCAATACCAACATTGCACCTGCAAATTCCAACCACCCATCTGAGATCCCAACATACTTTTAAAGCCTTCTCAAGCACTTGATTTAACTGTCATTGTGGACTCACGGCTGCGCCATCAGTTAACAGTTCTTTAACCTGCAATTACCTTCTCTGCAATGCAAGACTCAACTCCACCAACTCTGCAATCATTAGTGCCAAACCTCCAAGCCATTCTCATTCATAAGCAACACCAGCACCTGCTATTTTCTAGCTAAGACCAAATCCAAGTGAAACTCTCAAACCTGTGCTTCTTTAATTCATTCTAACTATGACTACAACTCAGGCCTAGCTCCATTCTACCTCCAGTCTGCAACTCAAACAGAATCAGTACAACTTCACTTCCCTTAGCTTTTCTAGCACCGAGATCGCCCCTGCAATTCACGTACACTAACTCCCATTCACCACTGCAATTTTTCCTTGTATTCATTACCACCTCAATCACTGCACTCAGTTAAACCAGTGCATACTCCACCTTCCTCAAATCAGACCCATTTCCTATTTGCTTCTCAAGGCCAACTCCACATCTCACACACCACTGCAAAACCCATATCTGCCATCTCTTCTTGTGCATCTCACCACTCAGCTCATTGCAGACTTCATTTCATTCCGTGTAGCTCATTCACAGGCCCCGATTCTTTCACTTGCAATTGCTAAAGCATAACCTGCAACATATATAGCTAACTCCATTCTTGCAATTCATCATCTCTAATCCTAGTAACACCACCAAATCGATTCACACCTCAACAGAGATAACTTCAATTCAGACTTCTCCTTTCTTCTGTCTTCCACACCAATCCCATGAATATCAACACCACAACAGAACCCTAACCTCAATCGTGTTCAAACTCAATTCGAGCCCTAAACCCATTTCTGCTTCAATTTCTGCTGTAATTTGATTCTCAAGCCAAAACCCATCTCTAACTCCTCACTGAAAACACCAGCAACAATCGATCCTCCATATCTCCAACATCTGGTCTTAATTGCTCCAATACAACCTTCAATCCATCACCACCAGATTCTACCAATTCAACCACTGAGAACATCAATACTCGAAATCACTCAATCCCATCTCAGTAAACAATATAGTTCTTCTCGATTCAGTTTCTGAAATCATCAAAACCCTGATTTCTTCCATCTTCCATTTCAATCTCAAAACCCATCAGAACCACCATTCAATCGAGAACAACAACATCAAACTTGAAAGCCCCGTTAACCTCTACTGATTCAGGTCACTTAGCATCTCTCGATCAACAGCAGCATTCCTTCCTCTCATCAGGTGAACAATGGTCGAAAGAAATGAGAACCTCAAGATGTAGGGTTTGGATAACAGAGTCGGGTCCGGATCTGGGTATTAATATGGGCCGGATCCGGGTGTTACCCTGATCTTTAACATTTCCTTATAAACACAACACGGGCTATCCCTTAACCGTGCGCTGGCTGTCTTTAATACTTCTCCAAAACAGAGTTGCCAAATAGTGTAGTCCAGAAAAATGGCAATTACACCCTTTTTGCTCAAATTGGGTAATTTCCGCTTCTTTTCCTCCGTGCGACTCCAGAGTATCTAATAACTCAAAAACACGCGTAAAGTACATAATTCACAAGAAAAATAGCAAAGAAAGCGTAACTACTAAATAGTAAATACGGTGTATTCTACACCTATCAGATTCCCCCACACTTAGACTTTGCTAGTCCTCGAGCAAATCAAACAAAACAATAAAATACAACAACTCCGTGTCGTCGAGGCTACGGTCACTTTTAGCATAAATAACAAGCCTTTAAACCCCTAGGTGTCCCTAGTGGACGAGTTATAGTCTCGTGAGGGTTTACTAGAGATATACCCACAAAACCTATTTCTCCAACTTACTAGTTCTCCGTAATAATAGCATCCAACGCGCTAAGAAGACATAGAGATTCTGCACACTAGTCATAAGAAGTTAGACACATAAATGAACACAATCTCATTCTTAAAAGTTGAGAGAGAGATAACCATCCCTTCTCGACATAAATTCGGGTTCGGAGTGATCGAAAGTCTCGACTCGCCTCACAAGAAAGGGTTTTATGAAATTGCTCTCAATAATAAATGACTCTTTATGGGTCACACATGTGTCCGGGTTGGAATGAAGAGAGAATCCTGCGACACGTTGAATGGTAGGAAGGCAAAACCCTCCGAAATATTTTGAAAACCCACATCTTTTATATTTTTTTGAAAACCCATTTTTCTGACGATCTCTTCGAAAGGAAATCAACCATTTAACGAAGGTGGGAATATGCTTACTTACCTCGTTATCCGTTCGATGTACAACTAGCACCACTCTCACAGCATCCGTAGAAACGTCTTCGGTCTTCTATCGGTGTCTTCATCTTCGTCTTCGGTCTTCAACTCTTGATGATAACTCTTGAACCTCGTAGAATCTCGACAATTTAATTATTTCCTCAAATTCCTTGTCGCTTGAAACTTCATTATGGATATTCCTTCTTTCCATTGGCTTTATTGAAAGAATAAAACTAAAAACAAACTATACAAACCCAAAATATGATACAATGCATTTTTTCTTGTCTCTTTTTTTTTTCTTTTTTTTTGAATCTCTTTTTTTTTTTTTTTCTTTTATATATTTTTTTTCTTTATTTTTTTTATGAGACAAGAAAAATAAATACAAAATAATAAAAAACTATTAACGAACCTAAAAATTTTCTCTTGTCTCTTTTTTTTTCTCTTTTTCTTTTTTCTTTTTTTTTTTTTAATTTTCGGTTTTTTTTTTTTTAATTTAATTTTTGTTTTTTTTTTTTCATTTTTTTTTTTTTTTCTGAGACAAGAGAAAGTAAAATACAAATAAAATAACAAAATAAAATAAAAAAATGTAAGTACAATGCCATGGTGTAAGTACTTTACCGCTTGAATCTTCACAACTTATATGTCTTGATATCATAGACTTCTCGAACTCTCATCTTTATAATTTCCACTTTTTTTTTTTTGTATTATTGCTTGTAAACCTCAAACGTTTTCAACTTTCCTTCAAATTTGTGATGCTCCTCTTGTTGGTGATGATGGTGTTTCTATGGACCTGTTGGTGTAGAGAGAGATAAGGTGGATGGTACTAACTGCGAACAAGATTACAAGTGGTATGTAAGTTAGCAATTCGATGTCACCATCATGATTGATAAAAATAGCACTCAAGAGATCAAAATAGTGCTTCTATGGTGGGATGTTGGGCAGCTCACCATTCTGCCCGGAATTTACGTACGGTGACACACACTCTAAAAGCACATATTTAGACAGGTACAAAGAATTGAAGGTCGGTGCCTCACATTATGTAACTTGGGTAGTCTCCACTATAGGGGATCACTACTCTAATACCGAATTCAGTCTGCACCTTATTTGCCACTGGCATGGTTAAATCCAACTTTAACTCTCATACAATTAAGAAACCCGATCATGTTCTCTGTCATCTCTAAGTTCGGTCACTATTATGAGATTCTCGATGTAATCTTAGCGACATGTATACTATGTGACTCTAAACTAACTACAAGTTGGAGTTTTCTTATTCACTATTTACAAAAAAGTTGAAAATTTTGACTCAAAAAGGCTAAAAACTCTATATGCAAAAGACTCCCCCACACTTAAACTTCACATTGTCCTCAATGTGTAAAACCGAAAATTCTGAATTCTGACGTAACAGCAAATAAAACGCAAAAACTGTACAAATTGGTAAGGAATTTGGAAAAACTCCATTTCACAAAAGTTGTTCATCTACGTGTTTTCTACAAAGTGTCAAAAGGGCACAGTGTTTCGATAAACGGTCTGACAGTTATGGTCTCTGAACTGAACTACGCGCAGTCTGAATTTTTCTGACGAAAAGGTATTCGTCCTAATTCTCTTCTAAGATAGATTCCGGACTCAATGAAATTAAACATGGGGATGAAAACTATATAAAAATAAATAAATAAAAGGGTTTAAGATACAAAACCTATGGGTTGCCTCCCATTTAGCGCTTGGTTTAAAGTCGTCAGCCCGACTCTTTTGTTATCGTCCATATACCAACAATCTGAAAAGTTGAGGATCCTTCCATAGAACCTGTTTTGCAAACACTAGCTTCACACAAATATTAGTAATATAAAACAAAAGTGAAGTTAGGAACCGATAAAAGCTTCCCCCACACTTATTCTTGTCCACACTTGGGAGTGTATAAAGAATATAGAAATCGGGTACTTCCACGGTTTCTTGTTCCATAACCTGCATAGTATGAGAATCAAGTATCTCTAATGGCGGAAAACGAGAAACAAAGTCATTCAACAATACTCTTGAAGCACATACATTCAAACCAATAAGAGGTAAAGGAGAAGAAACAATAGGCAACGGGTTAGACAAACCTTGCACAATCTCTTGTATTACGGAATCCTCTTCATCCTTGAAAAACTCAAGTGAATTATTCACCTCATGTATATCATGGTCCTCTATCAAACCTTGCAACCATTCTTCATCCGTTTCTGCCTTAACCAAAGTCTCAACATAAACATCATCATTACAATCATTTGCAAGCTCAATTGGGTCTTCCATAATATTGGTCAAACCGGTCTCATTCTCAACACACTCCTCTTTGTTGTAAGGCACATACTCTTTTGCGGATGCAATATTGTCCATAAGGAATTTCTTTAGAACACTCATTGCATCATCCTCAAGCTCTACCTTTTGAATGGGTTGTTGATCATTATAAAGATCAATGCTCGAGTAAGCTACACTAGTGTCATCATATTCCTTTCCAACTTCACCTTGGTCGCAAAAAGACTCCATTGTACACTCCTCGGGGATGTCACCATAAATTGGTTCAAACGATGTAGTTTCATAATAATCATCATCACTATCATAGTCAACATAATCTTGTTCGTTGCTGAATTTAGTGTTGCTAATCTCTAACTCATCCTTTTGAATAGGTGAATGATCATTATTACGATCAAGAGTTGAGTTAACTACACAAATATCAACAAAAGTCCCCAAAGGTTCGCCTTTTTCAACATAATTATTCATTTCCTCCTTGTATTCTTCAATGCCTTGTCTTAAAGTGGAAACACCTTTTTGAAGCTCTTGGAGTGTTCCATCCAAATTCTGAATATAGTGTTCCATTTGTTGGTAAAGCTCATTCGACAAAGAAAAAGTAGAATTACTTACTTCAGTATTGTTAGGCCAATTATATTCCCTTTGAATGGGTGGATGATCATAACTACGATCAGAAATTGGGCCAAACATACTATGAGCACATTCGGTCGATGAAACTGGTTCCACGCTGGGTTGTCCACAAACTGACTCCATGCTGGCCATAAATTGTTGCATTTCATCTACCAAACTAGAGGAAAAATTGATAGGAGTACAACTAGTCTCCCCTCCTTGTGGTTGCTCACTTACATACCCACCGTAAGAAGGTTGGAATGTATGAGAACAACTAAAAGGGTACGTGGAATATTGACCATAACCAAAGGATTGGTTTTGATTGTATTCCCCATAAGGGTGATAGTTTTCATGTTGTTGAGGTTGAAAGCCGTATTGATTGCTCCAATATGCTCCGTCCATAGAAATTGGTACCTGAAACGAGATTCTCAAAACTCGGTTAAGAACCAAAGAATAAGAAAAATTAAAGCAAAACTAAAAACAAAAATAAGAAACCAAAAACAATTAACAACCGCTGCCTCCCCGGCAACGGCGCCAAAATTTCGACCGGTCGTCAGCCGACACAAATATAAATTACACTTTCTTACTACTCAAAATATAAATATAGCAAGGGCAAGAAAGGATCGATCCCACAGAGAGGTCTAGGTTGTCAAATTGTTATGGTTTCCTATATAAAATACCGAGGATTTTATGATTTAAACGGAAATAAATAAAAGCAAAACAAATAAAAGTAAACACGCAAATCAAGGATGTGAAAATATTGGATAAAGGTTTCATCTTCAATTGTAAACAAGTTTATGAATATATGAATATAATTCGTATTTAATCTCGCTATCATCAAAAGCCTTAGAATACTTTATTGCAAGAATACTCCGTAATTTCCTAATTCATCAACACACACATTAGGGCTGCGTATGTGAATTCTACCTAAAGAATAACCTAACGCCTTGCGCTAATCAAGTTCAATTCCTAGGAGCATTAAGTTTCAGAAATAGGCTAATCAATGCAATTGTAATACATTGCGCAAACAATTCGAACAAAGGTCAATTTCTACATATGACTACAAGGATGTATCACTACAACCTAGAATCATATCATGCTACTCGTATTCAAGGTTATCACTCGATGAAAACCCTAAAATAGCTATAGATATGGATGTGAGTTCAATCAATTCTAGACTTAACTAAACAAACATTCAATCATATTGCAATACATCAATCATGCAATTATTATAACCCGTAGAAAGTGAACAATGATTTTGAGAGGAAACTAATTCATAAAAATCATAACTTGGTTGCAATATCCAACTACATCTTCAACCAATAATAAAAACTTAGTTACTTGTGTTTTTGGAAATCATCATAGAAAGTTTAGAAGAACCTATCATGTGAAACCCTAGAAAACAAGTAGAAGCCTCCCTAATGGAGATATCTTTGAGGTTTGAGAAAGACTTTTCTATTTATATGCTTCTCCCATTCCAAAAGGATACTCCTTCCAATATTAGGTCTTCTCAAAACCCATCTCCGAGTGGTCCACCAAGCCCATGTGTGAGAAATACCCATGTGAAATTATGTCCAAAAACGTCGCCGGAAAACTGGGATTATGGCCGGAACTTGGCCGGAATAGTCACCGGAAAGCTGAAAAATACACCTTAGTTGATGGAATATTCCGTTATACTTAACTGTTGACTAACGGTCGTTAACAGTTGACCAGGTCAAGATCTAAGTCACTGAGTCGAACCAGAGTCGATTCTTTGAGTCACTGACCTGGGCTGAGTTGGTCTAGGCCAAAGCCATTTGCACGGCTTAGGTAAGTGCTTCACCATGATGGCTGGTCTTCCCGCACTTCAACTCATGCATTAGTCTTTGCAAGTCCATCTCGAGCCACCACATGCTACATAACTCTGTTGCTGCAAAACATTTCTTCCTGCCCTGTCCTCATTTGAATTCAAACCAACACCAACCCATTTATCCCTGCAACTCATCACTGCACAACCAAATCAATACCAACATTGCACCTGCAAATTCCAACCACCCATCTGAGATCCCAACATACTTTTAAAGCCTTCTCAAGCACTTGATTTAACTGTCATTGTGGACTCACGGCTGCGCCATCAGTTAACAGTTCTTTAACCTGCAATTACCTTCTCTGCAATGCAAGACTCAACTCCACCAACTCTGCAATCATTAGTGCCAAACCTCCAAGCCATTCTCATTCATAAGCAACACCAGCACCTGCTATTTTCTAGCTAAGACCAAATCCAAGTGAAACTCTCAAACCTGTGCTTCTTTAATTCATTCTAACTGCAGCTACAACTCAGGCCTAGCTCCATTCTACCTCCAGTCTGCAACTCAAACAGAATCAGTACAACTTCACTTCCCTTAGCTTTTCTAGCACCAGATACTGCCCTGCAATTCACGTACACTAACTCCCATTCACCACTGCAATTTTTCCTTGTATTCATTACCACCTCAATCACTGCACTCAGTTAAACCAGTGCATACTCCACCTTCCTCAAATCAGACCCATTTCCTCATTTGCTTCTCAAGGCCAACTCCACATCTCACACACCACTGCAAAACCCATATCTGCCATCTCTTCTTGTGCATCTCACCACTCAGCTCATTGCATACTTCATTTCATTCCATGTAGCTCATTCACAGGCCCCGATTCTTTCACTTGCAATTGCTAAAGCATAACCTGCAACATATATAGCTAACTCCATTCTTGCAATTCATCATCTCTAATCCTAGTAACAGCCACCAGTCAGATTCACACCTCAACAGAGATAACTTCAATTCAGACTTCTCCTTTCTTCTGTCTTCCACACCAATCCCATGAATATCAACACCACAACAGAACCCTAACCTCAATCGTGTTCAAACTCAATTCGAGCCCTAAACCCATTTTGCTTCAATTTCTGCTGTAATTTGATTCTCAAGCCAAAACCCATCTCTAACTCCTCCTTTGAAAACACCAAGCAACAATCGATCCTCCATATCTCCAACATCTGGTCTTAATTGCTCCAATACAACCTTCAATCCATCACCACCAGATTCTACCAATTCAACCACTGAGAACATCAATACTCGAAATCACTCAATCCCATCTCAGTAAACAATATAGTTCTTCTCGATTCAGTTTCTGAAATCATCAAAACCCTGATTTCTTCCATCTTCCATTTCAATCTCAAAACCCATCAGAACCACCATTCAATCGAGAACAGCAACATCAAACTTGAAAGCCCCGTTAACCTCTCGTGAACGATTCGAGGTCACTTAGCATCTCTCGATCAACGGACATTCCTTCCTCTCATCGGGTGAACAATGGTCGAAAAGAAATGAGAACCTCAAGATGTAGGGTTTGGATAATGAGTCGGGTCGGATGCGGGTATTAATATGGGCCGGATCGGTGGGAATGGATGGAAGATTGGGGTGTTACCACGATCTTTAACATTTCCTTATAAACACAACACGGGCTATCCCTTAACCGTGCGCTGGCTGTCTTTAATACTTCTCCAAAATAGAGTTGCCAAATAGTGTAGTCCAGAGAAATGGCAATTACACCCTTTTTGCTCAAATTGGGTAATTTCCGCTTCTTTTCCTCCGTGCGACTCCAGAGTATCTAATAACTCAAAAACACGCGTAAAGTACATAATTCACAAGAAAAATAGCAAAGAAAGCGTAACTACTAAATAGTAAATACGGTGTATTCTACACCTATCAATTATCTAAACGATTATATTGCTCCATCCAGGCGTCTCTTTCCATTCGAGTTTCTTCTACAATAGATTCCAGTTGATATATCTCCATCTTACGTTTCTGGTGCAAAACTTGAGAGGCGAACCAAGTTTTTTTTTTAAAAAAAAAAAAAAAAAAAAAGGGGTGGGGGGGGAGGAGAGATACCTTTTAATTCTTCATTTTCTTGCGAAGGTTATCGCGATCCAACAAAGTATTATGAAGATTATTCTTCAAAGTCTTAATTTCTTGTTCTAAGGATACTCGCGATATCGTATCGGAACCAAAGTATTTACCCAAAGATTCGAAAACGCTAGATCTCGGTGGGATCGGTGGAGGCTTTTTAACATCATTCATGGTATCTCGATAAAATTCTAAAAGCTATATCCATCCCTTCCAAATTTTCTTTGCTAAGAGAGATAGATTTTGAGGAAGAAGAAATAGTAGAGGAAGAAAGAAAAGTTGAGTCACCCATGGTTATAAGACCGCCAATTGGAGAAACCTGATCAATAGGTGGGGGTGAGGTAAAAGTAAGAGTGGGAAGAGGCATGTCTGAAGAATTTCATTCACAGAGAATTCGAGGATTGATTTATCCTGCGATGATATCGTAGGGAATGGTATATTATCTTGAGAAGAAGAAATGGGTTTATCTTGCGAGGAAGTCGCTACAGTAGGAGATTTTCCTTGTGAAGATACTGTAGGGAAAGTAGAATGCTTGAACCCCGAAAAGGAAACAGTAGGAGCAGCAGCAGAAGCATCAGGTTTATTATGGCGAAACCTTTTGGGAGATCTATCATCATTCTTATCATCCTGCGAATAATAAATCAATTGAGAAACAGAGGCAATAAAATTGCTATTAAAGGAGTAAATATTTCTAAAATACCTTACTACTCGCAGGTTGTTTTTGAAGCGAGAGACTTCAGTTGCGAAGAAGATTTTGGTTGCGAACCAGTAGGGATGTTAGGGTTCACCACGGTAAACTTAGAACTAGGTTTATTCTTCTTTGAAACAAAAATGGCGAAAGAAACATCAAAAGAAGAATAGAATCAAGATGAAGTAATTTCAATGAAGAAGATTAATCAAGAGAATAGTCAAAATCAATGAAATAAACGAACTCGGATGCCATGAAAACAATAACGAAAGATAATAAAAAGAAGATGATGAAGATGAACAATGAGGAAATAGTTGCACACGATGAGGAAGATAGAGAAGAAGAGAAAGAGTGTTTTTCAAGGAAGTTTCCCTTTAAATAGAAGAAAAAAGGATGATTGTAGGATAACATTAAATATACCGGTAAAAAGAGTAATTTTAGACACGTGTAAACGGTTATCCCTACATTTAAGGAGTCAAATTAAGAAGATTTCTGTGGGAAATTGAAGAGATTTCTTATATTATTTCATAAATACTTCATGCTTCGCATACTTTAAGAGATAGTACTTCTTGCTCACTTCGCAAAGCTTCGGAACTTCACAAAAGAATAGAGGCAAGTACGTACTTTTCAAGTCCAGTATTCTTTCGCTTGTTCCTTCATCAACAAAGATCACCATGGTGGCAAATTTTTCCTTAAAAATAGCTCTCCAAGCAATATTCAAGGAAAAAGAGGCAAGATGTAGGATCAGAATATCGCAACACCAATACTTCGCTAGATTAATAAATGACTGCGTCGCGAAGGAGTCGCATGGAGGAAAATAAATGACGTAATAGATGACGACAGTCAGAACATGAGGAAAGTGTGAAGACTTGGCGAGATTTAGGAGTGTCACGAGGACAAACAGTTACACATTCGCGAGGATTCACAAGTCGATTCCGAAAATAAAGGACAGCTTAGCTGTCATCCATTATGTAATACCCTATATAAAGGGTTGAGTAAGTCTGTTGTAGAGAGAGGTCTTTTTGAATTGTTGAGCAAGTCATTAGGAGAGAGAATTAAGAGTGATTGTAATTTCTTTAGCTCTGTTCTACATTTCTTTGTAAATCTTTCAAGAAAACAATTAATAAAACATATTATTATTCATCTTCAAATGGATTGATTAAGCGAATTCGAGTGAGGTGTGTAGTGTAGGATTTCCTGCAACTACATACTACTAAAAAAATACAAGTATACTTCATCTTACACCTCTAATACACTCCTATATTGAATAGAACTTAGCTAATCATCCATAATTATTGAGTAACGGGGTATTACAATTTCTAACAATGATCTTCTTTTTGATTACCAAATGTAGTTGCAGGATTTCCCACACTACACCCCTCACTCAAATCTGTTTAATCAATCCATTGGAAGATGAACAATGATGTGTTTTATTAATTGTTTTCTTGAATGATTTACAAAGAAATGTAGAACAAAGTTAAAGAAATTACAATCTCTCTTTCCTTTCTCTCTCCTAATGACTTGTTTCTCAATTCAAAAAGCGCCTCCCCTACAAAGACTTACTCGACCCTTTATATAGGGTATTACATAGTGGGTGTGACTATCTTTGTCCTTTATTTTCGGAAACGTCTCGCGAACGCCGCGAATATACGATTGTTTGCCTTCGCGACACTCTTAAATCTCGCCAAGTCTTTCACACTTTCCTCATGTTTCGATTGTCGTCATCTATTACGTCATTTATTTACCTTCATGCGACTCCTTCACGATGCGAGTTGTTTATTAATCTCGCGAAGAATTGTTGTCGCGATATTCTGGTCCTACATCTTGCCTCTTTTTCCTTGAATATCGCTTGGAGAGCGATTTTTAAGGAAAAATTTGTTACTGTGGTGATCTTTGACATTTGTTGATGAAGGAACGAGCGAAAGAATACTTTGGACTTGAAAAGTACGTACTTGCCTCTATTCTTTTGCGAAGTTCGAAGCTTTGCGAAGTGAACAAGAAGTAATATATCTTCAATTTCCCATAGAAATTTGATTCCTTAAATCTTGGGATGACCGTTTACACGTGTCTAAAATTACTCTTTCTACTTAGGTATATTTAATGTTATCCGGTCACCTTTTTTTCTTCTATTTAAGGGAGAACTGCCTGTTAAAACCATTCCTTCTCTTCTTCTATATCTTCTTCATCGTCTGCAACTATTTCCTGCTATTTATCTTCATCCTCTTCTTTTTATTATCTTTCTGTTTCGTTTTCATGGCATCCAGGTTCGTTATTTTCATTGATTTTGATGATTCTCTTGATTGATTTCCCTTATTGCAATTACTTCATCTTGATTTTGTTCTTCTTTTGATATTTCTTTCGCCATTTTTGTTTCAAAGCAAGAACAAACCCAGCTCTAAATATACCGTGGTGAACCCTAACATCCCCACTCGGTTCGCAACCGAAATCTTCTTCGCAATCAAGTCTCGGCTTCCAAAAACAACTGCGAGTAGTGAGGTATTTTTAGAGATATTTACTCCTTTAATAGCAATTTTATTGCCTCTGTTTCTTAGTTGGTTTATTATTCGCAGGATAATAAGAATGATGACAGGTCTCCCAAAAGGTCTCGCCATAATACATTAGATGCCTCTGCGGCTGCTCCAACTGTTCCTTTCTCGGGATTCAAGCATTCTTCTTTCCCTACAGTGTCTTCGCAAGGTAAATCTCCTACTTCAGAGACTTCTTCGCAAGATAATCCCATTTCTTCTTCTCAAGATAATGTACCATTCCCTACAGTGTCACATGCAGGATAAATCAATCCACTGAATTTTTACGAGTGAAATTCTTCAAGACATGCATATTCCTACTTTTACTTTTACCTCGCCTCCACCTATTGATCAGGTTTCTCCAACTGGCGTTCTTATAACTATGGGTGACTCAACTTTTCCTTCTTCCTCTACCATTTCTTCTTCCTCAAAATCTATCTCTCTTAGCAAAGAAAATTTGGAAGGGATAGACATAGCTTTTAAAATTTTATCAGATACCATGAATGATGTTAAAAAAAAGCCTCCACTGATCCCACCAAATCTAGCGTTTTCGAGTCTTTGGGTAAATTCTTTGGTTCCGATACGATATCGCGAGCATCCTTGGAACAAGAAATTAAGACTTTGAAGAATAATCTTCATAATACTTTGTTGGATCGCGATAATCTTCGCAGGAAAAATGAAGAATTAAAAGGTATCTCTCCTTCCCCCTTTTTTTTTTTTTTTTTTTTTTTTTTAAAAAATTTGGTTCGCCTCTCAAGTTTTGCACCAGAAACGTAAGATGGAGATATATCAATTGGAATCTATTGTGGAAGAAACTCGAACGGAAAAAGACGCCTGGATGGAACAAAGATAATCGTTTAGATAATCTTCATACGTTTTCTGTGGATCAAATAAATAATCTTTCCCAAGAAAACATTTGCTTAGTTCAAAACCAAGAAGTATTAAGTAATGAAGTGTCGCGTCTCTCATATTCTTTGAATAAATCTAATTTGGAGTTGGAAACCTTATCAGATGAAAACGGAACTTTATCTCTTGAGAGGCGAGCTTTATTGGATAAGGTGGCAATATCCTCGCAACAACTTGATGCTTGTAAAAAATCATTGAATGAGCAAGAACAATCTATCTGCCAACTGAAAAATAAACTTGAAGATACTACCACTGAAAGAGATAAACTTATTCAGAATAGAATAAATCTAAGTGTGAAAGCCAACCAACTCAAGGATGATTATACCAAGTTAAAAGAATCCCATTCTTCCCTTGCGAATCAAAATAAGTTATTGATTTCTAACGAAAAGAGTTTGCGGTCGCAGTTAAAAGGTCTTGTTGGTGATGGTTTTGATAATGCCATGGAAAATCTGGGGAATAATTGCTTGGCCCTTACTCAATATCTTGTCTCGCAGAAGGAAGGTAGTCATAAAATTTGACTGCCTTTTCCATTATTTTTCTTTTCTAATTTTTTCTTTTCCATTATATACCATTCTGCATCTTATAATTTTAATGTCTTCCTTTACTCTTGCAGAATCTGAGAAAAATCTTCACTCTTCTTTATCTACTTTGGAAGCGGCGCATGCTAAAATTTGTAAGGAAAATGCAACGCTAGTTGCTTCTCTTGCCCAATCTCGCGACCGAGCCGGGAAGGAGGTTTAACTACCTTAATCATCTTAAAGATATCCGAGTAGAAATCAACAAAAAGCACTTCTTCGTCAATTTCCTCCCAAAGCAGAAGTTCTTGTGAATAATATCTTACTTTCTAAATCCCTTGATCCTGTCTATGTTGAGCCATTGGATGTTGAAGATGATGAAGTACCCAACCCTCCCGACAGTGATTATGATTATGAAAGCTGCGAAGACCTCGCTAATAATGAAGTTATCAATAAGGAACCGTGCGAAAGAATTTCTGATGAAAACCCTTCAACTGGCGAGGGTGAAGCTGATAAGATTGTTGAAGAATCTTTACCATCTCCTTCAGCTGAGCAAGTTGATGTAGAGAATTAAGTTTCTTTGTAACTTTGTTGAATCTTTCTTTTTAATTGCAAAGTACTAAGTCTGGTTTTGGATGAATTAGTTTCTATTTCATTCTTATTATAAGAACTCATTTTGCCACCTTATCAAGTAATCCCTTTATTTTCCAATAAACCTTTTGTTGTAATCTTTCTCGCGATAAATAGATCTCGATTGCCTATATCAAAAATGTTTAAAGATCTTTCTTGAATGCCGTTATTACGACAAGATTGCAGGATGTCTCTACATTTTCATGTAATGACCCATTGATCTTGCCTTATCATTATTTGTGTGGTCTTATTTTGCCTTCCTAAGTAAAGGTCTTATTTTGCCACCCCTCGTTGCGACAAGGTCGCATGACGTCTTTACATTTTCATGTAATGACCCATTGATCTTGTCTTATCGTTTCTTAAGTATTTTTGCCTCTGCAGGATATTGTATTTGCGACAATATGACAGGTTTAAATGTTCTTGCGACCATAAAATCCCGCGACATTGTCGTCTTTGCGATGAAATCGCAGGACGTTCTTACATTTTCATGTAAAAACCCATTGATCTCATCTTACCCTCGCGTTAGTATTATTGCCTCTGCAGGATCATTGCACAAATATAACAAGCCTAAATTCTCTTGCGAGAATAAAGCCTCATGACATTTGCGTCTTTTGACACTTATCAGCTCCCTAATGGAGGGTGCCGCCCTTATCTTCTCCCTGGTTGCCCCTTCAAGGAGGCGTACATCGGCCATACAAGACTAGCTCCTCCCATCCGGTCTTAACAACAACAAGTTGTTTTCGCAGTCTCTTATCCCTTATACCTATATGGTTTATGGTTACGAGATCGCACCTAAGTGGAGTTTTCTTCGGGTCGAGTGCAGTATGTGCCAAGACTTGTCAAGAGTGGTAAGGAAGTTCCATGCTCCCCGCACTCTTGACTCAACCGTGTACCTCGGCGCCTTGGTCATACACTGACTCCTTGGAAAAGACCCTCGGGCGTCCAACCAGGGTATAACCTTATATATATAGTTGGAAATCCAAGGTATCTCCCAGGATAGGCTTTCATGGGCCCCAAATCTCCATGACCCGGGTTTGAGGAGCGGTGTAACCTTCCACACCGAGCCATGTTAAGAGATACCCCCTTATATGACGTACTTTAGGTCTTACATTTGCCTCTTGCGAAGTATCATTCGCGAACTAGAGTGTACGCCATAAAGGTTTGTCCCATTCACTCACTCATTCATTTTATCAATTTATTCGATCATTAGTTTGCGAAGGCTTTCGCACAATTTCGCTTTATTTCCATTGATCTCGCAATCGTTCTGTCGCGAAAACATTACATTACCAACTCATTCTATTTCTCCCATTTTCTATGGATAATACTTCTTGAGATATAACCTATTCCACGGCCTATCTAATTTTTGCCCATATATCTTTGCCTTCAGGATCCATTAATTTATATGCCCCTGTGCTAACTATCTCCTTGATAATATAAGGTCCATCCCATTTTCTTGCCAGCTTGCCACCATTTTCTCGCTGATATATAGGTGTTTCTCGCAGCACCAAGTCACCTGGATGAAATTCACGTATCTTGACGCGCTTGTTATATTCTCTGGCCAATCTTCGCTGGTAATTCTCCATATGCTGTAGTGCTCTCTCTCTTTTTTCTTCTAATTCATCTAACTTGATTAAGATGTTACCCGCACTAAGATTTTTCTCCCAGGCTTATTTCTTTGTAGTTGGAATTTTCACTTCTGTTGGGAGTACCGCTTCAACTCCATATGTTAAACAAAAAGTGGACATGCCTGTAGCTTCTCTTCTAGTTGTATTATAAGCCCATACCGCATTGGGTACTTGTTCGCACCATCCTTTATTGTATCCTTCTAACTTTTTCTTCAATATGTCTGCGATTGTTTTATTTGTCGCTTCTGCCTGACCATTAGCCTGTGGGTATAGAGGGGTTGATTTCCCACATCGTATTTGAAATGCATTAAGCAGCAATTCTATATTTTGTCCTTGAATCGTTTCCCATTGTCGGATACCAACTTGTGCTTTGGAACCCAAATCTGCATATAATGTTCTCAAATATAAAAGTAAAAACATCCTTATCGCGAATATGTTGTACCGCTTTCACCTCTGCCCATTTTGTGAAATAATCGTAGCGACAATCAAATATCTTTTCTGTCCGTTCTGGTAAAAATGGCCCTACAATGTCTAATCCCCACTTTCCAAATGTCAAACACTTGTTGAAGAATTTAACGGAGCTCCTGGTGCATGTATTTTCTTCCCATGCCTTTGGCAATCCTCGCAACGCCTTGATATTTGTTTCGCGTCCTCATGCATATATGGCCAATAATAACCCTGCATTTTTGCTTTATATGCTAAAGATCTTCCTCATTTGTGATTACCAAAGCATCCCCACTATGCAACATCTTCAATATGATTTCTCCTTCCTTTCTTGTTAAACATCTAAGTGAAGGCCCGTTAAAAGATCTTCGGTATAGCACTCCATCTCTTAATTCATAATTTGTTGCTCGGCTTTTTAATTTGTGTGTTTCTAATCTATTTCTTGGTGTTTCTCCTGTCATCAAATATGCATGAAGCTCCGTTCTCCAATCTTCTTCGCAGAGTGCTTGTGTTCCATCTTCTACTGCCATTACATCGGTTTCTTGTTCTTCTTCTTTGTCAATTGACGGCATCGAAAGTGTTTGTATTTTAATATTTCTCGCAACCGGATCTGTCATCATACTTGATATAAAAGCAAAAGCGTCTGCGAATCTATTATTTCTCCTTGATATATGTCTCCACTTTATTCTTGGTATCTGCGTCGACAACTCGTCAACAAGTTTTTTATATTTTTGCAGAGACAATTCGTTTATAGCATATTCTTCTTTTATCTGGCGAATTGCCAATTGTGAATCACTAGTAATCCTTACATTCTCCAGCTTCATTTCTATTGCAAATCGCAAGGCATGTATTATAGCTTCATATTCTGTTTCATTATTTGTTGATGCAAACTCCAATCTGAAAGAAAGAGCTATTTTATTACCCTCTGGCGATATCACAACAATTCCTATTCCATTTCCTTCTCCATTTGATGACCCATCTACCAATATTTCCCATCTATTCGGCTCCGTTAACAAATCTTTCGGATCTCCATGTTCTTCCTCAACATCCATCATTTCTTCTACCGATTCATCTTCTTCCAAAGGGAATTCTGCTAAAAAGTCTGCGACTTTGTGATTTTGGCGAAGATAGTATTTCATATTTGAGTTTGCAATGACTTATTTGAGCATTCCATCTCTCAACTCTTCCCGACCTCTTTGAATTTTTCATCACTGATTCTATCGGTACTTTTGTCACCACCTTGACAACATGCGCTTGAAAATATATACGAAGTTTAAATGTTGCATAAACTAATGCTAAGATTAGTTTTTCAATTTTTGAGTAATTCCTTTCTGCAGCGTTGAAAGTTTTTTGATGTAATAAATTGGTTTTTCTACTCCCTGCGTCCACTCGCAGTAACACCGCACTTAACGCATGCGAGGTTGTCGCGAGATAGATCAACAATTCTTCTCCTTCTTCTCGCTTTTTGCAAAATTGATATATCCATTAAATGTTCCTTTATTCCTTGCAAAGCTTTCGCACTCATCTGTCCATTTAAACTTCGACCCTTTCTAAGGATATTGAAAAAGTGCTTGCATTTGTCAGATGATCGCGAGATGAACCTCCCTAGCGAAGCTAACAACCCATTTAACTTTTGAACATCTTTTATTGTCGCGGTGTTGGCATATCGCGAATCGCTTGTACTTTTTTCTCGGGTCGACTTGAATTCCTTCTTTGGATACAATGTACCCTAAAAATTTTCCAGAGGCGACCCCAAAGGTGCATTTTTTCTGGGTTTACTTTGATATTAAATTGCCGCATTTGTTCAAAAATTTCTTTCAAATCCTGTACGTGGTCTTTTGCTTTTCTACTTTTTATTAACATATCATCAACATATACCTCCAGTGTTTTATGTATCCATCTCGCGAACACCTTCTCCACCATTCTTTGGTATGTCGCACCGGCATTTCGCAGACCAAATGGCATTTTTGTATAACAGTATAATCCTCTTGGAGCAAAGAAAGCAGTATGTTCTTGGTCTTCTTCGGCGAGAGGAATTTGATTGTAACCCTTGTATCCATCAAGAGAAGATATCCTTTCATTTCCTACCGCTGCTTCAACCATTTGTGGAATATCTGGTAACGGGAAACTATCTTTAGGACAAGCTTTATTTAGATCAGTAAAGTCTATACAAATTCTTATTCCTTTTTTCTTCTTTGGAACTATAACCATATTTGCTATCCATTCAGGATATTTTGCTTGTCTAATAATTCCTGCGTCCAACATTTTCTCGCAATTCTTCTTCTATTTGAGGATGATATGCTGTCGCGATCTTTCTAATTCTTTGTTTAAAGGGTTTTACATTCTTGTCAATTTCCAATTTATGGCAAGCCACAAGATGGATCTATACCGGGCATTTCATCCATATCCCATGCGAAAATGTCTTTATAATCTCGCAACAACTCAACAGTTCTTTTCTCTTCATCCACTTCCATTTTAGTCCCAATTTTTAAGATTTTAGGCTCCTCCTCGGTTCCAACATTCACTTCTTTTGTTTGTTCTGTTGTGACATAGCTAGACTTCGGCTCTCCCATAGGAGTTGGTCCTCTTATTTCCTTCGCGAACTCACTCCCTTCTCCCATAATTTCGCTGGTATTCCTTTTCCTTCTTTTGCTCTTATCATGTAAATTCTAAATTCCTCTTCTTTCTTAGCTGCTTTTATCATCTTCTGCGATCTTTTCGCTTCTTCATTTGCCCTTCACAATGCTTTACCTCGATTTGATAATATATTCTTCCTTTATCAATGTCTCCTCTGATCTCACCAATTCCACTCGGTACAGGAAATTTGATGCACTGATGAAGTGTTGATGCTACTGCCTTAATCGCATATACCCAAGGTCTCCCTAACAATATGTTGTATGGCGATTCCATATCCACTACACTTAATGTTACTTGTGTTTCAATTTCTCCAAGTAAAATTCGCAATTTCATCTCCCCTTTTGGTACTTGTTATAGATTTTCCAAAACCATGAATATTATATCTTGGAGAACTCATTTCTTCATCTTTATATCCTAATTTTTTGTAAGTATGGTAAAACATGATACTCACCAAACTCCCCGTATCCACCAAAGTTCTATTTATTTCCCATTCTTCCGCTACCTTTGCCGATTCTTCTCTTTTTTTGCTTGCATTTATCGTGATCACTAGTGGAGATGTATGATTCAAACTTTCTCTAGGAACTTCCGCTACTGTGAATGTTATTTTCTGCTTTTTCCCATTCCTTCAAAGACGATGTCTTCTCCTCATCTATAATCTTCTTTCCTTTGAAATCTCGTTTATGTATCCTTCCTCTAATATTTTCATGGAATTCATTAACCATTGCTTTTGTAATTGAATTGTATTCCATTTCTTCACTATGTTCCTTGCTTCTTAATTCTTCTATCTCATCTGATTTAACCTTTTCCTTTCTTATTTTCTTGATTTAAGCGGTTTTAATTGTACTCTTCAATCTTCAATCTTATTCGTCCCTGTTTCTAGCGCATATGTAGTTGCAGGATTTCCCACACTACACCCCTCACTCAAATCTGTTTAATCAATCCATTGGAAGATGAACAATGATGTGTTTTATTAATTGTTTTCTTGAATGATTTACAAAGAAATGTAGAACAAAGTTAAAGAAATTACAATCTCTCTTTCCTTTCTCTCTCCTAATGACTTGTTTCTCAATTCAAAAAGCGCCTCCCCTACAACAGACTTACTCGACCCTTTATATAGGGTATTACATAGTGGGTGACAGCTATATTGTCCTTTATTTTCGGAAACGTCTCGCGAACGCTCGCGAATATACGACTGTTTGCCTTCGCGACACTCTTAAATCTCGCCAAGTCTTTCACACTTTCCTCATGTTCTGATTGTCGTCATCTATTACGTCATTTATTTACCTTCATGCGACTCCTTCACGATGCAGTTGTTTATTAATCTCGCGAAGAATTGTTGTCGCGATATTCTGGTCCTACACCAAAACAAGAGTATAAAGAAATAAAATCAAAACATGATTTCTAATATTGTTTCTTACATCTTTAATCTCAAGTATACGTCCCCTATTTTAGATAGACATACACACCGATTTGAAATCACCACATCTCTCAAAATAAAAACCAAATTGAAAATTTGAAAATGAGTTTTGAAGATAAGTTCCTGATCTACAAGTTTCATGTGACACACGGATTCAAATTTTCTACACAAAGATAAGGAAAAGTTGATTTAATCAGGACTAATTTTCTGCCCGTCAGAATTTTTAGATATGTTATTAAGTTTTCTAAAATACTTTAAAAATAGTTTCTGGACTCCAAAAATACTGACATTTGACGTGGGTTATCCTCGTGATGTCTAATATATCCATATAAAATTTCAAGACCAAATTCATTTTCGTTAAAAAGATGCACATAAAACTCTACAACATGTTAAAAACATTCGTTTATCATCAACAATATATTTTTCTATGTCAAAAATTCAAAAGAAAAATATTTAACCATGTTAATCCTAGTCTATCAAGATCAGATATAAATTTAATTTAGGTATCAAGTAACCTAATTCCAAGCATCTTGCTAAATTGCTAAAGAAGAATTATACCGTTCATATAATTCAATAAAACAAATTAAACAATGATACTTATCGCGTTTCAACAATCGTTTCTTTTGATATCCGTGGCAGAATAAAACGTCTTAAAATTGTTGGAATAATTGCCGAATTATGCCTGCACAAAAATAAAATCAAAGACGAAACAAATTGTTATGGCTGAGTCGCGGACTAGGTCGCTTTCTTTAAGACGTTTCGCGGCTCTGCCCAAGATTGTGCAAGTAGTTCTACAATGGCGTGTCGTCCCCAGGATAAAACAGCCGAGATCAATCTCTTACACAATCACTCTTGCACGGTGAGAGGATGTGAAACTTCTACACTTTCATTCTTGCTCAGAATCACTCTAGAAAACAAATGATGCTCACACATTGTTTTCTTTCACAAAACTCTCTCTTGTTAAAACAAAAACATAAAAGACATTCAACTCTTATTTAATTTTCCAACCAAAATCTCTTTTTATATTAAAAGGTTTTAACATAATTTAATCAAATATAATTATGGTGTAGTTAACACCATTAACTCCACAATATGAAACCCTCGAAGTTATAATGATGTAGTTAACACCATTAAAAGCAGAAATATGAAACGGTCAAATTAATTATACCAAAATTAGTTTTCATTTAAGAAACTTAAATGCTATTAAAAACTTTCTTTTTATTTATTGGGAAATAAATTGATGTTTTAAATATATATTCCCAACAGGTACTTTTGCTTATAGAAGGATGCCTTTTGGCTTGGGCAATGCTCCAGCTACCTTTCAAAGGTGTATGGTAAGTATTTTTTTCAGAATATGTTGAAAACATAATTGAAGTGTTCATGGACGATTTTAGTGTATTTGGTGATTCATTTGACCTTTGCTTGAACAACTTGTCTCTAATCCTTGAACGATGTGTTGAAACAAACCTTGTGCTGAATTGGGAGAAGTGCCATTTTATGGTAACTTATGACATAGTTTTAGGCCATATAATATCTTCTAAAGGCTTGGAAGTTGATAAATCTAAGATAGACCTTATTCGTGCTTTAACCCCTCCCACTACGGTAAGGGAGATATACGCTCTTTTCTTGGTCATGCAGGTTTTTATCGTAGATTTATCAAGGATTTTTCCAAGATAGCATCACCACTTTGAAACTTATTGCCAAAAGATTATACCACCGGATTGGAGCAAGCCTTTTGAGCTCATGTGTGATGCAAGTGACTATGCGGTTGGCGCGGTGCTTGGGCAACGTGTGGGGAAGTGTTGATGGTGGATTTTCATTTAAGGCTAAAATTGTAAAAGCCAAAATTATGCGCTAACATCTTGCAAAAGATAAAGCCATTAATGAGTGATGAATACTTCTTCACTTTACTAATTCACCTAGAATGGAGCATGTGGCAACAATCCCAGTATTTTGTGAATTAAATACACGAAATTCATCCAGGTTGGAGCATGTAGCAACAATCCCATATACCTGTGAATTTACAACATTATTAATTAATGCATATCCAGCCTTGTATTTCCTGTATTCATTACCGGTGCGGCATGACGACTGAGTGTTGTTCTCAGCAGAGCAACACGAATCTCCAAGCATTAATAATGAAGCATGTACGAAATACCCATACATGCTACAACTCTCGGTGTGTCATACTATCCCGATTGAGCATATTTAAACCTGGACTGACCATATCAGTCTTAGAAACGATCACGACCATCCAACCTCACCATCATGATTGGATGGCTTAGATTAAATCCATGACCCCAAGCAGGTATTGGAATATTCACCACCGACCCAACGCGGGCCCTGCATGGTCGGTCTCCCCAGAAGGGTGACATAGCTTGCCAAACCGTCCAAACCAAAGCAGTATGGACGAAAAACCCAAAATTAGGGTGTGCGTCACATTACATGTATCGCAAAACAGTCTCAACCGTCCATCTTCGCATGCATATATGGAGGGTGTAGATGTAGATTCAAAGGGCCCAGAGCATGTCAACACAAACACTGTGGGCCCGCCTACATACATGACCGATCGGTCAGGACCAACTATAGTTGGTCGTTCCAGTTCGTGCGCCCAAACAAGGTATGACACACGGCTAGAAAAACCTAATTAAGGTTTGTGTCGCGATCACGAGCATCCATTTTCTCCTGCACGAATGAAGGGTCCAGGAATAGACTAAGCAGGTCCGGTAAGTATCAACATGATCACTGCGGGCCCACATATCTCCACACCTGATCGGCCAAGACCAAACTTGGCTGTACACCTTGATTCGCGCGCCCAAGCTAGGCGTGGTCACACTTTCCAACCACAAACTGATCTCGACCGCTCAAGCTTACCGTACAAATTGAGTGGCTTAGATCACGTTTCTATGGGACGATGAAGTACAGGTATATACACAATCCCACCGTATGCACGCCGGGATGATCGGCCAAGACCGACCAAGCTTGGTCGTCTTGGAAAGCGCGCCCAAAATTGACATGATGCGCGGCTTTTGCAGCACCAAATTTCTGTTGCAAATTGATCTCGACCACTCAACTTCGCCGGACAAATTGAGTGGCCCAGATCACACTTTCACGAGACAATGAGATATGGGCGCCTACACCGTCATGTCGTCTACACACATGCACGATCGACCATGTCAAAATTGTATCCTAATCTTGGATTCGACCAAGCTAAAGAGTGATGCTTGCGCACCTCTTCTAAAACCCTAATTCCATCAACGGTCGTAGATGAGTGTCTCAAAGATCATCTCGTCCGTCCAACTTTACCGGCTTGGTTATACAACCCTGGTCAGGAGTTAATTGGTCAGTGAGGCGTCATGGTGATCACCACCCGTCACTTTACCACACCATGATGCAGTACCTGCATAGAATACACACGATACTTCACAAGTATCGACTTCCTAAATAACTTAGTTATTTAATCTAGCATTACATATGGGTCCCACGATCCACACACTCGAGACATCAATCATGTCACAAACTCGGGGATACATGCGGGGTATTGGTCTGGCGGTTTACAGCGTGCGGCGTGCAACGCGCCATCACAAGAACGTGTCGGGAAGTCATGGACGGTTAGAGATGACGGGAGAAGTGGGCAAGACTGGTCGTGTAACACCAACACACAACTCCACTACTCCATCACTCCACTTCCTCCACTTCCCACGAGAGACGTGAATAAGGCTCAAATGACTTGTATAAATAGGTTCTCCTCCCTATTTCCAAAACAACAGAACAAGTCCAGACAACAGAGGCAAGTGTTGATACCATCGTATTCAAACACCGGAACTGATAGCTTACATCCTGCAAGCCAGTCCAGCTTTCTGATGCAAGTCATACATAGCCAACAACTTCAAAATCTCAACACCTTCTTCACTTCCCTCCCTAAGATCAACCCCATCTCCTTCACTTTGTGACCGAAACAAGTCTGGAACGGCCATTTCTTGGTTTAGGCCGGATTTGCACAGATTGATTTCTCGAATCTACAAGCACTCCCGTGCAGTGCATTTGTTTAAGGTTTAGGCTAATTTCTCATCCACACATACCCCAAATTACCAAAACCGGCAGAAATAGTTTTCACCCATAAACAGGAAGATACCCCATGCTATTTATTATGCTTCTAGAACGTTAAATGAGGCCCAACAAAACTACACAACCACTGAAAAAGTATTTTTAGCCATTGTTTTTGCTTTGGAAAAGTTTCGCTCTTATCTATTTGGTACAAAAGTTGTTGTCTTTTCTGATCATGAAGCACTTAGGTACTTGCTAATGAAGAAAGAAGCGAAACCCAGGCTCATACGATGGATTTTACTCTTGCAAGAGTTTGATATTGAAATCAAGGACAAGAAAGGAATTGAGAAAACCATTGCGGATCACTTGAGCCATCTTGTTGTGGACAAGGAAGTTATGCTATTGCGTGAAAGCTTCCCGGATGAGCAACTATTCTCAATTGCCTTTGGAGAACCATGGTATGCTGACATTGTGAATTACTTGGTGTCTAAACAAATCCCAAAGAAATTGTCTCGTGCTGAGAGGGACAAGCTTAAGAAGTTGGGGAACCAATACATATGGGATGATCCATACTTTTGGAAACATTGTAGTGACCAAGTAATAAGAAGGTGCGTTCCCGAATATGAGTTTAATTCTATATTGTCTTTTTGTCACTCTTATGCTTGCGGAGGACATTTTGGGAGTAAGAGAACCGCTCACAAGGTACTTGAAATCGGTTTCTATTGGCCAACCTTGTTCAAGGATGCATATATATTTTGTACAACTCGTGATAGGTGCCAAAGAACAGGCAATCTAGGTGCCCAAAATCAAATGCCATAAACTTTTATTCAATTTATTGAAGTTTTTGATGTATGGGGTATTGATTTTATGGGTCCTTTTTTCAACTCTCATAGAAATTTTTATATCTTGCTTGCGGTTGATTATGTCTCGAAATGGGTGGAAGCTAAGGCCACCCCAACTAATGATTCTAAAGTTGTTTAAGATTTTGTGCAAGCTAATATCTTTGCAAGGTTTGGAATTCCAAGAGCCATAATTAGCGATGGGGGTTCTCACTTCAAAAACAGGATGTTACAAAGCTTGTTGAAGAAGTACAATGTGTCGCACAAGATTGCAACACCTTATCATCCCCAAACAAATGGACAAGCCGAGGTTTCCAACCGAGAGGTGAAGTCCATACTAGAGAAGACGGTGAATCCAACAAGGAAAGATTGGAGCATGCGACTTAATGATGCTTTGTGGGCTTATATAACCGCATACAAGACACCTATCGGGATGTCTCCCTTTAGGCTTGTGTATGGTAAACCTTGTCATTTACCCGTTGAAATTGAGCATAAGGCGTTTTGGGATATTAAGCAATGCAATATGGAGATGAATGGGGTTGGAAAGCAAAGGAAGTTACAACTCCAAGAGCTAGAGGAGCTTCGCAATGATGCATTTGAAATCTCACGCATTTATAAGGAAAAAACGAAGGCCTTTCATGATACTATGATTTCAAGAAAATAATTTTGTGTTGGACAGAAGTGCTTTTGTTTAATTCTCGCTTGCAATTATTTCCGGGTAAATTAAGGTCACGTTGGATTGGACCTTTTATTGTTACTAATGTGTTTTCTCATGGTGCAGTAGAAATTCGTAGCATAGCTACAGGCAAGGAACTTAAAGTGAATGGGCACCGTTTGAAACCATACTATGAGAATTTCACTTCCGAAGTTGTGGAAGAAGTTAAATTTGTGGATGCACTCCCTCTGGAGGAGTCGTAGAAAGCAAGGAGATAGTCGGGCTGACGACTTTAAACCAAGCGCTAAATGGGAGGCAACCCATATGATGAGTATTTCTTGTCTTATTTTTATTTTCTTGTCTTGTTTTTAGTTTTTTCTTGTCTTGCATTTACTTTTTCTGATTTCTTGTCACATTATCATGTAGGATTTCCCACCTTGACTTACTTTGGATGACTCAATTTACATTGAGGACAATGTAAAGTTTAAGTGTGGGGGAGTGGTTAAGCATTTGCATTGTAAAATTTTCATGAAATTTTCAACTTTTGTGTAAATTAGTGAATAAAAAACTCCAACTTGTAGTTAGTTTAGAGTCACATAGTATACATGTCGCTAATATTACATCGAGATTCTCATAAGAGTGACTGAACTTAGAGATGACAGAGAACATGATTGGGTTTCTTACTTGTATGAGAGTTAAAGTTGGATTTAACCATGCCAGTGGCAAATAAGTTGCAGACTGAATTCGGTATTAGAGTTGTGGTCCCCTATAGTGGAGACTACCCATGTTACATCATGAGAGGCACCGACCTTAACTTCTTTGTACCTGTAGTAGCAGGAAATCCCACACTACACCCCTTACTCAATTTTGCTTAATTAATCCATTGAAAGATGTAAGATCAAGAATATTTATTGATTGAGTTCATGAAGTGTTTACATGGAAGATAGAATTACACTTAGAAGTTAAAACACTCTTAAACTTTCTCTCTCCTAATGACTTGCTCAACAATTCCCCTAAAAAGATCCCCCTCTTACAAGACTCATTTAGCCCTTTATATAGGATAATACATAGTGGATGAATGACTAAGTTACCCTTTATTTTCGGGAATGCTTCGCGAAGTGTCGCGAGATGCACAAACATTCACTCTCGCGACACTTCTTAACCCTCGCCAGATCTCACGTCTTCTTTATGTTTTGCACATCGTTATTCATTGCGTCGTTTATTTTAGCTCTGCGACTCCTTCGCGATCTTTGTCGTTTATTAGTCCCATGAACCTTGTTTGTTGCGATATTACGATCCTACATCTTGCCTCTTTTTCCTTGAATATTGCTTGACAAGCGATCTTTAAGGAAAAATCTATTAATGGTAGCGATCTTTGATTTTTGTTGATGAAGGAACGAGCAAAAGAATACTTTCCTTGAAAAGTACGTACTTGCCTCTATTCTTTTGCAAAGTTAAAGCTTCTTTGAGATATATCTGATATCGTCTCCTTTCTCTCCTCATATTTCTCCTGCGAAGGGAAGAGTATCATGAGATTTTACAATATTGTTGCCGCTTGTTGCTTATCTTTATCTCATTTTGATTTTGTACTTTTACACGAATTTTGATTATTAATGTCTTTTCTTGACACGTCTCTTTCAACCGCTTATTCTTGACCATTCATGTCTCTTCGCATTAAATGACCTCGTAAATGACCTCGTTTTTCTCGAGGATATTGTTCCCTATATATAGTTTTCTTTTCCCCTCCTTTTCATCTTTTAGCTTCTCTCTGCAACTTTTCTTTGACTCTCTCCTTCCGTAATTTGCGCTCCGTCTCTGCAAATCTTTTCTTCGTCCTTTCTGGCGCTGATCCTAACCTTTAACATACCATCCATTCCCATACCGATAATGGCCTCCATTAGTCGTGCATACAAAGCTTCTTTTGATGAAGTTCAACGAAGTTGCTCGAAAAGGGTTTTACTCTATCAACCATTCCCGATCAAGAACCTTCATCTATCCTTTCGAAAGTTGTTTTACGATCATCAATGTAATGATCAAAAAATTATAGTCTCGCTAGGTCGACTTCTCGCGGGACTTCCCATTCCCTTGTACAATCCTGAGATGCCTTTATTTTATGAAATCTTGGCCCATGAAAAATTCTCTCGGTTGTTTATCAATTGAGTGGCGATTGCATTCGCCTAATGCTTGAGTTCGCAAATCGTGGTCTTTGGCAAAGGATCTTTATACCCTACTCTTGTTAGACACCCCGATTTCGCAGACTTGGAAATAGCTGCTGAGAAGTACTTCGTAGAGAGCTTTTTTGAAAACTATTCAAAGTGATAAAGATGATTAATGCGAAATCTCATTTTGGGGCATTCGCACGAAAAAGAAGGATAATGTCCACGAGGATAAATTGCTCATGCGGGATATTGATTGGCACCGGCAATAATACTACTCCTCGCCACTCCATAGATGAGAAGTGGTGGGTTGTACCCTTGATTTTAAATGGCCCTTATATCGCGGGCTCGCACGTTCTTCTGCGAATCTCGCAGGTATCATCCTTGGGAATTCAAATGGCCCGATAAGGCAAATGAGGTATGTTTCCCATTTTAAATCTTGCCTTTGCAACTTTCTTTTTATATATGTTGAGTTTGTAAAATTTCTCGGATCGCCAAATTGAGAAGAAAGTACAAGGATAATCCGTTGGAGAGTACTCGACCATACTTCGATCGCTTACGGAGTGAAGTAAGAAACATTTCCGTTGTTATTTGAAACAATATTGTTGCCTCTGTTTCTTATCTTTAACCGTATGCGAAGGTTTCATTGAAGAAGGCTGTAGCCGCGAAGATTAAAAGTAAGGGTAAAGCGTAGTTCGCAAGGGTAAATCTTCGCTCCATTAACTAAGAAGCGAAAGGTCCAATCTTCTTCTCGCCTTAGCTCAAGCTCGAATCTTCTGACGAGGATAACCATGACTCGAATCCTTCTCTCGCCAAGAAGATTCCGTCGACAGTTCTTCTATGGATCAGTTATCTAGCATCTTCTCAGACTGTTTCCAAGGAATGGGAGATGCTCCCCTAGCTTCTCTTTGCGGGGCTCTCGCAAACGTGTGTAATGCTACTTTATTAGAGGGCAATAATTCTTTCAATGGAGCCTCTAGAATTGTGTCTCCTGACTTCTTGAATGCACTTGGATCTTTGGTACGTATGCAGTCATATTTCCCTGTTAATTTTAAAATTTTAAATATATATATATATTAATGATTTTTCTATCTTCTTTTATAGGTTGGAAGAACTTCTTTTGTAGTTGCCTCAGATCTCGAGAGAAGACGCAACAATCTTGAAAAGAAGAATTCACAATTGAACAAGAAGATTCGAGAATTAGAAATTGAAGCTGCGTCATCTCGCGATAAAGACGAGAGAATTCAAAAGTTAAATACCGAACTTGACTCCCAAAGGATAGGGTGTCCACTCTTGAACGCTAATCAACAACTTTATGGTATAAGATTTTACTTCCTTTTATCATTTCTATTTTATCGGTTGCATATTCTTTGCCTAACTTACTACCTTCGCAGATGTATATAATCTCTCCGATGAGGCTATTCTTCTCCATACATTTCCTGAACCTATGGATAATGATCTTCTTCTCGCTCACCTCAATCAATCTCTAAGTAGTTCCTCCAATAAAACTAACCTCCTTTCATTAAAGGATCTTCAATCCAAATATCATCTCTTGGAGATCGAACACAGATCTAGTTTAAATTTAACTAATCGCTTTAAACGAATGTACCTTGATTCCGAGAAGAAGATCAAGACTTTAAGAAAGAAAATTAGTGATCTCATAGATGAGAACGATCGCATTACTAACAGAGGTGCACAGGCATTAGCAGAATTCCACAAATCTCTTCTTGGTGTGCAAGTTGAGCGAGATGAACTCCTTCATCAGAATACCATGCTTAAAAATGAGAAGAGCAAGTTCGTTCTCTTCTTGTTATTAGTAGTGATGATGAATTCGCCTGGGCTGCGAAGGTTTTAGATAATGCCAGGAATAACCTAGGTGTTGATGTTAGTCTTCATGCCGAGCATACTTCCTTGATTAAAGATATGATATCGATAGAGAAGGTTACTTATTATACCTTCTTCGCTTCTTACTACGTAGTATTGCTTGTAAATTGTTAACTTGTTGTTTCTTATTTGCGAGAATGCGAGAAGAGGCTTCAGGTTAGAATTAGAGAGCTTGAATCTGAAAAAGAACAACTCGCCAGGAATTTTCCAGCGAGAATTGAAGAACTCGAAACCGAAAAAGAACAGCTCGCAAAGAGTCTCTCCCTTCGCGAGAATAAATATTCCAAGTTGAAGAAACAATTTCTAACGACGGTGGAGAACTTTAATAATGATCTTTGTTCGTTTTCGCAATGGAGCCATGGAGTATGTTTGTAAGGACCACAATATCCCTGTGCATTCATATCCACGGCTCCTTGAAAAGGTTCTGAGAATCACTGTCTCGAGACGTTTACGATAGCGAGGTGGGCGAAGAAGAAAACCTCGGCGATGAGGATAATAGGTCTGAAGAATCAGATGAAGAAGAAGAATCACCAAAGAGATAACTCTTTTTGTTTTCTTTCTCTGCTTGTAATATCTGTACATTTCTGTATCCTTATTATAGCGTATTTCTTGGATTTTTCCCCCCTGAATTCAATCTTTACTCCCCCTTTTTTGGTAGTTCTTCCTTGTAATATAATTGGCTAACATTATTGATGTATAACTCTTTCATCAGAAGATGAATAACAATATTTCATCTTTTCCATTCCCATACTTGCCTCTGTTATTTATCTTCAGATGGAAGATTTTAGTTGTCATCATGTATTTCGCGGGATTTCCTTATTATCTCGCCTTATCATTTCGGTAGTCTTTATTTTATCTCTTCTTGTTGCGACAAGGTCGCAAGCCGCCTTTACACTTTCATGCAATGGCCCATTGACCTTGCCTTATCATTTTTGTGTGGTCTTCCAAGTCAGACCTCCCTAATTAGAGGTCTTCCCCTGCCACCTTTCATCGCGACAAAATCGCGGGGACGTCTTTACACTTGCATGTAAAGACCCATTGATCTTGTCTTATCATTTTCCAAGTATTTTTGCCTCTGCAGGATGTTTTAGTTGCGACAATATGACAGGCCTAGATATCCTTGCGAACATAAAGCCCCATGACATTGCCGTCGTGCGACGAAATCGCAGGACGTCCGTACACTTTCGTGTAAAGACCCATTGATCTCGCCTTACCTTCGCGTTAGTATTATTGCCTCTGCAGGATAATTGCACAAATATGACAAGCCTAAATTATCTTGCGAAAACATAGCCTCATGACATTTGCGTCTGTTTTGACACCCCCCCTAATGGAGAGCGTCGCCCTTATCATCTCCCCGGTTGCCCCTTCAAGGAGGCGAAACATCGGCCATACAAGACTAGCTCCTCCCATCCGGTCTTAACAACAACCAGTTGTTTTCGCAGCCTCTTGTCCCTTATACCTATAGGGTTTATGGTTACGAGGCTGCACCCTAAGTGGAGTTTTCTTCGGGCGAGTGCAACATATGCCAAGACTTGCCAAGAATGGCCAGGGTAGGTTCATCCATCCAGGGCACTCTGGCTCAACCGTGTACCTCGGCGCCTTGAGCATACACTGACTCCTAAGAAGAGACCCTCGGTCGCCCAACCAGGGTATAACCTTATATATATAGTTGGGAATCCAAGGTACCTCTTCCGGATAGGCTTTCATGGGCCCCAAATTTTCATGACTCAGGCTTCAGGAGCGGTGTAACCTTTCCCCTGAGCCATGTTGAGAGATACCCCCTTATATGACGCACTTTAGGTCTTACATTTGCCTCTTACGAAATGTTATTCGCGAACTAGGGTGCACGCCATAAAGGTTCGTCCCATTCATTTACTCATTCATCTTTGTTAAATCATTCAATCATTCATGTTTCATTATTTGTTAACATTTGTTTGCGAAGTATTCGCAAAATTCCATTTCATTTGTTGTGTCTTTATCTCTTTCTTAACCGAATTCTTATTTATCCTTGACTGCGAGATTCTCGCACATCATTACTTCAACTGCTACTTTTCCTCCTGCTTTTGTTGATTATTCACTTCTTATGCCTTTTGTTCCTCATATCCTTCGCTTCTTTGTTATCATAACATTACTTTGTCTCTAGGCATTCACCTCGCGAGGTATGTTCGATCCTTACTTCTATAGCATCCACCATCAATTTTTCCTTTCTCTGCTCATCTCTCACATGTTGCTTCCAACCTTTTCTTTTGGCATTTCTTTCTTCGCAGCTTTCTACATCGACCTCATGACATTGTTGCGACTCCTTCCAATCTCCCTGTATAATACCAATGCCATTTGGATGTGGAAATTTTATACATTGATGATAGGTTGATGCGACTCCCAAGATTTCATGAAGCCATGGCCTCCCAATCAGCGCATTATATGGAGATTCCACTTCAACCACACAGAATAAAATATCAGTTGATAATCCTTGTAGAGGTATTCTCATGTGAACCTCTCCCTTTGGTTTGTTTGCAGTGCCATTAAAGCCATATATCTTGTATGTCGAGGGGATCAAATCCTCATCTTTTCCTCCAATCGTCTTGTAAGTATGGTAAAAGAGAATATTCGCCGAACTTCGGTGTCGATTAGGATTCGGTTGATCGCCCGACAAGCACGCTTCATCATCTTCCCCATCAACTGGTTTCGGGTTAATCTCTAGTTTCACAACCAACGGGCTATCATGTGTTTCTCTTCCTTTTGGCACTTCATCTGCAGAGAAAGAAATGGTCTTCATCTGCCACTTTTCTAACTGCGTCGTTCTCGCCAGGCTCATTATTTCTTTATCATTAGCATCTCTCGCAAAGACTCTCCGAGCACGTTGTCATGAAAATCTTCGATTGTGCGATAGGAGTGGACGATAGAGTTGCAATTCAAATTTTTAGCTTTTGTTCCAACTTCTATAACAAATGTTTCCTTTCCTTTCGTTGACACTTTGTTCGTGCATCTCTGGTGGTGGTGGTAATGTCTCGGCCTGTTTTCTTCTCCCTTTAGAAAGTGATTTAGCTTCCCCCGATCAATCATCCTAAGAATAATTCTCTTTATGTTTCTACAATCATTTGTTTGATGCCCATGGAAACGATGGTAAGAACAAAACTCATGACTTCATGCTTTGGTGGTGGTTCCATCCCGCGTTCCAAGGTTTGGTACATCTTCCATCACAAGTATAGCCTCCCAGATCTTTTCCACACTAGCATTCGGTGGAGGCATCTTAATTGGTTCCCATACTATTCTCCGCGACTTCTCTGCCCTCCATGGTTATATTGCCTTCGTCCATCGTAAGTTTCTTGCACATGATCTAGCCTTTGAATCTTATTATTCTTTTTGTTACGGTTGTAGTAGTTCCTTTCTTGTTCAAACTCCTCCTGGTCATGGCTTCCCATAGCTACTATCTTCCGTTGTCCCTCATCAGCCTTCCCTGCTTGCTGTCCTTGCGAAGTGCTCGCCACTGCATTTATGAATTGAGGTAACAAGCTTGCGTTCGCAGCATTCGAGTTTGTGTTCGCACCAGGATAAGAATTCATTTCATTCTGTCTTTCTTCTAAGGCGATATATTCTTCCTGTAACTCTCGCAGATTCGCCATCGTGATTGTATTTTTGACTCTAAAAATTTGAATGTATAACAAGTTAGTCGCGAAAAGAGCATTCACAAATGAGAGGATGAGATATCTTTCCTCAACCAAATCCTGCCATTTAGCTACACATGGTTCTCCATCTTATTGTCAACTGCCTTAAGCTCTCGCCAACCCTTTGTTTCAACCCGAATACATCTTCAATACACAGTCGTGAAGAGTTGTTACTTATGTATGCTCCCAGGAATGTGGCTTGTAAATGATTGAATGATGTGATTGTGTTCCTTGGTAGACCCTCAAACCATTTTAGTGCTTCTCCAATTAGGCTTGATGCGAAATATTTGCATAGTATAGCATCATGGTTCTCCCCACTGCAAACATACACCTCATATAAGCCTTGATATGTTGTACCGCACGAGTTGTTCCATCAAAGATGTTGGTTAATGCGGGTAGATTGCACTTAGGAGGTATTCCTCCCATCTGTACTTCTAGCGTGAAAGGATTCTTCGCAGCCTCTGCGATGGCTTCGTCCAATTGTTTCCTTCCTCCTTCCCTTCTATTGTTCATTAGTCCTCTCATTTCAGCCAGTTCTCTTAGGATTTGTTCATTTGCCTCAGAGTTTGACTCCACCGGTCTTTTTTAGCTCTGCTTCTCTCCTTCTTCGCTCGTGCCTGTTTTGACCTTCTTGCTCGTTATTTTCTTCTCTCCTTTCCCTGCGAAGTTCTTCTTCGTTTCTTTCTTCAATTCGCACGCCATTATATCGGTTGTTCTCTCTTCTTGGTTGTCTCTCAGCTCTCATCTGCGCCCTCTCATATTCTTCATTAATATTTCTATTGGTACGATTCTGTTCCCTCCTTCTTTCCCGGTTGTCATGGTTATTCCGCCGGATTGCTTCTTCCATCTCTTGATTTTCCATTTCTGCTCTTATCCTTTCTCTCTCGCGAGCTAGTCGCGTTTGTTCAATGTAGTGCCTCTCAATGTCATCCTCAATTTCTCGGTTTCTTCTCAATTCTTCTCTCCCATGCAAGATCATTCTTCCTTCAGCAATTGGGTCATTCGGCCCCTGGAGTTGCATGTTTCCTTGATTCTCCCTATTCCGCTCATCTTGACGATTTTCGGGCTGAGGAATATAACGATCTTCCATTTCCCCTCTTCTCTCGCCACGTTCTGTGTTTGGATTTTGTGTTTCTTGTTGGTTTTCTTCTTCGGTACTTTCTGTTGGTAAAACTCTCCTTCTTTCTTCCCTAGTCGACCTTGAACTTGATCTCGCACTACTTCTTGATCTCCTATTTTGCAATCTCATATTTTCCATTCTCAATTCATGGTTCTGTCTTGTCAAGTTTGCTCGTTCCTCTGCCTCTAGTCGTCTCTCTTCGTGTATTGTTTGTCTCAATCTTTCTAATCTTTGCGATTTCTTCGTTTTCTGGATTCATTTCTCCATTCATTCCTTGTTCTTCTCCTCCTTGTCCATTACTCACCATCTGCTGCTCCTCTTCTCTCTCGTCTTCAGAATCAGACCTCCAAGTATGTACACTTACTCTATCATAATCCACAGCCGCGTTTGCTACTGGTGAGATCGGTGACTGATTTTGATTTTCTCCATCATTTCTCATACTCATCCTTGATGATTCTCCGGTTTCATTCCTCCTTTCTCCAGCAAGTCTCCCACTTCTTCTTACAATCGTTGGTTGCCCTTGTACGTTTCTTCTTCTAACCATTTCTCTTTTTCAATGAATTCTTGAGTATCTTCTCCAAATCTTTTCTCTGTTAATCCAAATTCTTTCCAATTTCTTCGTCAATCTCTGCTCGTCCCTGTTTCTAGCGCATATGTAGTAGCAGGATTTCCCACACTACACCCCTTACTCGATTTTGCTTAATTAATCCATTGAAAGATGTAAGATCAAGAATATTTATTGATTGAGTCCATGAAATGTTTACACAGGATAATAGAATTACACTTAGAAATTAAAATGCTCTTCAACTTTCTCTCTCCTATTGACTTGCTTAACAATTCCAAAAAGATCTCCCTCTCTTACAGACTCATTTAGCCCTTTATATAGGGTAATACATAGTGGATGACAGCTAAGCTACCCTTTATTTTCGGGAATGTCCCGCGAAGTGTCGCAGATGCACAAACATTCACTCTCGCGACACTTCTTAACCCTCGCCAGTTCTCACGTCTTCTTTATGTTTTGCCTGTCGTTATCCATTGCGTCGTTTATTTTAGCTCTCTGCGACTCCCTCGCGACGCCGTCGTTTATTAATCCCGCGAACCTTGTACATTGCGATATTATGATCCTACACTTCCCATTCCTTTATATGATCCTGAGATGCCACTCTTTTATGAAATTCTTTCCCATCCAAACTTCTCGCGAGCTGTCTATCAGTTAAGCGGTGATTGTATCCGCCTAATGCTTGAGTTTGCCAATCGTGGCGCTGGCAAAGGATCTTTATACCCTAACAATGTCAGACACCCCAATTGCATAAACTTAGAAATAATCCCTGAAAAATACACTGCAGAGAACTTTTTGAGAATTATGAAGTAATAGGTATGAGAAATAAGAAGTCTCGCTGGGGCGCTCGGTTGAAAAGAAAAGATAATGTCCCCGAAGATAAATTACTCATTCATGATATCGACTGGCATTCGGGCAATAATACTACTCCTCTTGAGTCCAAAGATGAGAAGTGGTGGGTTGTACCCTTGTTTTTGCGGATCTTACATATCCGGTTCGCATGTACTCCCCGAGAATCTCGCAAGCTACAATCCTTGGGAATTTAAATGGCCCGAGAAGGCAAAAGAGGTATGTCTTCAAATTTTATTTTTGCAATCTCTCTTTCCTTCTGTAGTCATTGAGTTTGTAAAATTTTCAGATTGACAAACTAAGGAAAAGCTTCAAGATAAATCCATTGGCAAGTACCTGGCAATACTTCGATCGCTTACGGATGAAGTAAGAAATATCCCTTTTGTTACTTAACAATATTGTTGCCTCTATTTCTTATCTTCATTTGTATGCGAAGGTTGACGCTGAGGAAATGGAACTTGCGAAGGTTAAAAGCAAAACTAAAGCCAATGCTCACAAGGATAAGTCTTCTGCTCCATCATCTAAGAAACGAAAAACTCAACCTTCTTCTCATCTTAGCTCAAGTTCCGGATCTTCCGATGAGGATGATAATGACAATGACATGAATTCATCTTTCCAACAAGAATCTCAATCGTCCAATTCTCCTATGGATCGGGGTTGTTCAAAGCATCTTCTCGGATTCTCTTCAAGGAATAGGAGATACTCGCCTAACGTCCATATGCGATACTCTCGCCAAAGTGTGCAATGCTACATTCTTTGGATGGCAATGACTCTTTCCATGGGGTTTCTAGATCTGTATCCCCTAGTTTTTTAAATGCACTCAATTCGTTGGTATGTATGAATTCATATTTCTCTTCCAATTTCAGTTTTTAATTTATATTTTAATGACCTTTTTATCTTCCCTCGCAGACTGGAAACCTTCTTTTTGTAGTTGCCTCGGATCTTGAAAGGAGGTATAACATTCAATTGAAAAAGAATACCCAATTTTGCACAAGGATCAAAGAATTAGAAGTTGAATCACGAAATCTCGCGAAAAAATCCAACAATTGGAGACTGAGTTTTCTGCCCAGAAAGACAAAGTTACCACTCTTCAGAACGCTAATCAACAACTTTATGGTATGCAATTTTTCTTTTCTTATAATTTTTAGTTTATCAGTTGCCTGTTGCTACCTGACTTATCACTTTCGCAGATATATATAACCTTTCCGAAGAAGCTATTCTTCTCCACTCATTTCCTGAGCCTATGGATAATGACATTCTTCTTGCTCATCTCAACAATTCTTTAAGTAGTTCGTCGAACAGAATTAATTCCCTTTCATTAAATGAACTCCAAACCAAATATCGCCTCTTAGCAATTGAGCACAGATCTAGCTTAAGTGCAGCCAATCAATTTAAACTAATGTACCTCGAGTCTCATGAGGAAACCAAAATTTTAAGGAAGAAAATTAGCGATCACATAGATGACAAGGATCGTATTGCTAATAATGGTGCCCAGGCATTAGCAACATTTCAAAAGTCCCTTCTCGAAGTACAAACGGAGCGAGATGAATTGCTTCGTCAGAATTCCTTACTTAGTGAGCGAGAGAATCAAATTCGTTCACTTCTTATTATAAATAATGATGATGAATTCGCTTGGGCTGCGAAAGTCTTAGATAACGCCAGGAATAATTTAGGTGTTGATTTTAGCTCTGCTTCTCTCCTTCTTCGCTCGTGCCTGTTTTGACCTTCTTGCTCGTTATTTTCTTCTCTCCTTTCCCTGCGACGCTCTTCTTCGTTTCTTTCCTCAATTCGCACGCCCTTATATCGGTTGTTCTCTCTTCTTGGTTGTCTCTCAGCTCTCATCTGCGCCCTCTCATATTCTTCATTAATATTTCTATTGGTACGATTTCTGTTCCCTCCTTCTTTCCGGTTGTCATGGTTATTCTGCTTGGGATTGCTTCTTCCATCTCTTGATTTTCCATTTCTGCTCTTATCCTTTCTCTCTCGCGAGCTAGTCGCGTTTGTTCAATGTAGTGCCTCTCAATGTCATCCTCAATTTCTCGGTTTCTTCTCAATTCTTCTCTCCCGTGCAAGATCATTCTTCCTTCAGCAATTGGGTCATTTGGCCCTTGGAGTTGCATGTTTCCTTGATTCTCCCTATTCCGCTCATCTTGACGATTTTCGGGCTGAGGAATATAACGATCTTCCATTTCCCCTCTTCTCTCGCCACGCTCTGTGCTTGGATTTTGTGTTTCTTGTTGGTTTTCTTCTTCGGTACTTTCTGTTGGTAAAACTCTCCTTCTTTCTTCCCTAGTCGACCTTGAACTTGATCTCGCACTACTTCTTGATCTCCTATTTTGCAATCTCATATTTTCCATTCTCAATTCATGGTTCTGTCTTGTCAAGTTTGCTCGTTCCTCTGCCTCTAGTCGTCTCTCTTCGTGTATTGTTTGTCTCAATCTTTCTAATCTCTGCGATTTCTTCGTTTTACGGATTCATTTCTCCATTCATTCCTTGCTCTTCTCCTCCTTGTCCATTACTCACCATCTGCTTGCTCCTCTTCTCTCTCGTCTTGAGAATCGACCTCCAAGTATGTACACTTACTCTATCATAATCCACGGCCGCGTTTACTCTTTGGTGAGATCGGTGGCTGATTTTGATTTTCTCCATCATTTCTCATACTCATCCTTGATGATTCTCCGGTTTTCATTCCTCCTTTCTCCAGCAAGTCTCTCACTTCTTCTTACAATCGTTGGTTGCCCTTGTACGTTTCTTCTTCTAGCCATTTCTCTTTTTCAATGGATTCTTGAGTATCTCTCCAAACCTTTTCTCTGTTTATCCAAATTCTTTCCAATTTCTTCGTCAATCTCTCGCTCAGTCCCCTGTTTCTAGCGCATATGTAGTAGCAGAAATCCCACACTACACCCCTTACTCAATTTTGCTTAATTAATCCATTGAAAGATGTAAGATCAAGAATATTTATTGATTGAGTTCATGAAGTGTTTACACAGGAAGATAGAATTACACTTAGAAGTTAAAACACTCTTAAACTTTCTCTCTCCTAATGACTTGCTCAACAATTCCCCCTAAAAAGATCCCCTCTTACAGACTCATTTAGCCCTTTATATAGGATAATACATAGTGGATGACGGCTAAGTTACCCTTTATTTTGGGAATGCTAGTGTCGCAGATGCACAAACATTCACTCTCGCGACACTTCTTAACCCTCGCCGGATCTCACGTCTTCTTTATGTTTTGCCTGTCGTTATTCATTGCGTCGTTTATTTTAGCTCCTGCGACTCCTTCTTCGCGATGCTTGTCGTTTATTAGTCCCGCGAACCTTGTTTGTTGCGATATTACGATCCTACAGTACCTGTCTAAATTTGTGCTTTTAGAGTGTGTTTCACCGTACGTAAACTCCGGGTAGAATGGTGAGCTACCCAACCTCCCACCAATAGAAGCACTATTTTGATCTCTTGAATGCTATTTTATCAATCATGATGGTGACATCGAATTGCTAACTTACATACCACTTGTAATCTTGTTCGCAGTTAGCACCATCCACTTTATCTCTCTATACACCAACATGTCCATAGAAACACCATCATCATCAACAAGAGGAGCATCACAAATTCGAAGGAACGTTGAAAACGTTCAAGGTTTACAAGCAACGGTACAGAAATGAGCAGATTTCAGATTCAAGTATAACAACAAGACAAGGAGCAAAATTTTTACAAGTTGAAGACTATTGAACAAGAGTGAAGATTATCAAGATGAGTTCAAGAAGTTTATGATATCGAGACATACAAGTTGTGAAGAATCGAGCGGTAAAGTACTTACACCATGGCCTTTGTACTTGCATTTTTATTTTATCTTTATTTTTATTTGTTAGTTTGTATTTTATTTTCTCTTGTCACAAAAAAAAACAAGAGAAAAGTTTAGTAGGTCCATCATTAGTTTTAATATTTTGTTTGTTTTAATTTTGTATTTACTTTATTTATTTTGCATATTACAAAAAAAAAAGAAAAAAAAAGAAAAAAAAAGAAAAAAAAAAGAAAAAAAAAGGGAAAAGAAAAAAAAAAGGAGAAAAAAAAAAAGGAGAAAAAAAAAAATTCATTGCATCATATTTGTTTTGTTTAGTTCGTTTTTGGTTTTGTATTCATTCAATAAAGCCAATGGAAGAAGAAATATTCATAATGAAGTTTTAAGCAACAAGGAATTAGAGGAAAGAGTTACATTGTCAAGATTCTACGAAGTTCAATATTTCATCATCAAGAGTTGAAGACCGAAGACGAAGACGAAGATGAAGACAAGGATTGAAGACCGAAGACGTTTCTATGGATGTTGTGAGACTGGTGCTAGTTGCACGCCGAACGGATAACGAGGTAAGTAAGCATATTCTCACCTTCATTAAGTGGTTGATTTCCTTTCAAAATGAATAAAAGATGTGGGTTTTCAAAACAATTCGGAGGGTTTTTGCCTTCCTACCATTCAAGGTGTCGCAGGATTCTCTCTTCACTCCTACCTGGACACATGTGTGGCCCATAAAAAGTTGTTTATTATTGAGAGCAATATCATAAAACCATTTCTTGTGAGGCAGAGTCGAGACTTTTGATCACTCCGAACCCGAATTTCTTTCGATAAGGGATGGTTATTTCTCTCTCAAATTTTAAGGATGAGATTGTGTTCATTATGTGTCTAACTTATCATGACTAGTGTGCAGAATCTCTATGTCTTCTTAGCGCGTTGGATGCTATCATTACGGAGAACTAGTAAGTTGGAAAAGTATGTTTTGTGGGTATATCTTTAGTAAACCCTCACGTGAGTTGTATGTATCCTTTAGAATAAGTTTTGTTTGATTTGCTCAAGGACTAGCAAAGTCTAAGTGTGGGGGAATTTGACAGGTGTTGTAAACACCTAATTTTATATCTAGTATTTATACTTTCTTTGTTATTATTCTTGTGAATTGCATCTCTTATCTTTAGTTTTGAGTTATTAGGTGCAATGGAGTCATTTGGAGCAAAAGAAGAAGAAACATCGTCTAAAAGGCCAAAAACATCATTTCATGAGAAATTGCTACTGGGAGCGAAGCCGAGCCAAGCACAACCATTGCAGCTTAGTCTAGAGAAGCAGAGGGCGAACATTCTTGGTGGCCAGTGGGCGTCTTAAGACATACTTGGTTGACCCTTATCCAGTTCTTTTGGGTGGCTGTATCATTTTCCTATACAAGACCTTAAAATCGGAGAGAAATCAATTCTCTATCATTGCTTTCGTTTTCTCCTTCTTTACCTAAACCAATGGCGGCTCATTGAAGAGCTGCTGTCCGAGAGTTCGATATGGAGGCGTTGTTGATAATCTGAATTTAGTGAGAAAACATGAGCAACATCTCATTTGCTGGATCAATTCAAGAATGAAATGGAGTTCGGTTTGAATCAAAAGAAATCAAAGATTCTGAAGTTATGGTTTGGTTTTTGCTGCTCATGTAGAGATATGAGATGAACAGAGAAGACGAACAATGAATTATTAGGGTTTGAATTAGCTCAAGAATGATAAATTGCAGATGGGTTATGTTTGATTTTGAGTTCGATTGTGAACTGCAGGAGAAAAAATGGGTTTCTGAAATTTGTTGTCTTGATGTTGCTTTTGAACTACAGGTATGGATTGTTAAGAATCTGTATTGATGTGGCTTGTTTTTGAACACAGTGAAGATAGTGATGGAGTTGGTGTAGGTATGGCTGTGCTGCAAAAGAAAAGAAGAGAAGAAATCTGAAATCTGAAGTCTTGGATGAAGGATGAGATGGGTCTGTGGTGATTAAACTGGTTACAGAGAAGGTGGTACTGGTGTTGGATGTGTGCAAGTTGCAGTGATGGTTTGTGGTGATGTTGTCGGTGTTTCCACAGATAACAATGTTGCAGGGACTTAGTTCAGAAGCTGGGACAGTTAAGGATATAACTGATTCACGGAGATTGTGAACTGCAGTCCATCTGTGTGTGTGATGGAGAAGGAACTGTGGAGTTTGAATCAATGAAGCTCAGATAATTTGAGAGGGGTTCGATTCAGAGATTACAGGCTGGTAAAGATGCAGTTCTGGTGGTGTTTGCACAAGCAGAGAAGATGTTGGTGGTGAGGAAGAGCAGGGAATTGCGGCTGGCTGCAGAAGTTGGTTATCGAGTGCGATTGGAGATGAAGCTTAAATGAATTTGCAGCAAGAATTGAGTTGAGTTGTGACTGGTGGCGTGAAGTAGAAATGGCAGAAAGCAATGCTAGTTATGAGCAGTTTATGTGATGATGGTGAGAGACGGATGCTGCTGCAACTGAGAAGAAATAGCTCAAGTATTGAGATGTTAATGGAAATGAAGTTGATATTACAGAGAAGAGTCAGATGTTGGTTGCTGTTGTTATTTGTAAATATATGTTTTGGAATCGCAGGTAATGGCGTTACAAGTGAAGTGGCTGTGAGTTGAGACTGTGCTTGAGTTGTTGGTGGTTGACTGAGACAAGAAGAAAGTGCAGTGGTTGCAAGTGATGGAAGGTTGTAAGAAGGTGCAGGTTATGGAGGAATGGCTCAATTTATGTGCTGTTATGAAGATTAGTGGGCTGGAATTACAGGGAATGACATTGAAGTTGGTTGCAACTGAGTGATAAGCATGTGGAGCTGAACTGAAATGGTGTTGTTGGTTTTGGAGGTATTTGAGTAGCAGCTAGAGTTGAAGCTGTAGAATGGAGGAGCAAGAACAACAAGAAGGAGATATTGTTTTGTCCTGAGAAAGAAGTGTTACTGGTGGTGCTCGCAGTTGTGTAGAGATGAAAAGAAGATGATGCGGCGAACTGGTGATGATGATGTTGAACCTGACTTGCAGGCAGTGTTGTTAAGGATTGTAGCAGGAAATGATTGCAGTCAATAGCAGAAAGTTTAAACAGGAATGCCGTAGATGTGGAGCATTACAGGGGTTAAGCTGAACTGACAAGAGATGCAGCTCCAGACATGTGTGGATGGTGATGCTCGCAACAAGTTGCAAGTGAGCTAGGTGTTGGCCTTTGCAAAATGGCTTTGGCCTAGAGCCAAGTCAGATGACTAGCAATGACTCAGCTGAGTTAGATTATGACTCAGATATGACTAGAGTGATTTAACACAACTGAGCTGACCCAGTTGGCTCAGGTGACCGGGTGGACTTTGCCGGTCACCTGAGCTACTTATCCAACCATTTTTCGGCCAATTTCCGGCGGTAAACCCAGTTTTCCGGCGACTACTTTTTGGCAAGATTTTTACATGGGTTTTTCACACTCATGGGCTTGGTGGATATATTGGTACGGGCTTTTTAAGGCTTGACCTAAGAGAAACTACAAAAGGAAAGTTTTTACTTCCTTTGAATATCACGTATTATTCTACTTGGAGCTTTGGAGAGCGGCGACTAGGGTTTGATTTCATTTTGTTTTTCATCTTCTTCATTTTATTATTGATTATGATGAACTCAAAAGCTATGAGTAGCTAAATACTATTATTGGTTATGGGATAAAATGGATTTCACAACATGATATTTAATTCATTGCATTAGTTTTGTCTCATCTTTATTGTTTATGATTCATGGTTTATATTGTCATATAATTTGATTGTTTGTTTGGTTGAGTCCGGAATCAATCCGATTTGCATTCATTTCTAAAGCTATATTAGGGTTTTCAATACGAAAAAGTTATTTATCCCTGATTCTAAGTAGCATAATTGTGGGTAGTGCTTGTAGTGATATATCCTACTAGTCACAAGTGAATCATAACCTTGGTTAAATCGAATTAGTGCTTTTACAAGTTTGATTACCTTGATTATTCTTATTCCATAGAACTTAGTGCTTTTAGGGAGTTAAACTTAATTGTGCTTTTACACTTTAGGTTGCTTTCTAGGAAGAATTCACATATGCATCTTTTAATGTGGTTGTGATGAAATCAGGGAATTAGCGGGATATACTTCCGATCAAGGTATCCTAGGACTTTTAGTAAATGAGAGATTAAAATACCAATTCTAGTCATTGATGAAAATACATGTTTGTGAATGATACTATCCCGTGACCAATATCTTCTCCTTATTGATTATTCAAATTATTTTATTGCTTTCAATTACTTTTATTACTTTGCTAAAACAAAAATCCCCCACTGGTTACTAAGAAACTGAAATTTTATAACAACAAAAGCCTCTCTGTGGGAATGAACTCTTTCTTACCACGTACTTTATTTATATGTAGTAGAGTGAGAAAGTGAAATTATTTTTGACGCATATGACAGCGATTACTAATATTGACAAACATGCTTGAGATAGCAACGCATGCGAGTTCAACCGAGCAATGCTCTAACAATCTCCCGTTTTTCAATTTTAGTGACAAAACTATTAATACATATGAAATAAAAAAAATAAATAAATTAACTTTTATAGATCCTATTCCACATGCCTAATCTTCAACATTACTCGAAATCTTCGTCACTTCCAAGTACTCCAATGATCCCAAAGGTTGTAAGTTTAGCATCATCGTTGTTGAAAATCCGTAGCTATAACAACAAGAAAACAAGAGTTCTCAATCATTGTTATACAGTGTCATAGTATCATTATACAGCGTCAAAGTTCAATGGTATCACAACTTCAACAAAAATACTATGGTGATATGTATCACTCCCCCTTAGTCAATACTCCATCTCACATGGAAACCACTCCCCCTTACATAATGATCCGAAAACCATATGTATTTGTAGTGTGAACTACATATTAATTCTCCCCCTTTTTGTCAATAAAATTGGCAAAGGTACAAGAACGGGATCCTAATGAAATTTCCGAAAGAGACATTTCATGACCAAAATAAAGAAACACATATCATCTTATTTAGATGCAATCATAAAGCCGAAGCTAAATGCATTCATCAAGGAGTTTAAAAGATACAAGATAACCCCTATAATGTTCCACAACCACACTCCCCACAAAGATTTGGCAATTAAGCGCAAGTTCAAAAAGAACTCTCCCCCATATTATGTCATTCCCGAAAGAACAACAAGAACGACCTTAATTTCGAAAGAAAAGAAGGATTTCTTTGGACATAACAAATCACATACAAGTATGAATTTGAATCCAAAATACTCAATTAAATTAACCACAAGAAATTCATGATTAATTTAACCGGTAATGCTCAACATAAGTGAACTAATGGAGACTCAAAAACACTCAATTAGATTAATCACAAGAGAACCCATATTTAATCTCGAAATACACAATCAAACTAATCACAAAAGTAATCAATTTAATTGGTCATACTTGACATAAGAGAATCTATGAAGCAATGACTAAGTTAATCATGAAAATAATCAACCCAGTCAAAAACGCTCGAACATAAGAACACTTACGGAGTCATAACTAAATAACCACACAAGATGATTAATTTAGTTCAATATGCTCGACATAAAGTACCTTACGCAACAAAAATAAAGCTAATCATAAAAACAATCAACTTGGTTGTTTAGTGCTCAACATAAGACACATTACGGATCCTCGCAGTAATACATAAAATATGGATCAGGGAAGATCAATTACTGCGGAATACACAAGGATTCATTCTATTTTCCATCACCATTTGCACAATGACATACAATAGACATAATCCTTGAAAACAAAAGATTTTAACCTATCTTCCATCAATAATTGACAATACATGCTTAACTTTTGTATTTGTCAAAAGTCCATTCATTCTTTTATCAATATAAGAATATCGAATTACGAAAGACTTTACTTTTGACAAGATATGTGACAATCATAGTTCACGGGCGCAAACACACATATCCCATAACAATATTGCAATATATAAAACCATAAGATTAATACTGCAAAAATAATCTTCCAAACAAATTTAGAGTTTAAACCAATAAATCTAAAACCATGAAGATGAAATCGTTGGACATAGCTATGTGAAATCACAATAATAGCTATTCCAAACTCTAGTTATTCTTCTAAATAAAATAAGAAAACAGAATTCTCATCCGAAGACTTACTAGTTGTTGTAGATCTTTCTCAGAGCCTCTACTGAAAATTCCTTCTCATTATTGAAAAACCCATTGATTATGGGATCGTTCAATTCCTCCAAATCTTCAGAAATATCAGTTAACTCACTAAGTTCCCTTTTTAGCTCACGCAAGGTGTTCTTTGAAAGAGACAACATTTGTTCAAAGTGAGCTATCTCTTCTAAAGACGAAACAATTTGAGATTTTAAATTCTTTCTTTTGTTGATGAAATCTTTCACCAAACCTCTGAAGTTATTATCAAGCTGATAAAAAGACAAGAGGAAGTTAGAGGAAGAACCTTCTCCACACTTTGTAGTATTCACTTTCTTTGCCCTTGAGGAAGAGATTCTTTTACAAAGTGTTGATGGTGGGTTTTCATTTGAGGTTAAATTTGTAAAAACCAGAAAAAAATCATGCGCTGACATCTTGTAAATGATAAAGCCATTTATAAGTGTTGGATACTCCCTCACTTAATTCACCAAGAATGGAGCATGTGGCAACAATCCCATTCTGTGAATACATGAAATTCCTCCAGGTTGGAGCATGTAGCAACAATCCCATCCTGTGAATTTCATATCAGCCTTGTATTTCCAGTACTCATTATCAGTGTGGCATGACTGGTAGGCTTGGAAGATGTATTTTCCTACGTCTTAATCTGCAAGTGCACAGTGCCTTTGGAGGCAGTGGCAAGCACAGGTCGAACCACAGAGACTTGTGGTGCTATTGTTGATCAAAGGCTTCCTAAACTGACTTTCTAGTGAAGGTAACACAACTGAGGTTTTGTTTGTTTGTCGATGCGACTAAGTGAAGGTTATAACAATGATGTAAAGATGAAATACAAACAGTGAGAGTAAAGGGGCACTAGGGTCATCACATCCACCACTAAATCATGCTATGTGTTCAACTAAATAGTGCTTTCTTGTTCCTGTGGCAGACAAGGATAATGTGTCAAAATTATCACCTATCTAAGGAGTTTCACCTAATGATAACTCAATTATCAGCTAAGGTGCTAACCTAGAGCACTAGTTGTCTAATTAAGCACAACTAGTCAAGAGAATTAGCAATTTATCTCTAAGGTTTGAGCTGAAGTATCACCAATGCAGTTTTAACCTAACTACAATGTATACTTGGCATGCATTGTGAGAGAAAAACATTGGGTACTAGAATTGAGGATATCCGAAAAATTAAGCACTCAAGAATACTCAAAACAGTTGAAATCACAACATGGAATTAGGGTTTCACTGAAACCCTAGCAAACTAAATTAAAACATAGTATAACAACAAATAACAAATTAACTCTAAATTGCTGCTCTGGCTAGCCCAGGCATAAGGTTTTTCACACACCCCTTAAACCTATTTATACATGCAATTCAAAAACCCTAAATTTCTCCAAAACAGAAAAACAGGAAAATACTCTCTCACCCACGTCGCTCAATCCGCTGTCTCCTCTGTCAATCGTCTCTGAATCGACCATGCGGGTTGTTGGTGAAAACCCTACTTCTAGTTATCTTTAAATTAGCTTCTAGGGTTATGGAGAAGCTAAAAGAGAGATAACTAAACCTAGAGGGAGGTGAAAGGACTACGGTACGGTTGGTGAAGTTTGGCGGGATAAGGAGAAGGTGGTGATGATGGCTCTGGTGGTGGTATGGTCGAGAGAAGAAGGGGATGGGTTTCTCTGCAGAGACGGCAGAAGAAGACAGAGAAGATGGAAGGGAAAATGGGTTTGGTCGATGGGGGGTATAGGTGTAGGAGGTTTCGTTGTGAAGCAGGTGCAGCGACGGACGATGAGAATGATGGAGCGAGCGTCGGATCTAGGGGAAGAAATCTCAACGGCTCAGGATATAAACAGTTTTGGTGTGGAGCGGGAGCATCAAGAGATGATGTGAAGGTTGAAGCGAGCGTTGGATGCAGCTGGGCGAGATCTGAACGAGGGGTTTCTGCAGCTGTCGGGTGAAGAAAGAGAAGGCTGAGATTAGGTTGCGTTTGGTTTGGGTTTATGGGAGAATATATAGGTGTCTTCGGTGTGGCGTGGGAGCATCGATGTTTGATGTGAAGGTAGGAGCGAGCGTTGGATGCGGATGGAGAAAATCTAACGGCTCAGGATAGAGGCGGTTTTGGATCCGGGTCTTGAGAAGCTTGGGCCCATGTTTTGTAGATGGGTTGCTCCTTGTTGGTTTGCAACTGTTGCGCACGCGGGCTTTGGCTTCCTACTCCATAGACGCTTGTCTCCAATTCTTTGCTCTTTTGCCTCCTCCGTTTCTCCGAACTTTATTTATTACCTAAAAACACAAAATTAATTAGTACAAATATTTATTCTTGAAAACTAAGAAAATACAGAATCTGGGATAATATCTAATTTCTGAGCACAAAAGATGAGCTAAATGCCAATAAAAAGGTGTATAAATATGCAATATTTGGCACTAATCAATGACGACTGAGTGTTACTCTTACAGAGTAACACGAACCTCCAAGCACTATAATGAAACCATGTACGAAATACCCGAACATGCTGACTCTCGGTGTGCTATACTAGCCCGATTGAGCCCCTCTCGGTGTGTTATACTAGCCCGATTGAGCATCCGGACTGACCGTATCAATCCGGATATGATCTGATCGCAGTCATCCAACTCCATAAGCATGATTGGATGACCCCAGATCAATTCCATCACCCCCAAGCAGGTATGGAATACCCACGACCGACCCCGCATGGTCGGTCATTGGCCTAGCTTGCCAAGAAACCGTCCATACCAAGAATTATGGACGGAAAACCCTAAATTAGGGTTTGCGGCATATTACATGTGTTGCAAAGCAGTCTCAACCGTCCATCTTCGCAGGCATAGATGGAGGGTGTAGATGTAGATTCAAAGGGCCCAGAGCATGTCAACATGATCACCGTGGGCCCGCCTACACACTTGACCAATCGGTCAAAACCAACCATGGTTGGTCGTGACATAATTGTCACCCAAACAAGAGATGGCGCACGGCTTTGAAAGCCAAAATTAGGGTTTCAAGCCATCACGCGCGTCCATCTTCTCCGTCAAGAATGGAGGGTCACAAATTAGATTAAGCAGGTCCGGTCATACCAGCATGACCACCGTGGGCCCATCTACCTCCTCATGTGTTCGGCCAAGGCATATCATGCCTGGTCAATCCAAAACGTGCGCCCAAACTAGCGTGGCCACGCCTCCCAAACCAAAAATTGATCTTGACCGCTCAACTTCGCCGGACGATTTGGGTGGCTCGGATCATGTTTTAATGGGATATTCAGGTATAGGCATGAACACCAGCTTGCCATCTTCACGTCAAACCAATCGGCCAAGACCGACCAAGTTAGGTCGTCTTGGAACGCGCGCCGGAAAAGAGCATGATGCGCGGCCTTTTGCGGCATCAATTTCCTATTGCAAAATCGATCTCAACCACTCCTCTTTGCCGGTCAAATTGAGTGGCCTAGATCGCACCTTCATGGGACAGTGAGACATGGACGTGTACACCGGCATGCTATCTACATGCACGCCCGGTCGGTCCTCTCCGAAATCCTTCCCATGCTTGGTTTTGACCAAGCTGAAGAGTGATGCTTGCGCACCTCTTCAAAACCCTAATTTCATTAACGGTCGCAGATGAGTGTCTCAAAGATCATCTCATCCGTCCAACTTCACCAGCCTGGTTATACAACCCCGGTCAGGAGTTAATTGGTCAGTGAGGCGTCATTACCCATCACTTTACCACACCATGATGCAGCACCTGCATAAAATACACACGATACTTCACAAGTATCGACTTCCTGAATAACGCAGTTATTCAATTCAGCGTTACATGCTATCTTTCGTGGATCCACGATCCACACATTCCAGACATCAATCATGTCACAAAGCTGGGGATACATGCGGGGTATTGGTCTGGCGGTTTACAGCGTGCAGCGTGCAACGCGCCATCACAAGAACGTGTTAGGAAGTCATGGACGGTTAGAGATGAACATGAGAAGTGGGCAAGACTGGTCGTGTGGCACCGACGCACAACTCCACTACTCCATCACTCCACTTCCTCCACTTCCCACGAGAGACGTGAATAAGGCTCAATGACTTGTATAAATAGGTTCTCCACCCTATTTCAAACAACAACACAAGTCCAGACGAGACAGAAAAACCAAGTGTTAATACAAAAAACGTATTCAAACACCCAGAGCTTGCTTGCATCAATCACAAGCCTGCTCACCTTTCTGTTACAAGTCATAAGCAAGCCAACACCTTCTTCGCTTCCCTCCTTAAGATTAACCCCATCTCCTTCACTTTGTGACCGAAACAAGTCTGGAACGGCCATTTCTTGGTTTAGGCCGGACTTGCACAGATTGATCTCTCGAATCTACAAGCACTCACCGCGCAGTGCATTTGTTTAAGGTTTAAATTCATTCCTCATCCACACCCCAAATTACCAAATTATGTAGGAGTAGTTTTCACCCATAAACAATTGGCGACCACAGTGGGAGGTTAATCTCTCGGTTGTAAAGTCAATTTCTTCCAAATCCGATTCAATTTTATCAATTTCAAAAGGGTAGATCTTAGAATCAATTCAATCAACAATTCATTTCAAGATGGTGGAATTAAGGTCGGATCAAAGCAATCAACTACGATGGGGCTAGTGTGGGTACCAATCCTCGGTGTCGAAGTACTGTCGGTGGAGCTACCGTAGCCAACACATCTCGAGGAGCCGTTACCTCTATCACCAACACTAGCGGAGCAGGAGACACCCCATAGGTGTAACGCCTCCCATCACGAGCAGAGCAGCCGCAAATCCCCGGCATCTCCTCAAGTGTAACGCCTCCAGTGGTCACCAGAGCAACAACTTTCACTCCCTCATCGGGGCGAGGAGCCGGAGGCACAAGAGGAGGACCACCGTCTATTACCGTTGCAGACCTGATGGAGAAACAGGAAGTTCTTGCTAAGACTCAAACAGATATGGCCGCAACTCAGAAGGAGGTACTCACTTTCCTCAAGAACTTGACTGAACGATTGCCGCAAGATTCACGTCAATTTTTGGAGCCAACAAGAAGTGCCTTCAATTCACCCGGAGCAGGCGTTTCCACTCGGACCCACATGAGTGAAGAAGCTCGTGTTGCTCCTGAATGTTCAAGAGAAAGGGACCAGACACCCAACTTCATCACACGTGAGGATCTAGAACGACTCCTTCAAAGCCGAGGCAAAGGAAATCTGACGGATGCACATCAACACCAACCTCCATACCCTCAAGATATGCAACGGATCCCTCTTCCAAGAGGTTACACCTCTCCCCAGTTCTCCCTCTACGACGGTACTGGTAATGCTCGTGAACATGTCTCTCGATTCTTGGAATCCTTGGGGGAACATGAATACAATCATGTTTCTGCGCCTGAAAGAATTCTCGAAATCACTTACGGGGAGGGCATACACCTGGTACAACAACATCGCGCCTAACAGCATATCCAACTGGAGCGAGATGGTCAGTGCTTTCTACAGAAAGTATTTCTTCGTGTCTGAACAAATCACCTTTACAGATCTAGGAAGAATTCTTTCAGCGGAACAACGAGCATCCTAACGACTTCGTCAAAAGATTCAGAACTCAAGCGCTGGATTGTCATGACCTGAACGTCACCGAACGACAATTGGTGGAGTTGTGCATCAACGGGATGATACCCATATACCGCGCTCTGTTAGAGAATCTGGGCTTTCAAACGTTCTCTGAACTCCACGAGGCTGCAAAACGTTCAGCAACAACTGCACCGGCACTACTAAAAAGAACCAGAGTTGTTCGAAGTGAAGATTCACGTGAAAGTAGAGGGAGCAGGCGCCTCACGAACAAGCAATACAACACCTTTCCTTCTGTGAGTGTAGTGGGCGGAGGAGAGAAAAGGAAAGCTCCAGTGACGGAACAACAAACCAAGCGGACATCCCCGGCACACAAGACTTTGTCTCGAAAAGGAGCAGACAAAACTCCTGCACAAAACACTAAAGACACGTGTTTTCCTTTTCCCATGAATGAAGTGATAGAGCTCTTAGAAGCGTGGATCCAAGACGACGCCGTAAAGCTGCCCCCTATCAGACGTCCTCCAACCGAAGAAGAAATGGCAGATCCCAGATATTGTTGCTACCACAGGTTCATCCATCATCCAACCAAAGATTGCAACAGGTTGAAACAGATATTCAGGTAAAAGGTAGAGATAGGGGAACTCCAGCTTGGAAACGAAGGTGTTCATAGAGACCCTTTACCTATCAGGAAGCGCATGATTTCGGAGATTACATTCGCAAGACCGTACAATATATGATGGAGCACATATGTGAAATCTTGTACTTCTCCAAAGGACAGCGTCAAGACATATTTGCGGCCCTCAACCACGTTGTGTCAGGTAGGCGTTTGTATCCACTAGCAGTCTAGGAACCCCAGTCTTTCCTGAAGGACGTGAGCAATGGAAACTGGGGACTCCTAACTGTCACTCGTTTGAGAGACGTTGAGTTCGATAACGCGTTGATTGATACGGCTTCCGAATTTAACATCATTACCGTCAAGACCTTGAGAGCGGCAAAGATTTCGAAGCAGGAAGCTACTCGTCACCCGACTGTGGTTAAAGATTCAGCAGGAGAGCCCAGAGATGCATATGGATACATCGATCTTGAAGTCAAATTGGGTGATGCCTCGACGCAAGCAAAGTTCTACATAGTCAAAGATCATTCCAACCATGACATGATCCTAGGACGTTCTTGGATGCATGACAACAAAGCAATACTAGGAGTCTGTCCTCTGCCGGTTTCGATACCTGAAAGAATCTCCAACACGCCTTCTGGACCTCCTGATGGCTGTCTATTGCCGCACCAGCAACTTACCAATGTGACACAACTTCCCGGAGAGAGCCTGTCAGCATACGTTGAAAAGTTCCGATCTCAAGTAAGTCTCGCCACGCAACCTTCTTTACAACCTACCGCCCCTCGCGCTGACAAGTCCTAGGGACTGACTCCAACCAACGAACCAACCCCGACTAAGAGATGTGAATGGGAAGCTGGCCCTTTCAAATGTTTTATCAAGAGTGTAGAGGCTGTCTTGGTCAAAGACGACAAGACAAAGGTCCAAGTATTTGCACGTTCAAACCCGTTTGGGATTGGAGATCTGGTGACGAAGACGGTTACATTCAAAGTTGGGAGCCTGACGGTGAAAATGACCACCCCACCTGACTCACCCACCGAAAGAGAAGATGAACCATACCTGGTAGCAGATGTTATCCTAGGCGGCTACTGCAAGCTCATCAACGCTGATAAACTAGAAGGCATAACAATTCACTCAAAATGGCTCAAACCCTACCGAACTTAAGACGCCGTGCTACCGCTTTCCAGCGTCCTCCACCCTTTAAAAACGATGTGCTATTTTTTCCAGCGTGTTTCCTTTTACAATTTCATGTCATATTTGTAATTCCCCAGAAAATGATTGCAATACTTGCATTCATAGTTAGGGTCTCAATTTTCAATTTTCAATTTAGTTGAAAAACTATTTCCATCTGAGAACCTCTTTACTCACACAAAGTCCCGAGTCAGCCTAAATCAAACCACTGGAGCAAGAAAGGAAACCCTAAGCAAATATCTCACGGGAAGAAGGAAATAGAACGTGTGCACAAAAGGGAAATGATTTGAGACATCTGCCCCAGCAAAGCCAAGAAGATCTTGCATCAGAAACACAGGTCCGTAAGTATTCCATTATGGCATTACTTCTTTTATCACAAAGAATTACGTGTGAAGGCACACCCTTGAGCCCGAGAAGATTCAGTTGCAGTCTTGGCAAAGGGTTATAAAAATAATTTTTATTCAAACGATCAAATGGAAGAAAAGCCTTGAACCCGGCCGCCACCGAGTACAAGGAAGATGTTCGAGTGTACAAAATATACTTGGAAAGAAGAAAAGAGAAAAGAGGTTTTAGTCGCCAAGAGGGTCGACCTCGCCTGCACCGCCGTTGGGCTTTTCTCCATCACCTGTTGATGCTCCCCTCTCCGGATCTCCCTCAGCTTTTGCATCAGGCATCTCCGCAGCATCGCGCTCCATCCCAACATCATCAACGGGAGTATCAAAAGGCACATCAATATTAGGGGCCGCGCAAATTGCTTTCACATGTTCAGGTTCGTCTATATCAGAATCAAGAATTATCACGCCGTCCTGGATCGGGTAATCACACTTGTCTTCATTCGGAGGTCGTTTATGCTCAACTCTCCGCCTCTTCAACCGCGCTGCAAATCTCTCTGCCCTTGCGCTTACTAGTGTCTGCAGCGTTTCCTCGCGCCTCCACCGCTCCTCCATGTCAATCGCAGCTGAAAGTGCACAGATACGTCCTCTTGCAATACGAAGGTGTGAAATAGACATCCCCTGTATAGCACGGCCGACTTCGCGAAGAGGAAGATCGATCTTAGCCATTACATCTTCGTGTGCACGGTTTTCGGGCTTGTCAACTTCGAAACTTCTTTCTGGGGAAGCAACAGAATGATCGTCAGCCGCTTCCATGATAAACTGCAAAGGAGAGGAGGTTATGAGCGCACAAAAAAAATATCAAATCAATCGATCAGTCAATCAGAAGATCAGAACAATACCTGAGATGTAGAATAAACGACCGCGAGAGATGATTCTTTATAATCTCACAAGTCGACGGAATCCCAAGAGGAAAAGAAGTCTTTACTTGTCACCTATGAAGGCTGCTAATTCGGGATAACAATCAACGAGGCTTATCAGATATACCTGAGGGAAGACGTGTATGATAAAAGAAGTACACATGAAAAAGGGACCGAGCTCAGATATATGCAAGAGGAACCAAAGCGACTCACCGGACCAAGTCCTGTTTCCTTCGCAGAACCAACCAGTTCCAGGGCAACGCCCGACGATGTGAAACTATCCGGTAAATATGTATTCACTTTAGCTTGGTCATTTCAGTATATAAATATGCCACCATCTCATACCTACCCCACAATAGTGTAACCATTATGTGCTAGGCAGGGGACTTAATGTTGATGGTGGGTTTTCATTTGAGGTTAAATTTGTAAAAACCAGAAAAAAATCATGCGCTGACATCTTGTAAAAGATAAAGCCATTTATAAGTGTTGGATACTACCTCACTTAATTCACCAAGAATGGAGCATGTGGCAACAATCCCATTCTGTGAATACATGAAATTCCTCCAGGTTGGAGCATGTAGCAACAATCCCATCCTATGAATTTCATATCAGCCTTGTATTTCCAGTACTCATTATCAGTGTGGCATGACGACTGAGTGTTACTCTTACAGAGTAACACGAACCTCCAAGCACTATAATGAAACCATGTACGAAATACCCGTACGGGATGACTCTCGGTGTGTTATACTAGCCCGATTGAGCCCCTCTCGGTGTGTTATACTAGCCCGATTGAGCATCCGGACCGACCGTATCGATCCGGATATGATTCGATCGCAGATCATCCAACTCCATAAGCATGATTGGATGACCCAGATCAATTCCATCACTCCCAAGCAGGTATGGAATACCCACGACCGACCCCGCATGGTCGGTCATTGGCCTAGCTTGCCAAGAAACCGTCCATACCAAGCATTATGGACGGAAAACCCTAAATTAGGGTTTGCGGCATATTACATGTGTTGCAAAGCAGTCTCAACCGTCCATCTTCGCAGGTATATATGGAGGGTGTAGATGTAGATTCAAAGGGCCCAGAGCATGTCAACACGATCACCGTGGGCCCGCCTACACACTTGACCAATCGGTCAAAACCAACCATGGTTGGTCATGACAAAATTGTCACCCAAACAAGAGATGGCGCACGGCTTTGAAAGCCAAAATTAGGGTTTCAAGCCATCACGCGCGTCCATCTTCTCCGGCACGAATAGAGGGTCACAGATTAGAATTAAGCAGGTCCGGTCATATCAGCATGACCACCGTGGGCCCATCTACCTCCTCATGTGTTCTGCCAAGGCATATCATGCCTGGTTAATCCAAAACGTGCGACCAAACTAGCGTGGCCACGCCTCCCAAACCACAAATTGATCTTGACCGCTCAACTTCGCCGGACGATTTGGGTGGCTCGGATCATGTTTTAATGGGATATTCAGGTATACGCATGAACACCAACTTGCCATCTTCACGTCAAACCAATCGGCCAAGACCGACCAAGTTAGGTCCTCTTGGAACGCGCGCCGGAAAAGAGCATGATGCGCGGCCTTTTGCGGCATCAATTTCCTATTGCAAAATCGATCTCAACCACTCCTCTTTGCCGGTCAAATTGAGTGGCCTAGATCGCACCTTCATGGGACAGTGAGACATGGACGTGTACACCGGCATGCTATCTACATGCACGCCCGGTCGGTCCTCTCCGAAATCCTTCCCATGCTTGGTTTCGACCAAGCTGAAGAGTGATGCTTGCGCACCTCTTCAAAACCCTAATTTCATTAACGGTCGCAGATGAGTGTCTCAAAGATCATCTCATCCGTCCAACTTCACCAGCCTGGTTATACAACCTGGTCGGGGAGTTAATTAGTCAGTGAGGCGTCATTACCCATCACTTTACCACACCATGATGCAGCACCTGCATAAAATACACACGATACTTCACAAGTATCGACTTCCTGAATAACGCAGTTATTCAATTCAGCGTTACATGCTATCTTTCGTGGATCCACGATCCACACATTCCATACATCAATCATGTCACAAACTGGGGGATACATACTGGGGTATTGGTCTGTCGGTTTACAGCGTGCAGCGTGCAACGCGCCATCACAAGAACGTGTTAGGAAGTCATGGACGGTTAGAGATGAACAGGAGAAGTGGGCAAGACTGGTCGTGTGGCACCGATGCACAAATCCACTACTCCATCACTCCACTTCCTCCACTTCCCACGAGAGACGTGAATAAGGCTCAATGACTTGTATAAATAGGTTCTCCGCCCTATTTCAAACAACAACACAAGTCCAGACGAGACAGAAAAACTAAGTGTTAATACAGAAACGTATTCAAACACCCAGAGCTTGCTTGCATCAATCACAAGCCTACTTACCTTTCTGTTACAAGTCATAAGCAAGCCAACACCTTCACAATCTCAACACCTTCTTCGCTTCCCTCCCTAAGATCAATCCCATCTCCTTCACTTTGTGACCGAAACAAGTCTGGAACGGCCATTTCTTGGTTTAGGCCGGACTTGCACAGATTGATCTCTCGAATCTACAAACACTCACCGCGCAGTGCATTTGTTTAAGGTTTAAATTCATTCCTCATCCACACCCCAAATTACCAAATTCTGCAGGAGAAGTTTTCACCCATAAACACAAAGATACACATTAATTGCTTCGACTGCATCCCTGCTTGTGGTGCCTCTAGTTACAGGAGCCATGAAACTGTATCTTTTAGGGGAGGAAAAAGAAGTCTACAAAAGTATTAAATAGACTTGTGAAATGTCTAAACCCTAGAAGAATAAGTCTTCCATAGTCATATCTATAGTGTCAGGAGAATATTTCTTTAACAAAAATAAATACAATACTTGAGTCACAAATACGCAAAACTCTATTTTCTCAAGTTAAAGATGAGGATGCGAACATCTCTGGAATTAGACAGAGACGTTGTGAGCTAGACGCTCTCCTTGTTTACCACACAGTGGTTTACCAAGGCTTGTTGTATAAACAGATTTCCTACTCCTACCTCTTCTGATTCTGGAAGCATTGGTTTTATGAGACCCATGTTGATTATCCAGATTCATGTTTTGCATGTTCTTTTGCAGTATGGAAATCCTTTTGTTGTTCCTCTTGAACCTCCAACACGTGCTTCGAACATGATTCGTATTTCCACAAAAATAACAAATCAAGGATCCTTTGTCTTGTTGCAGAGCCTTCTGTTTATTACAACCGTCAACCTTTATAGAAACAACATGGTTGATAATACCTGCAGTCTTGCTTTTAAATCTTAAACCATTTGTGTTTCCAAAGGATTTCTGACCAAATAAAATTACTGAGATTTTGTCAGAACTTCCAGATAATCTTTGTAGATCATCCTTGAGAGTATTAGTCTCTTTTTCCTTTAGAGTAATGGTCCTGGTGAGTTTATCATTAAGACAGTCTATCTCAAGATCTTTCACCTGGATTAATGATTCTAGTTTCTTCAATGAACCTTTTAATTGAAGATTTTCTTGAAGAACCTCTCTATTCAAGAATTCAAAAATCTCTGTGTCAGATTCAATTTCTGAATCAGACTTTGAGTATATGGATTTTTCTGCTGCAAGAGCCGCGGGTTCATCATATCCATCAGACGTATTCAAAATGTTGACACTTAAATATTTTTCTTTCACAGAATCATTAGCAGCAAAAGCTGACAAAAGATGTTTATCACATCTAATGCTTCTTTTTACAAAATCCTTGATCCTTTCTGTTATCAATGGTTTATAGAACCAATCACCATTCGAATAACATTCATTAGCCCAATACAAGTTAGAAGATTCACTTGTGTTGGAAACAACATTGAATGCAAAGGTTTGAACAGAATTTGGATCAAGAATTTTTACCTTTCCAAGAGAGGTACTTTTGGAAAGGGTGTTGAGGTTTTTTCCTCCATCGATGACATGCTTCTTAGAAACATATCTATTGTATTCAAATATAGTTTCTATGATATCCCAGGCATCTTTAGACTTAGTGCAAGTAAACACATAGTGCTGAAGGTCTGGGGTAATGGCTTGTCTGATAGCATTTAATCCGTCAGAGTTTTGCATTGCAGCAAGATATTCTTCAGGACTATAACTACCAACATCCTTAGGTATAGATACAACGCCTTTTGTATTAACCGGAGGATCATAGTTGTTTATGGGTGAAAACTATCTCTGCCAGTTTTGGTAATTTGGGATGTGTAGATGAGAAATGAGTTTAAACCTTAAACAAATACACTGCACGGGAGTGCTTGTAGATTCGAGAAATTAATCTGTGCAAATCCGGCCTAAACCAAGAAATGGACGTTCCAGACTTGTTTCGGTCACAAAGTAAAGGAGATGGGGTTGATCTTAGGGAGGGAAGCGAAGAAGGTGTTGAGATTGTGAAGGTGTTGGCTATGTATGACTTGTATCGAAAAGCTGAGGCGGCTTGCAGGATGTAAGCTATCAGTTCCGGTGTTTGAATACGATGGTATCAACACTTGCCTCTGTTGTCTGGACTTGTTCTTTTTTTAGAAATAGGGAGGAGAACCTATTTATACAAGTCATCTGAGCCTTATTCACGTCTCTCGTGGGAAGTGGAGGAAGTGGAGTGATGGAGTAGTGGAGTTGTGTGTTGGCGTTACACGACCAGTCTTGCCCACTTCTCCTGTCGTCTCTAACCGTCCATGACTTCCTGACACGTTCTTGTGATGGCGCGTTGCACGCTGTAAACCGCCAGACCAATAGCCCAGTATGTATCCCCCAGTTTGTGACATGATTGATGTCTCGAGAGTGTGTGGATCGTGGGACCCACAGAAAGTAGCATGTAATGCTAGACTAAATAACTAAGTTATTTAGGAAGTCGATACTTGTGAAGTATCGTGTGTATTCTATGCAGGTACTGCATCAAGTATATTCAGCATGTATGAAGCATCGCTGTTTTTAAGGCTTAACGGAGTAAGTCACGAATTTAAGCGTCTTAGAATAGCATCATGTCCAGGCATCTTCGAGTGATCGTTTGGAGGCTATACAGGCAAGCCCTGATTTGGCCGATCACCTCATGTGGAAGAGTGGTGGACGGTGATAGTGGTGATGCCTTGTTGGTCTCTTAACTCCTAACCAGGGCTGCTTGACCAAGCTGGTAGAGTTGGACGGACGAGATGATCTGTGACGCTCATCTGCGACCGTTGATGAAGCTTTAGGGATTTTGAAGAGGTGCGCAGACATCACTCTTTAGCTTGGTCGAAACCAAGCATAGGAGGTGTTTTGGAAAGGACCGACCGGGCATGCATGTAGACGGCATGCCGGTGTACACGTCCGTACCTCACTGTCCCATGAAGGTGCGATCTAGGCCACTCAATTTGACCGACAAAGAGGAGCGGTTGAGATCGATTTGCAACAAAAATCTGGTGCCGCAAAAGCCGCGCATCATGCCCACTTCGGGCGCGCGTTTCAAGATGACCAAGCCCGGGTCGGTCCCTACGATTGATTGATTCGCGTGTGGGTGGTAGGTTGGTGTTCACGCCGTACTTCATTGCCTCATAGAAACGTGATCTAAGCCACTCAATTTGTCCGGAGAAGTTGAGTGGTCGAGATCAGTTTACAATTAGGAGGTGCGACCACGCCTGGTTTGGGCGTGCAAATCGAGGTGTACAACCAAGTTTGGTCTTGGCCGATCGGGTGTGGAGATAGGTGGGCCCGCAGTGATCATGTTGATACTTACCGGACCTGCTTATTCTATTCCTGGACCCTTCATCCAAGCAGGAGAAAAGGGACGCTCGTGATCGCGACACAAACCCTAATCAGCTTTTGCCGGACGTGTGTCATACCCAGTTTGGGACGCACGAATCAAGACGACCAACCATAATTGGTCCTGACCGATCAGTCAGGTATGTAGGCGGGCCCACGGTGTTTGTGTTGACATGCTCTGGGCCCTTTGAATCTACATCTACACCCTCCATCTATGCCTGCGAAGATGGATGGTTGAAACTGTTTTGCGATACATGTAATGTGCCGCAAACCCTAATTTAGGGTTTTCGTCCATACTTGGTTTGGTTTGGACGGTTTGGCAAACTATGCCACCGTTTTGGGGAGGACGACCATGCGGGCCCGTGTTGGGTTGGTGGTGAATATTCCAATACCTGCTTGGGGTCATGGATTTAATCTAAGACATCCAATCATGCTGGTGAGGTTGGATGGTCGTGATCGTTTCTGAGACTGATATGGTCAGTTCAGGTTCAAACATGCTCAATCGGGCTAGTATAACACACCGAGAGTTGTAGCCTGTATGGGTATTTCGTACATGTTATATTATTAATGCTTGGAGATTCGTGTTGCTCTCGAGAACAACACTCGGTCGTCATCTTTGCACCGATAATGAGTACAGGAAATACGAGGCTGGTCATGCATTAATTAATAATACTGTAAATTCACAGGGTATATGGGATTGTTGCTACATGCTCCAACCTAGATGAATTTTGTGTATTTAATTCACAGAATGCTGGGATTGTTGCCACATGCTCTATTCTAGGTAAATTAGTAAGGTGAAGAAGTATTCATCACTTATTAATGGCTTTATCTTTTGCAAGATGTTAGCGCATAATTTTGGCTTTTACAATTTCAGCCCTTAAATGAAAATCCACCATCAACAGTGAGTCCCCTGCCTAGCACATAATGGTTACACTATTGTGGGGTAGGCATGAGATGGTGACATATACAAACATAAGAAGACAAGTGTTGATGGTGGTTTTTAAACAAAGGGTAAAATCGTAAAACCCCAAATAACCTAATGTCACCGGTGACACATTTATTAGGACATTTAATGCATGTAGTCAGTAATTAATAGGGGGTATTTTTTCAAATTAGGGTTACAACGAACAAAACCCTAATTCCCCTCCGTGCCAATGGCAAATCATGCCCGCCACACCTAGCCCAAGCTAGCCGCACCCCTATGCCAATGGCAAATCATGTCAGCCACACCAAACGCGCCAAAGCATGCCAACCATGTTAGCCGCACCTCCGTGCCAATGGCAAATCATGCCAGCCACACCTAGCCCAAGCTAGCCGCACCTCTGTGCCAATGGCAAATCATGCTAGCCACACCAAAACGCGCCAAAGCATGCCAACCATGCTGGCCGCACCTCTGTGCCAATGGCAAATCATGCCAGCCACACCTAGCCCAAGCTAGCCGCGCCATGCCAAATGCACTTTGCCTTGGCCCTAGCTACGCTAATCACACCACGCCAAACCAAACACACTTACCTTGGCCCTATCCACACCTCTGCGCCAATGGCAAATCATGCCAGCCACACCAAAACGCGCCAAAGCATGCCAACCATGTTAACCGCACCTCCGTGCCAATGGCAAATCATGCCAGCCACATCTAGCCCAAGCTAGCCGCACCTCTGTGCCAATGGCAAATCATGCCAGCCATACCAAACGCGCCAAAGCATGCCAATCATGCTAGCCGCACCGTGCCAATGGCAAATCTTGCCAGCCACATTTAGCCCGAGCTAGCCGCGCCATGCCAAACGCACTCTGCCTTGGCCCTAGCTACGCTAGTCACGTGACGCCAAGCCAAGCACCCTTACCTTGGCCCTAACCATGCCATGCCAAAATGGCGCCCACTCCTAGGCTTGCAAATCATGCAACCTAGGCCAAATTGGCCACGCATGCCATTGGCACATGCCAACACGCTCGCTGGTAGCTTTTCCTACCAAGGCGCGACCCAAATTGGCCACGCATGCCATTGGCACATGCCAACACGCTCGCTGGTAGCTTTTCCTACCAAGGCGCGACCCAAATTGGCCACGCATGCCATTGGCACATGCCAACACGCTCGCTGGTAGCTTTTCCTACCAAGGCGCGACCCAAATTGGCCACGCATGCCATTGGCACATGCCAACACGCTCGTTGGTAGCTTTTCCTACCAAGACGCGACCCAAATTGGCCACGCATGCCATTGGCACATGCCAACACGCCTGGTAGCTTTTCCTACCAAGGCGCGACCCTAATTGGCCACGCATGCCATTGGCACATGCCAACACGCTCGCTGGTAGTTTTTCCTACCAAGGCGCGACCCAAATTGGCCACGCATGCCATTGGCACATGCCAACACGCTCTCTGGTAGCTTTTTCTACCAAGGCGCGACCCCAATTGGCCACGCATACCATTGGCACATGCCAACACGCTCGCTGGTAGCTTTTTCTACCAAGGCGCGACCAAAATTGGCCACGCATGCCATTGGCACATGCCAACACGCTCATTGGTAGCTTTTCTTACCGGGACGTGGCCCTAATGGCCGAGCATGCCATTGGCACATGCCAACACGCTCATTTGGTAGCTTTTCTAAACACGGGCCATGATTCAACTTGGCCATGCATGCCATTGGCGCACGCAAACACGCATCTTTGGTAGCCCAACTTGCAAGCCGTGCAACCTAGGCCAACTTGGCCGTACGCGCCATTGGCACATGCCAAAACCCTTATTTGGTAGCCTAACTTGCAAACCGTGCAACCTACCGCCAAGGCATTCCGCACATGCCATTGGCACATGCCACACACGCCACTAGCAGCTCTATGCATTGACACTTACACTCAACATACAACCTACCACCAAGGCATTCCACACATGCCACACACGCCACTAGCAGCTCTGGCATTGCCACTTGCGCTCGAGGTGCAAATCGCAACAAAGGCATTCCGCACATGCCACATGCGCCCCTAGCAGCACCACTTGCACTCAAGATGCAACCAACACTCGAGACATCAACACAAACTGGGGGATGCTTTCCAGGGTCTTGGTTTTGCGGTCACAGCTTGCAGCGTACACTACGCTCACATTAAGAAAGCGTGAATATGAATAAAGCGGTCAAATAAATGAGGAAATAATTGTGAAAACGTTTTCACCCATTAACACCATGCGGTTACCACCTCCTCCCATTATTTCACCCTTTACTCTCTTCCTTCATGAGGCCATGGTACGTTTCAATCTCGACTTGTATAAATAGGTCTTACCTATTTTCACCAGACAACAAGTCTCGGTCAGGAGAAAAATACAACACTCTCAGAAAAGGCAACTTTGCAAGCTCTCCAAAAAGCTTCCATCTCTTGCAAGCTTCCTAAGCTTTCACTTTCTGATACAAGTCGAGACACTACTCTCTCCCGCACTATTCTGGTCTCAACACCTTTCTTTGCTTCCCTCCCCAAATCAACCCTTCTCCTCCACTTTGTGACCGAAGCAAGTCTGGAACGGCCATTTCTTGGTTTAGGCCGGACTTGTACAGATTGATCTCTCGAATCTATAAAGTGCTCACGTGCAACATATTTGTTTAGGGTTTAAACCAGTTTCTCACTCACCTACCGAATTTACCAAAATCGGCGGAAACGATTTTTACCCATAAATAAATGGCGACCACAGCGGGAGGATTGATCTATCGGCTACAATGTCAGACTGTCGATCCCGTTCTTCGACCCAGATGTCAAGATGGTAGGGGAAGGCGACTCAATCTGACTCAACTGCCAGACAACCTGGTTACCAGTTGTTAAAACTACACCAGAAAACTGGGGACTCGCTGAAGATGCTACCAGCGATTGGGGACTTCTTTGGCGATGCTACCAGCAAAGCCGCCTTTTACTTGGAGAGAGGCGTGTTTGCAAAAACCTATGAAGTGAGTAAATTTAGATTGGGCAAGATATACGATTTGTTTTTGGGTTCTTAATAAAACCGTCATACTACTGCGTCTTGTGCCCATTGCTAGCACACACTTTCATAAAAAGCAATATTCCTTTCCCAAAACATAATCAGAGTTATATTATCAAAACCATTCATCCCAGAAATAATCCAATATCCTCAAAAGCTACCAGCTGTCTATCAAAACCGGCCGAACTTTGAACTAGACATCCAGTATGTTTTTCAAAAAAAAAAAGAAGAAGAAGAACCTAAATGAAAGTTTAACAGAGAAACATTCAAGGAAAATCATCCAACAGAGGTCTGCTCTTCTTGGAGAAAGTCAACTTTGCATCTTCAAGAGTCGCTCTCTTCATAATCAGCATCTTGGAAAGCTTTTCGAGTTCTACCTCCTGTCGTGCAATCTCCTCTGCAGAAAGGCTTTCGACCGCTGCATCTTTCGACTTCTGGATCTCAGCAAGGCCTTCGACAAACCACGAAACATTGAACTCCTTTTCTACACACATGTCGCAATGGTGCTCCCAGTCGGCAATAACGTCTTCAGAAACGGTGTGGCCAGTCACCTCAAGCATGTCCTCAATGGAAGATAAAGCCTCTTCCACACGCTTAACCAGCGCAAATCGACTAGTGATCTTCTTGGTTGTGGCCATATGTCCATGCTTCTCCCAGATTCTGGTGTACAACGCCTCATACTTAGCCGAAGATTGAAACCGCCAACCAAAGACATGACTGGATAAGGAACCAAGTACGGGGGATCAAAAATGGCGCCTGCAACTGGCCTCACGAATCGCAAAGGGTCTTTTTCCATGTCTACGGCAGCAACCATCAGAGAATCATCCATCGTTTGAATCATATCTGTGCCCGACAATTGGCTAATTCCCATTTCCAAGTCACCGGCGGTGGTCACCAAAGGCAAGTTTTCGTGCGGATCCACCCCAGAATCATCATCCGAACCGGTTTCCTCCTGCGAACTTGAGTTAGACATTTTTCAAAAGAAGAAACGGGAGAAGAAAGAAAAAGAAGCGCGAAACTCACCGAACCACTTCCCGAAAAAGAACCAGTGCTGCCAGAGGAATCACTCTCACTTGTCGAACTTTCTTCTTTCTCTGACTCATCACCACTATGAGAAGGCTCAGTGCTGCCGGAAAACTTCGAAGAAATTGCCGTCTCCTGGCAACGTGCAAGGGCAGCGAAAGCATTAACACTACCGAAGCCCTGGAAGAAACAAGACACATGTTTTCAGCAGAAATTCACGTGTTTTGAGATAAACCAATAAGGAGGCGACACATACCTGGTTATTGGAAGAACTGAAAGACACGAGAGCTGCGGGAGGATCTTTTGAAACCGCCCGGAACCCGCCAGCACGATTATTTGTTCTCCGTTCCTTTTCCTGGGGACTTTCCGAGTTGCCAGGCAACTTTCGCTTGAGATCTCTCAACATTGGATACTTCTTCAAAACAGCTGGGGAAGGTTTACAACGAACATTCTCCACCACGTTATTTACAAAATCTTGGATCATAATAAACTCATTGCACCAGAACTCATTATAGCCAAAAGTCGTCAAAGTTACTCTTCCCATTTGGAAGAAGGGAAGGAGAACACCCGGCTCAAGGGCACTGGCATTGAGGGCGGCACACAATGGATCCTTAGGAACCACCAGCTGGTAAGCAAGAGGCACCCCTTGATCGAAACCCATGTGACGAGCAGCACGGTCAATATTGTAAGCAGCTATCTAGAAAGACCCCATGAAGAAAGACGGCATATAACCGGACATGCAGCTTTGAATGAACAAGTTTTCACCAACGCTCAAATTGCCATCAGAAGACAAAGACATGACCGGAGCAGAAGCAAAGGTGTCAATTTGAGTCACCGACCTATGGACCGTCTCCCATGGGCGAAAACTGATTTCATACGACTTATCGAGAAGACTAACCAAGCTCATGCCAACCCTTGGACGCTTTGTTCACCCATCGAAGAATTCGAGAACCCCCCCAACTCGCGGGAATCGAAGACAACGGTTTGGGGCATACTTCTCAAAGTGTTCCCATAACCAGGCTTGGGAAAGCAACGTGCACATATGAATCCACTTTTATAAAACCATTCGAAACTCGCATGTTCGCAAATAGGTGATCCGGATGCACATACGGGAACCAAGAAATAGCTTGCCAATGGGAAGAACTTCGCCTTTTGCCAACTTCACAAAGAATCACTAGCAACTCTGGTCTTATCTCCTTCTTACGAAGTAAGTCGTCAAAAATGTCTCTAGACAACTGGAGAGAGCCAAAAATGCCGCAACGTGAAGATCATTTGCTTTTGTTTAGGTTCCGGCTCGTCAGGAAACCATTGAGATATCCACCAGTTGTAAAGGCACCTTTCATCCTCTTTAGGACAGAATCCTTCGACTTCGCAGTGGAGTCTTTCCGAGCGAAATCTCCCAACTTAGCGGCAAGGTCATCCCGCATCTTCCCCTCACTTTCGAGATAATTGGATGTTAAGATTCCTGTTCTGGAAGATTCAGCAAGAGAGCCACACTCTCCAAGGAGAAAGTTATCTCACCCCTTCTACATATGATCGTATGGGTGTCCGAACACCATCTGGAGATGAAAGCAACCAAGCCCGGGATATCCTTCCTAATCTGGAGATTTATTGAAGCTCGACATCATCAATAATCTGCGCTCGAGTCAAGTTGGTATTTATGTGCTCCTTACTCACCATGAACTCAACCCATCTATCAAAAGAACGCAATGGGCTTTGACACATCCTGAAATCAATGTTGGAAGAGGAATATACCCCTTTAAGAAGACGAGAACCGTATGGTGTTCTCTCGGGCAAACCGAACGTGTCTTCTTTTCATCTTCACCACCGGTTAACAAAATTGGCACGAAACACGGGTGATTTTTCCGAGCGAGAGGCAAGTTTTTGGTGAAGAATTCATCATCCGTGTTTGGTTTGGAACTATGGACATCCTTCGATGAGGCGAAATTTTGTTCAGGTAACATCTTGTCGGATTTCTTCATAACAACTTAGTAACAAGATATCTGCACACGGAGAAAAACAAAATTATCTCCCTGACACATAACCGCGCCCAACAAAAGGAAAACCTGAAATAAAAAAAAAGAAAAGAAAAAAAAGAGGGCGTATTCTTTATCGGCTCAAAAGCGCACACGCAAGTATTTTCTTCTGTGGTTCAAAATTATATACGCAGTATTTTATACGGGCTCAAGTGCGTCTGCAGTATCATTCTTCGGGTTCAAAATTATATATGGAGCATTTTTCTACGGGTTCAAAACTGCACGCGTAGTATTTCTTTCAGGACCGAAATTCATATATGCAATATTTCCTACGGGTTCGAAGTCATATGAAGCACATATACAGTATTCTTCTTCGGGATTCATATACGGTATTCTCTACGGGTTCAAAACTGCACACGTAGTATTTTCTTCAGGGTTCAAAATTATATACGCAGTATTTTATACGGGCTCAAGTGCGTCTGCAGTATCCTTCTTCGGGTTCAAAATTATATATGGAGCACTTTCCTACGGGTTCGAATAATATATGCGGTATTTCCCTTGGGTGCATACATACAATATTTTCTACAAGAGGCACGCCAAGAAATTATATGCGAAATATCATTGCAAGGATTATAAAGAAAAAACGCCTACTCTTAGGGTTTGCACCTACATGAAAAGGGAAACAAGAGAAGTACTGGAAGACATACCTGGAAGCCGATTTTTCTTTTTGACTCTGCCGCTAGTAGGAAAGGATGAAAGGAATAAGGTGCAAGATGAGAGAAAGGGATTTTATATATATGGGCGTGAAGATTCTGAAATAGGGAAGGATTTCCCTTTACCAAAAATCGTGCGGGCTCACAAGGACGCCCAACTTCCAAATGCCGCCCAAGTTGCACCGGTCCCACCAATTGCGCCAAACTTCCCTACAACCGCCCAAGTCACGCCAGCTAGCACGCTCAGCTTCTCCATCTTGCGCCGGTCCCGCCAGCTAGCACGCTCAGCTTCCCCATCTTGCGCAAGTCACGCCAGCTAGCACGCTCACCTTCTCCATCTTGCGCCGGTCCCTCCAGCAAGCACACTCAGCTTCCCTACCTTGCGCCGGTCCCACCAGCTAGCACGCTCAGTTTCCCAACTCGCAACAACTTCTCAATGCCGCCCAGCTTCCTGTCTCTCACGACGCTAACTTCCCAATTGTGCCAGCCTCCCGATTTGCGCAAAACTGCCAGAGGCAAGGATTCCAAATCCTATTTATAGGTCAGACAAGCCTCCTCAATACTCTTTACGATTTTCTGTTGATAATTTGTCACCATCTTATGCTTACCTCGCAACAAAGCTCATGTTCCGAGCTAAGCAGGGGACTTAATGTTGATGGTGGTTTTTAAACAAAGGGTAAAATCGTAAAACCCCAAATAACCTAATGTCACCAGTGACATATTTATTAGGACATTTAATGCATGTAGTCAGTAATTAATAGGGGGTATTTTTTCAAATTAGGGTTACAACGAACAAAACCCTAATTCCCCTCCGTGCCAATGGCAAATCATGCCAGCCACACCTAACCCAAGCTAGCCGCACCCCTGTGCCAATGGCAAATCATGTCAGCCACACCAAACGCGCCAAAGCATGCCAACCATGTTAGCCGCACCTCCGTGCCAATGGCAAATCATGCCAGCCACACCTAGCCCAAGCTAGCCGCACCTCTGTGCCAATGGCAAATCATGCCAACCACACCAAAACGCGCCAAAGCATGCCAACCATGCTGGCCGCACCTCTGTGCCAATGGCAAATCATTCCAGCCACACCTAGCCCAAGCTAGCCGCGCCATGCCAAATGCACTCTGCCTTGGCCCTAGCTACGCTAATCACACCACGCCAAGCCAAACACACTTACCTTTGCCCTATCCACACCTCTACGCCAATGGCAAATCATGCCAGCCACACCAAAACGCGCCAAAGCATGCCAACCATGTTAGCCGCACCTCCGTGCCAATGACAAATCATGCCACCCACACCTAGCCCAAGCTAGCCGCACCTCTGTGCCAATGGCAAATCATGCCAGCCACACCAAACGCGCCAAAGCATGCTAACCATGCTAGCCACACCGTGCCAATGGCAAATCATGCCAGCCACATTTATCCCGAGCTAGCCGCGCCATGCCAAACACACTCTGCCTTGGCCCTAGCTACGCTAGTCACGTCACACCAAGCCAAGCACCCTTACCTTGGCCCTAACCATGCCATGCCAAAATGGCGCCCACGCCTAGGCTTGCAAATCATGCAACCTAGGCCAAATTGCCCACGCATGCCATTGGCACATGCCAACACGCTCGCTGGTAGCTTTTTCTACCAAGGCGCGACCCAATTGGCCACGCATGCCATTGGCACATGCCAACACGCCGCTGGTAGCTTTTCCTACCAAGGCGCGACCCAAATTGGCCACGCATGCCATTGGCACATGCCAACACGCTCGTTGGTAGCTTTTCCTACCAAGGCGCGACCCAAATTGGCCACGCATGCCATTGGCACATGCCAACAGTAGCTTTTTCTACCAAGGCGCCCAAATTGGCCACGCATGCCATTGGCACATGCCAACACGCTCGCTGGTAGCTTTTCCTACCAAGGCGCGACCCAAATTGGCCACGCATGCCATTGGCACATGCCAACACGCTCGCTGGTAGCTTTTTTTTTACCAAGGCGCGACCCAAATTGGCCACGCATGCCATTGGCACATGCCAACACGCCATGCCGGTAGCTTTTTCTACCAAGGCGCGACCCAAATTGGCCACGCATGCCATTGGCACATGCCAACACGCTCGCTGGTAGCTTTTCCTACCAAGGCGCGACCCAAATTGGCCACGCATGCCATTGGCACATGCCAACACGCTCGCTGGTAGATTTTTCTACCAAGGCGCGACCCAAATTGGCCACGCATGCCATTGGCACATGCCAACACGCTCGCTGGTAGCTTTTTCTACCAAGGCGCGACCAAAATTGGCCACGCATGCCATTGGCACATACCAACACGCTCGATGGTAGCTTTTCTTACCAGGACGTGGCCCTAATGTCCGAGCATGCCATTGGCACATGCCAACACGCTCGCTGGTAGCTTTTCTAAACACGGGCCATGATTCAACTTGGCCACGCATGCCATTGGCGCATTCAAAACACGCATGCTGGTAGCCCAACTTGCAAGCCGTGCAACCTAGGCCAACTTGGCCGTACGAGCCATTGGCACATGCCAAAACCCACGCTGGTAGCCTAACTTGCAAACCGTGCAACCTACCGCCAAGGCATTCCGCACATGCCATTGGCACATGCCACACACGCCACTAGCAGCTCTATGCATTGCCACTTACACTCAACGTACAACCTACCACCAAGGCATTCCACACATTCCATTGGCACATGCCATTGGCACATGCCACAGATGCCACTAGTAGCTCTGGCATTGCCACTTGCGCTCGAGGTGCAACTCGCAACAAAGGCATTCCGCACATGCCACATGCGCCCCTAGCAGCACCACTTGCACTCAAGATGCAACCAACACTCGAGACATCAATACAAACTGGGGGGATGCTTTCCAGGGTCTTGGTTTGGCGGTCATGACTTGCGGCGTACACTACGCTCACATTAAGAAAGCGTGAATAGGAATAAAGCGGTCAAATAAATGAGGAAATAATTGTGAAAACGTTTTCACCCATTAACACCATGCGGTTACCACCTCCTCCCATTATTTCACCCTTTACTCTCTTCCTTCATGAGGCAGGGTACGTTTCAATCTCGACTTGTATAAATAGGTCTTACCTATTTCCACCGGACAACAAGTCTCGGTCAGGAGAAAAATACAACACTCTCAGAAAAGGAAACTTTGCAAGCTCTCCAAAAAGCTTCCATCTCTTGCAAGCTTCCTAAGCTTTCACTTTCTGATACAAGTCGAGACACTACTCTCCTGCACTATTCTGGTCTCAACACCTTTCTTTGCTTCCCTCCCCAAATCAACCCTTCTCCTCCACTTTGTGACCGAATCAAGTCTGGAACGGCCATTTCTTGGTTTAGGCTGGACTTGTACAGATTGATCTCTCGAATCTATAAAGTGCTCACGTGCAGCACATTTGTTTAGGGTTTAAACCAGTTTCTCACTCACCTACCGAATTTACCAAAATCGGCGGAAACGATTTTTACCCATAAACAACAAGATAAAGGAAGTCTACCTGGAGGGATTCTGACCAATCGTGGGCAATCCTCCATACGTGCGTGACCACAGGCCTTGATGGACCGGCTTCCTCCCTTAGGTGTTTGAGTTGGGGATAAGATTCTTCTTCTACTGGGATTCCGGGCGTGGGTGCTTACACACTGCTGGTTGAATCGCTCGTATCCAGATGCTCTTCTGATTCTTGATTAGGGTTCAAAAGAAAGCCTGACTTGGTCGGTGTTGAATCCCCGTATATCGGGCACCGTAATCGTTTTAGGGTTTCCTCAGCATATATGCAGGTGTAGAGATTTTGAACTACTTTTGCGATTTTACAATAGGGCTTTCTCGCAGAAACTCCGTTTCCTCATCATGTCGAACAACAGTGGATCGTCTTCTTCATACCATCCAGGATCTTCCGTTAAACGTGCACGACCTGCGTCTGAGCTTCATGATGAATCCCCTGATCGTGTTCTTCGAGTCAAGAAGATCATACCAGTTCGTCTCTTTTTCCTTTTCTGAATAATTGCTTGTTCTTCATAATGATCATGTGAATAATCCTCTCATTCTTGCAGAGATACCCTACCGGAACATGTGTGACGGTTATCGATGATGACGACTTAACCAGTCCTCTTCCTTCAAACTCACACATGCCTACCCCTGTGGACCTCGAAGATACTGATCTGGGTATCTCATCTAATGAATACCCCAATGCAGGTCTTTCATTCGATGTTCGCATGAAATGTTTATCCTCCAGCTACCGAGATGTCGGTGGATTCTTAGTGCGGAAGGAGTTTGTGCCTTTGTACACAAAGTTATGGAGAAAGTACGTCCATATCGCAACCAGGAATGTGGTATGGCACTGTTCATCTGCTTTGGTCACCGCGGTAAACTGCCTTCTTCCCATGATTGTTGAGATGGAGAATATTTCTATCCGCAACGTTGCCGAATCAAGCCTCGAAAAGTGGGAGAATATGGTATCTACCTGCGAATCCATGGAGTTCAACGTGGGCTGGTTGCGGCAGCATATTGATATCATCAAGGTTGATCGAGCGGGTATCCTCGTAAATGTTTTTCCTGCTGCGAAAGCTATCTTGGAAGAGGAGAAGGCTCCGGATGCAGAATCAAAGGAGGTAGAGAAGGCTGTACAGGACTTGAAGAAAAGAACATAAAGATATCAAGCTAGACTGGATATGATGCTCTCAAGGAACTATAATCTTCTAGATGGCCTCTTCTAAGTCATATTCAGCTGTACTCCCTTATTGTTAATGACGTTTATGTCAAAAGTTTTTTGAACGTCTTTGCGGAATAAATTGCATTGGTTTTTTGATTGGTGAAACGGTTTTTTTTTTTTTTTTTTTTTTTTGATGCATCTCTGAATATAATTGATGATTCAAACATGTAATGAAAATAAATGCCTATATTGTTGACAGAGCAGATAGTGGTCAGGCATGATATGCCTTGAGCCACTTTCCATTGATGACTGCTTCCAGCCTGCCTCCGTCCACCTTAATGATCTTGTAGTAACCAGTATTGTAGGCTTTGGTGACTGTGTAAGGACCTTCCCATTTTGGTGAGAATTTTGGTGCAGACATGTCTTGTTGGATGTGCTTGGCCGTTTTCAAGACCAAATCTCCCACTTTGAAAATACGTGATTTTACAGTTTTGTTGTATGCCCTGGAAATTCGATTCTTGTACACCTGAGTGCGTTCTTCTGCTTTGTTTCTTCTGAAATCCAGAGTGTCTAACTCCGCTACTCTAGAGTTAGAGGCTTCAGCCTCGTTCCAGTGGATCCCGGTTGCCGCTGCAATCCTGGCTGATGGAATTTTAATCTCTGTTGGGAGAATTGCATCCGCTCCGTAAACAAGTGAGTATGGGGAAACTCCAATGGAGCTTCTGGGTGATGTCCGGTATGCCCATAGTGCCATTGGTAAATGATCATGCCATTCCCTAGGATTGTCGTGTACTGTTCGACTGATGATCCGGATCAATGTCTTGTTGGTACTCTCAGCTTGTTCGTTCCCTTGAGGATAGTAGATGGTGGAGAAGACCTGTTTAATGCCATACTCTTCAAGTAACTCTCGTACCTGCTTATTGGCGAAGGGAGTGCCGTTATCAGTGATGATATGCTTGGGCACGCCAAAACGACAAATGATGTGTTCTTTAATGAAAGCCGCAATTGTTGCTCCTGTAGTTCCTCGTAGGGGAATGGCTTCTACCCATTTGGTGAAGTATTCTGTCGCGGTTATGATGTACTCGTGCTGCTTCGATGATGGCGGATTGATTTTCCCGATAATGTCCAGTCCCAGTATGAACTGGCCATGGACTGCTTATCGAGTGCAAAGGGGTGCAAGGCGCATGAACAAGGTTCCCATGAATTTGGCATTTGTGACAGCTTTGAACAAAAGCGACTGCGTCATCCTCCATGGTCGGCCAATAGTATTTCTCGTGTATCTAGAGAAACAGTTTCCTCTTCCCTTGATGTTCTCCTTCGTGTGTCTCCTTCAGCATGACTGGGATTTCTTTCCCAGCCAGGCATCGTAGTAGATCACCTCCGAAGCTCTTGCGATACAGGATCCCTTCGTGGATTACGAACCGCTTGGCCTTTTGCTTTATCTTGATAGCATCCTTTTGATCGGCAGGAGTTGTTCCGTCACGGAGATAGCCAATGTATGGCTCTCTCCAGTCCCCAGTGTGGTTAACATTAAAAATTTCCAATTGATGTGGTGGTGCTTGGCAATTTGAGCAGGACTTCTGAAGTAGTCTGGATTGAGTCTCCATCTCTGGCCAGTAATAGCCTAGGCGTTGAAGTCGTCGGTAAAGCGTTACCACCAGTGATTGTCCACAAATTTCATTGTGAACACGACTCAGCTGTAGTTGTGCTTCGTCATCCCCAAGACATCTTGACAGGGAACCATCTGGGTTCCGATAATACAGCATACCATGAAGCATGAAGAAGTTCTGCAGGGCTTTGAGACTGACCTTTCCTTGGGAGAGTGAGCTGTTGAGTTCTTGAATGATCGGAGTTCGCCAATCGTCGGTCTTGGTGTCTTTGTATTGCGATAGCCATGTCGATTCTATGGTTCTCCTTTTTACTGTCAGGTTTCTTCCAAACCCTCGAATTTTAACTTGGAAGCTAGCGGTGCTAGACAATCTGCGTGTTTGTTGTTGCTGCGACCAACATGGGTTATGGTTGCATCGGCAAAATAGTTTAGTAACCTCTGTGCTTCTGATCGGTATGGAGCTAGCGTTACTTCCTTCAATGCGTATACTCCATTCATCTGATTCACAAGTAACTTGGAGTCACCTCTTATCTCCAAACGCGTGACTCCTGCTTGCTTAACTATTGACAGCCCTATGAGGAAGGCTTCATACTCTGCTGAGTTGTTGGTGCATTCGAAGTCCATCTTGAAGGAGTGTGAGAATACTTCCCCAGTTGGAGATACTAATACCACGCCCACTCCTCCAGTACTATTGCTAGGGGTAGCAGAGCCATCAAAATACAAGAGCCATACTTCTTCTTCCAAAACAGAGATATCTGGAAATTCTCCAGGAAGATCCTCGTGTAGCCCTGTAGTGCCTTCTCCAGGGAATGCTGCTAGTAAGTCTCTGCGATCGCTTGACCCTTGATAGCTCTAGGTGACGTACATGTTATGTCCAGATCTGACATTTGGAGAATCCACTTGCTTGTCCTTCCCGTCAAGACCGGCTTTGAAAGTAAAAACTTTGCAGGGTCAGATTTAGACACGAGTATTACCTTGTTGGATAGTAGGTAATGCCTAAACTTCTGAATGGAATGGATCAAAGCTAAACATACTTTCTCGCTTTGGGATATCCGAGTTCAAAGATCTCTTAATATTCGGCTGAAATAGTATATGGGACGTTCGATTCCCTCGTCGTCTTCCCCGAGCGAGTAGAGACCCTACGGCGGTGTCCTTTGAAGCGCAGTGTAGAGATATAGCGGCTTCCCTTGTGCGGGAGACTTCATGATGGCTGAAGATGACAGGATTCGTTGAATCTTTCGAAAAGCTTCCTATTTGGGTTGCGGTCCAAACGAAGCTGACTCCTTTCTTCAACAAGGGGGTGAATGAGGCGGTAAGTTGGGCTAGACCAGGTATAAAACGTCGAATATAGTTCACCTTGCCCATGAAACTACGGAGCTCCTTCACGGTTCGTGGGGGCGGCATTGTGAGGATAGCTCGAGTCTTGGACGGGTCTACCTTGATCCCTTCTGCAGATTACTTGGAATCCAAGAAATTTACCTGAAGAGACACCGAAAGCGCATTTCAAAGGATTCATCTTTAATTTGTATTCTCGACACCTCTCAAACACTTGCCGTAAGACGCTGGTGTGATCTGCTCGAGCCCTTGAATTGACCACGATATCATCTACATAGTCTTCTACTTGTTTATGCATCATGTCGTGGAAGATTGCCGTCATAGCACGTTGATACGTTGCCGGAATTCTTTAAACCGAATGGCATAACAAAGTATAGTAAAAATTGCCAAGAGGGGTTCTAAGGTCTGTCTTACTTGCATCGTGCTCATACATCTTATCTGATTGTAGCCACTGTAACCATCCATGAAGGAAAACATGCCGTGTCCGCTAGTGGCGTCTACTAACATGTCGATGTTAGGCAGAAGAAAGTCGTCCTTGGGGCAGCACTTGTTCAAGTCTTTGAAATCCACGCAGCACCGAATTTGTCCGTTTTTCTTCTTTACTAGGACCACATTAGCTAACCAGGTCGAATGATGAATAGGTGTGATGAAGCCAGCAGCTAGTAACTTCTGAATTTCGTTCTTGATTTGTTCTTCTACTTCATGTCTGAATTGCCTCGGAGATTGCTTGATTGGCTTGGATCCAGGTATGACATGTAGGTGATGGGTGATCAATTTTTCATCTAGACCAGGCATTTCCTCGTATGTCCAGGCAAACACATCTTGGTACTCCTTGAGTAGTTGAACAAGACTCGCACGTTCGTCCGTGGACAGAATCAAACTGATAGAGACATGCCTGGGAGATTCTTCATTCCCGATGTTAACAGTCTCGAGCTCGTCAGTGGTGGAATTGGTTCCATCTTGTAGCTGTTGCAGGGCATCCTATACCTCCTCTTGTATGTCATCGTTCTTACAGCATTCAATTGGGCGGAGAGACTGGGCTCCAGTCTCTCATGCTAATTGCTAACAGCGGCGCCGGTATATTGTCTTCCCCTTCTGATCACGTTTCGTCTCGAAAGTGCGTTCCCTTTTGGTGTGAGCGTGGGTTGAAGCTTCACCGGATAAAGATGGACGCCTCGTCAGAAAAGGCGTGTCGTGGTGCTTGGCCCCCAGTGATGCAAGTCGGTCTTCTTCCTGGATTGAAGCCCACGTGGGTAGTGGGGTGCACAAGACTTTGTCTGACCTTCCCTGCGGAGTATCTTTTGGCTCGAACAGTTCCACTCCGCATATTGGTGCGTACGGAGACAATGATGCAGGAATACGGATGACCTCATTTAGCATGGTCTTCAGGCACTGGTGATACGTTGAAGGGATGACCTTATTATCATGAAGCCATGGTCTCCCTAGTATCATATGGTAGTCCGGCTCCTTTTCTATGACTTCAAATTTTGCTTTTGACTGAACAGGTCCTACTGATAAATTCAGATTGACATACACGTATGTCTTTGGTCAGTTTCCTTCAAGTCCGTCATCGTGGTGGGCTGCCGTACAATCTTGCATGGGCTAACCTTGGCTGTCCTGAGAGTCTTGAGAGTAATCACATTCGAAGATGCTCATGTGTCGACGAGGGCCCTCCTGAACTCTGAACCCTTGATGCGTGCGGTAACATGTAGGGTCCGGTTGTGACCTTCCTCTGCCATCATGTCGTCTTCTGTAAATGTAACATTATTTACAGATATTTCCGATGCAGTTAAGACTTCTGGACGATAAGGAGTCAGGTGTACGTCCGAGCTATTTTATTAATCTGCGACAAACGTCTCAGCCCGTTGATTCTTCGAGAGGTGCAAGAGTTCACACAAGCTTTCCACTAGAGATGCCGCTTCCTGATCCACTGGTCTCTGGTTCGTAGTAAAACTTTTGATCTGAGGGGAACTAGTCCCCGGTGTAAAGGTCTCCGGAACGCTCGTCTCTGATGTCATCTTGATGAGGAGATTAAGTATGCCGTTTACCGCTTCTTTGATTAGCTCCATGTTCTTCGTGTGAATCTCCTGTACCCGTGCTAGTTCGCTTAATGTTGGAAATCTCCTGATCATGCCGTCAGATACGCCGTTAGGAGGAGGGGTATCTCCATTGGAGGAACCATCAGGATTTGAGACTGTCGAGGCGGTCCTAAGACCAACCATCTCGAAGTTGATTGAATGGTATTGAAGAAATTGACTTTACAACCGAGAGATTAACCTCCCGCTGTGGTCGCCAATTGTTTATGGGTGAAAACTATCTCTGCCGGTTTTGGTAATTTGGGGTGTGTGGATGAGAAATGAGTTTAAACCTTAAACAAATGCACTGCACGGGAGTGCTTGTAGATTCGAGAAATCAATCTGTGCAAATCCAGCCTAAACTAAGAAATGGCCGTTCCAGACTTGTTTCGGTCACAAAGTGAAGGATATGGGATTGATCTTAGGGAGGGAAGCGAAGAAGGTGTTGAGATTGTGAAGGTGTTGGCTATGTATGACTTGTATCGGAAAAGTGAGGCGGCTTGCGGGATGTAAGCTATCGGTTTCGGTGTTTGAATACGATGGTATCAACACTTGCCTCTCGTTGTCCGGACTTGTTCTTTTTTTTTTTTTTTTTTTTGGAAATAGGGAGGATAACCTATTTATACAAGTCATCTGAGACTTATTCACGTCTCTCGTGGGAAGTGGAGGAAGTGGAGTGATGGAGTAGTGGAGTTGTGTGTTGGCGTTACACGACCAGTCTTGCCCACTTCTCTTGTCGTCTCTAACCGTCCATGACTTCCTGACACGTTCTTGTGATGGCGCGTTGCACGCCGTGTAAACCGCTGAGACCAATACCCCAAGTATGTATCCCCGGTTTGTGACATGATTGATGTCTCGAGAGTGTGTGGATCGTGGGACCCACAGAAAGTAGCATGTAATGTTAGACTAAATAACTAAGTTATTTAGGAAGTCGATACTTGTGAAGTATCGTGTGTATTCTATGCAGGTACTACATCAAGTATATTCAGCATGTATGAAGCATCGCTATTTTTAAGGCTTAACGGAGTAAGTCACGAATTTAAGCGTCTTAAAATAGCATCATGTCCAGCCATCTTCGAGTGATCGTTTGGAGGCTATACAGGCAAGCCCTGATTTGGCCGATCACCTCATATGGAAGAGTGGTGGACGGTGATCATGGTGATGCCTTGCTGGTCTCTTAACTCCTAACCAGGGTTGCTTGACCAAGCTGGTAGAGTTGGACGGACGAGATGATCTGTGACGCTCATCTGCGACCGTTGATGAAGCTTTAGGGATTTTGAAGAGGTGCGCAGGCATCACTCTTCAGCTTGGTCAAAACCAAGCATGGGAGGTGTTTTGGAAAGGACCGACCGGGTATGCATGTAGACGGCATGCCGGTGTACACGTTTGTAGCTCACTGTCCCATGAAGGTGCGATCTAGGCCACTCAATTTGACCGGCAAAGAGGAGCGGTTGAGATCGATTTGCAACAGAAATCTGGTGCCGTAAAAGCCGCGCATCATGCCCACTTCGGGCGCGCGTTTCAAGAAGACCAAGCCTGGTCGGTCCCGGCCGATTGATTCGGCGTGTGGGTGGTAGGCTGGTGTTCACGCCTGTACTTCATTGCCTCATAGAAACGTGATCTAAGCCACTCAATTTTTCCGGAGAAGTTGAGTGGTCGAGATCAGTTTACAATTAGGAGATGCGACCACGCCTGGTTTGGGCGTGCGAATCGAGGTGTACAGCCAAGTTTGGTCTTGGCCGATCGGGTGTGGAGATAGGTGGGCCCGCAGTGATCATGTTGATACTTACCGGACCTGCTTAGTCTATTCCTAGACCCTTCATCCGAGCAGGAGAAAAGGGACGCTCGTGATCGCGACACAAACCCTAATCAGGTTTTGCCGGCCGTGTGTCATACCCAGTTTGGTACGCACGAATCAAGACGACCAACCATAGTTGGTCCTGACCGATCAGTCAGGTATGTAGGCGGGCCCACGGTGTTTGTGTTGACATGCTCTGGGCCCTTTGAATCTACATCTACACCCTTCATCTATGCCCGCGAAGATGGATGGTTGAGAATGTTTTGCGATACATGTAATGTGTAGTTGCAGGATTTCCTACAACACACCCCCTATAATATTTTGTAGATCTAAATCTTATTAATCACCTAAATTTCAAATATAAGTACTAGAAATATAAATTGACACGAGGATTTTTTACATGGTTCGATCAATGTGATCTACATCCATGGTTCTTCACTATGATTGTTGAGGTTACATAAGAATTACATTTAGAATCTCCATTAATGGATATTTTCTAGAACTCTAGATCTAATTATTTGGGGAAGAAGATGATAAAGAAGAAATAAAGTCTCTCTCTCTAAAATAATATCTCTCTCTCTTACCAAAATTATCCTCCATTTCTCTCTCCTGCTCTCCTCTTTATATAGGATATTACATAGTGGATGACAGCTCATGTACAACTAATATTTCCCTTAATTTCGGATTTACCTTGCGACATTTCGCAGGTCTACAAATGTTAGTCTTCGCAAGTCTTCTTGACTCTTCGCAGAATCGTCACACCTTTCTCATATTTAAGCTAATGTCATTTGTTGCGTCGTTTCTAATATTTTTTCTGCGACATTATTAAGTTGCGTCGTTAATAATTCGCAAGTGAAGGTTGCTGCGATATTCTGCTCCTAGATCTTGCCTCTTTTTTCTTGAATATTGCTTGAAGAGCGATCTTTAAGAAAAAAATCCGTTTTTGTAGTAGTCTTTGATCTTTGTTGATGAAGGAACAAGCGAAAGAATACTGGACTTGAAAAGTACGTACTTGCCTCTATTCTTTTGCGAAGTTCCGAAGCTTTGCAAAGTAAATAAGAAGTATCATCTCTTGAAGAATGCGAAGTATGAAGTATCCTTGAAGAAGTATAAGAAGTACTTAATCCTCGAAATATATAAGAAGTATGAAGTATCTTTTGAGAAGTATAAGAAGTATCCGTCCTTGATTGCGAATAAGAAATATTGCGAACTAATCATGCAAAATTAGAAGTATGAAGTATAAGGAGTATTAATCCTCGAAATATAAGAAGTATTTATCCTTGAATGAGAGTAGTAAGTATTGCCTCTATTCATGCGAAATTATTACTCCATTTTTGGTGAGGATTCTTGTTGTTCATTGGTGAACATCTTCTTTGGAAATAATTCTTTCCGAGAAGATAAAGAACATAAAATGTTTTCTTGGTAATCCATAGTTGCCTCTGTTCTTTATCTATGAGGGTAGAATCCTTAAGAAAATGTTGAATGAGCGAGTTGTTTCTTCATTCTTATCTTGCCTCTGTCTCATGCTTTGCGCTCATGTGATAATATAATCTCTTCAAGTTGTTTATAATTGTGTGAAATAATTGAGCGAAATAATCACATCTTGCGAAATAATCACATTCTGCGAAATTCTGAAGAATCCTTAATAATTTTGCGAAATTCTGAATAACTCTGTGAAATTCTGAATAACTCTGCGAAGTTTTGTAAAATACTTGTGCGAATATAATGCTTATATAATGATTATGTTATGAAATGTGTATGCGATGTTTATGCCATGAAATGCTTATGCGATGCTTTCATGATGCGAGTATGATGCTTGTATGATGAGAATGCTTATCTACTGCAATGTATAACTAATGTTTGTGTTACTTAGCTCATTTTGCCGTTCTAAAATTGATGTAGCTTTAAATCGCTTCCATTCTTCATTTCTCTGATTTTGTCTCTAGTATATGCATTCCTCTTTGCGTATTTATTGTTCCTCGCAAGTTCTTACTTGCGCTTCATCTTTTCTTATTCTTGCACTATTAGTATCGCATAATAATATGATCATAATATCAAGTGTGCGGCATTTGCATTGCCTCAGTCTCATTATCATGTACATGTTCGCAAGCTCGTCATTTAATCATTTTCTCAAGCTCGCAAGCTTATCATGCAATCTTTTTTGCAATGAAAGATCTCTGTTACTTAGATTCAAACTGTTTATGTTGAATTTTTTCATTGCGACAACATCGCAGGACGTCTTTACATTTTCATGTAATGATCCATTGATCTTGCCTTATCATTTCTCTTGTGTGGTCTTATTCTGCCTTCCTAGTTAAAGGTCTTATTTTGCCACCCCTCATTATTGCGACAATATGACATGCCTAAATATTCTTGCGAACATAAAGTCCCATGACATTGCCGTCTTGCGAAAAAATCGTAGGACGTCGTTACACTTTCATGTAATGACCCATTGATCTTGTCTTATCATTTCTTTAGTATTATTGCCTCTGCAGGATATTTTTTTTGCGATAATATGACAGGCCTAGAAATTCTTGCGAACTTAAAGCCCCATGACATTGCCGTCTTGCGACGAAATCGCAGGACGTCTTTACACTTTCATGTAAAAACCCATTGATCTCGTCTTACCCTCGCGTTAGTATTATTGCCTCTTCAGGATCATCGCACAAATATGACAAGCCTAAATTTTCTTGCGAAAATAGAGCCTCATGATATTTACGTCTTAAGACACTTATCAGCTCCCTAATGGAGGGTGCCGCCCTTATCATCTCCCTGGTTGCCCCTTCAAGGAGGCGTACATCGGCCATACAAGACTAGCTCCTCCCATCCGGTCTTAACAACAACCAGTTGTTTTTGCAGCCTCTTATCCCTTATACCTATAGGGCTTATGGTTACGAGACTGCACCCTAAGTGGAGTTTTCTTCGGGCCGAGTGCAGCATGTGCCAAGACTTGCCAAGAATGGCCAAGACACTTCAAATGCCCCGGGAACTCTTGGCTCAACCGTGTACCTCGGCGCCTTGGTCATACACTGACTCCTTGGAAGAGACCCTCGGTCGTCCAACCAGGGTATAACCTTATATATATAGTTGGAAATCCAAGGTATCTCCCCCGGATGGGTTTTATTGACCCCAAATCTCCATGACTCAGGTTCCAGGAGCGGTGTAACCTTTTCCCTGAGCCATGTCAAGAGATACCCCCTTATATGACGCACTTTAGGTCTTACATTTGCCTCTTGCGAAATATCATTCACGAACTAGGGTGTACGCCATAAAGGTTCGTCCCATTCGTATAAATCATTCATTTTTAATCATTTCTTCTCATTATCTTCGCGAAATTTTCGCATAGTCTTGCTTCTTTCATTCATTCTTCCATTCTTTTCTTTCATTCATTCCTTCATTCCCATATCTTCATGTTAAATATCATATCATTTGAAGCAAAGTAAATATTCAAGAGAAATATATAAATTGATCTACGAGATTTTTCCCAAATCTTTGAAATCTTTTTGAAGTCTTTGAAATCTCGATTTATTTATTTATTTATTTATTTTTATTTTTATTTTAAATCTTTGTAATAGTGCGAATGTATCGCTTTCTTTTAAATCAAATCAAAAATATTTTATTTTTTGTAGAAGTAAAATGTTCAAAGAAAGTGGTACTTAGCTTTTGTGGTTTGATGTTGTTGTCTCTTGCGAAGTATATGGTTTTCTTGCGAAGCTAGCATCCTTGAAATGTATAAACGTCGCACAAAATATAATTATCTCGCAGCAAAAAGAAGTGTGAGAAATGAGATTTGAACCCTTGACCCGCCTCTTGCATATTCTCGCACCATACCAACTGTTCTAACCCTCTCTTGCGAAATTAATTTGCGAGATAGTCATCAACTTTCTTCTTTGCAAAATAATCAAAGTCCGTGCGAAATTTCGCATAACAAAAATAAATGTGCGAGAAGCAAGAATTGATCATGCGACCTGCTGCTTGCATTCATGCCTCCTGACCAATTGTGCTAGCCTTGCCTCTGCGAAGTGTTTCTGCAAAATAATCACCTACTTTCTTCTTGCGAAATAACTAAAGAAATATCTTTCCGAAGTAAACATCTGTATGTAGTATTTGTTTGCGCTGCGAACATTCGCAAGGTAGACGTCTGCGGAAGAAATGCTTATGATATAAACCTTTGCGAAGCAAAAAATTCTTTGCGAGGAGGGAGATTCGAACCCAAGTCCTCTGGTTTGCATACTTCTTCTCTGACCATCTGGGCTGCTTGTTGTTTGCGAAACAAACACACAATGCTATAACTTTATTCCATTTTTTCGCACTTGAAAGTTCAAAAATATTTGAAAAATTTTGTGCGGCTGCGAATTCGAACACATGACCACAGGTTTGTTTGTTCCAACTCTGACCATCTCTGCTAACTTTTGTTTGCGAAGATACGCATGTAACCACCTCTTATTATTTTCTCCTCTCCAGGCTGTAGAAAAAATGTGAAAAAATATGATTGTGGCTAGATTCGATCTTGCGACATCAAGCTTCTTCTTTTCGCTGGTGACCATCTGTGCGAACAACTATTTGTGTCGATGTGGTTTGTTTGTTCCAACTCTGACCATCTCTGCTAACTTTTGTTTGCGAAGATACGCATGTAACCACCTCTTATTCTTTTCTCCTCTCCAGGCTGTAGAAAAAATGTGAAAAAATATGACTGTGGCGAGATTCGATCTTGCGACATCAAGCTTCTTCTTTTCGCTGGTGACCATCTGTGAGAACAACTATTTGTGTCGATGTGGTAAGCTTCACAGAACTTATTCTTATTTAATCCTCTTTGTAAAAAAGAAGAAAACTATGTTCGCAGCGAATTCGAACTTGCGACCCTCTGCTTATTCGCTCCAACTCAAACCATTTGTGCGAGTTTCTGTTTGTGATAAAATTCACAGCGTCTGCCTCTTATCTTCTCTTCGTCTTTCCTTAATTTCTTTCACATTTGCCTTCTTCTCCTGAACATGAAAATTTTCCATTGAAACTTTAGTTTTCTTCCCCGAATTTCACCACAACAACTAATTTTTTTTTTCTTCTTCTTCTTTTCATGTCTTTAAATTGTTGATGATTTTTACTCCCTGATAGTGTAACTTCTTCCATGAAATCTCCGTTTTTGCTTCTGAAACTTTATAGATCTAAATAAAAAGTATGAACAGTAACTAATTTTCATGGAAATTTCTTGATCCAACAAGTTACAGGAAGGATAAATCCTTTACTCCTCCCTGTTTCTAGCGCCAAATGTAGTTGCAGGATTTCCTACAACACACCCCCTATAATATTTTGTAGATCTAAATCTTATTAATCAACTAAATTTCAAATATAAGTACTAGAAATATAAATTGACACGAGGATTTTTTACATGGTTCGATCAATGTGATATACATCCATGGTTCTTCACTATGATTGTCGAGGTTACATAAGAATTACATTTAGAATCTCCATTAATGGATATTTTCTAGAACTCTAGATCTAATTATTTGGGGAAGAAGATGATAAAGAAGAAATAAAGTCTCTCTCTCTAAAATAATATCTCTCTCTCTCTTACCAAAATTATCCTCCCTTTCTCTCTCCTTCTCTCCTCTTTATATAGGATATTACATAGTGGATGACAACTCATGTACAACTAATATTTCCCTTAATTTCGGATTTACCTTGCGACATTTCGCAGGTATACAAATGTTAGTCTTCGCAAGTCTTCTTGACTCTTCGCAGAATCGTCACACCTTTCTCATATTTAAGCTAATGTCATTTGTTGCGTCGTTTCTAATATTTCTTCTGCGACATTATTAAGTTGCGTCGTTAATAATTCGCAAGTGAAGGTTGTAGTTGCAGGATTTCCTACAACACACCCCCTATAATATTTTGTAGATCTAAATCTTATTAATCACCTAAATTTCAAATATAAGTACTAGAAATATAAATTGACACGAGGATTTTTTACATGGTTCGATCAATGTGATCTACATCCATGGTTCTTCACTATGATTGTTGAGGTTACATAAGAATTACATTTAGAATCTCCATTAATGGATATTTTCTAGAACTCTAGATCTAATTATTTGGGGAAGAAGATGATAAAGAAGAAATAAAGTCTCTCTCTCTAAAATAATATCTCTCTCTCTTACCAAAATTATCCTCTCTTTCTCTCTCCTGCTCTCCTCTTTATATAGGATATTACATAGTGGATGACAGCTCATGTACAACTAATATTTCCCTTAATTTCGGATTTACCTTGCGACATTTCGCAGGTCTACAAATGTTAGTCTTCGCAAGTCTTCTTGACTCTTCGCAGAATCGTCACACATTTCTCATATTTAAGCTAATGTCATTTGTTGCGTCGTTTCTAATATTTCTTCTGCGACATTATTAAGTTGCGTCGTTAATAATTCGCAAGTGAAGGTTGCTGCGATATTCTGCTCCTACATAATGTGCCGCAAACCCTAATTTAGGGTTTTCCGTCCATACTGGTTTGGTTTGGACGGTTTGGCAAACTATGCCACCGTTTTGGGGAGGCCGACCATGCGGGCCCGCGTTGGGTTGGTGGTGAATATTCCAATACCTGCTTGGGGTCATGGATTTAATTTAAGCCATCCAATCATGCTGGTGATGTTGGATGTTCGTGATCGTTTCTGAGACTGATATGGTCAGTTCAGGTTCAAACATGCTTAATCGGGCTAGTATAACACACCGAGAGTTGTAGCCTGTATGGGTATTTCGTACATGTTTTATTATTAATGCTTGGAGATTCGTGTTGCTCTGCTGAGAACAACACTCAGTCGTCATGCCGCACCGGTAATGAGTACAGGAAATACGAGGCTGGTCATGCATTAATTAATAATGCTGTAAATTCATAGGGTATATGAGATTGTTACTACATGCTCCAACCTGGATGAATTTCGTGAATTTAATTCACAGAATGCTGGGATTGTTGCCACATGCTCTATTCTAGGTGAATTAGTAAGGTGAAGAAGTATTCATCACTTATTAATGGCTTTATCTTTTGCAAGATGTTAGCGCATAATTTTGGCTTTTACAATTTCATCCCTTAAATGAAAATCCACCATCAACAGTGAGTCCCCTACCTAGCACATAATGGTTACACTATTGTGGGGTAGGCATGAGATGGTGACATATACAAACATAAGAAGACAAGATAAAGGAAGTCTGCCTGGAGGGATTCTGACCAATCGTGGGCAATCCTCCATACGTGCGTGACCACAGGCCTTGATGGACCGGCTTCCTCCCTTAGGTGTTTGAGTTGGGGATAAGATTCTTCTTCTACTGGGATTCCGGGCGTGGGTGCTTACACACTGCTGGTTGAATCGCTCGTATCCAGATGCTCTTCTGATTCTTGATTAGGGTTCAAAAGAAAGCCTGACTTGGTCGGTGTTGAATCCCCATATATCGGGCGCCGTAATCGTTTTAGGGTTTCCTCAGCATATATGCAGGTGTAGAAATTTTGAACCACTTTTGTGATTTTATAATCGGGCTTTCTCGCAGAAACTCCGTTTCCTTATCATGTCGAACAACATTGGATCGTCTTCTTCATACCATCCAGGATCTTCCGTTAAACGTGCATGACCTGCTTCTGAGCTTTATGATGAATCCCATGCTCGTGTTCTCCGAGTCAAGAAGATCATACGGTTCGTCTATTTTTCCTTTTCTGAACAATTGCTTGTTCTTCATAATGATCAGGTGAATAATCCTCTCATCCTTACGTCTCTGATCCCAGCAGGATACTACACTTGATTCCCTTAGTTGATCTCACCCACAACTAAGAGTTGCTACGACCCAAAGTCGAAGACTTTAATAAACAAATTTGTATCACACAAAAAAGTTTACGGTAATAGATAAAAACGTCTCCCACGAATATACCTACGAGTTTTGTTACGCCTTTTGATAAATCAAGGTAAACAGGAACCAATTGATAACCCAGACTTATATTCCCGAAGAACAGCCTAGTATTATCAATCACCTCACAATAATCTTAATCGACGCAGCGAAAAAAGATAGTGCGGAATCACAAACGATGAGACGAAGTGTTTGTGATTACTTTTCTATCTTGCCTATCGGAGATATAAATCTTAAGCTAATTATTCCAATTGTACTCGTACGATAGAAACAACAAGATCAGATCACACAACTACAAGAAAAATAATATCGGTCTGGCTTCACAATCCCAATGAAGTCTTTAAGCCGTTAACCTGGTTTAGAGAAGAAAACCCAAGGTTAAAGGAGAATCGACTCTAGCTTATACAACTAGTATCACACGTAAGGTGTGTGTATTAGGTTTCCCAGTTGCTAGAGTTCTCCCTAATATAGTCTTTCAAATCAGGGTTCGCAATCAATGTTAGCTTGGTAATAAAGCATTAAATATTCACCGTTAGATGAAAACCTCATTAGATTCAAGATAATATTTCTCAACTGTTGGATCGAAAACTTAGCTTGTTACACACAAATGAAATGTCCAATTTTGGGTTTATGTAACCGTTCCCAAACATTAACATTTGTTGGTTCAACAATAGTTAACCAAATGGTTAGCCATATGATCACTTTCATATCCACCATATTTTTCTTCACCATAACTAGTTCAAATGACTCAAATGAACTAGTTAGAGAGTTGTTCAATTGCTTAGATCTTATGTAACTACACAAGACACAATCGAAGCAAAAACGGTTTGATTCACTTGAATCTGTTCATGAACTTTATAGCCATGGTTTGCAATAGCATTCCTTAGTTTATTTAAACATGAGTTCAAGAACAACCGATTTTAGATATAATCAACTCAAGTTTGCGGACTGAAGCTCACAGAAGGAGTTCACAAACTCCAGCAAAAATTCTCGGGTCGAGAACTTCCGCCAGTTCGCAGACTTGGCTCACGCCACATTTCGTTTCTCTTGATCAACAAAGTTCGCAAACTTTGGTTCAAGGAATAAGGACTTATACATATATGTGTTTCCACAACAATGCTTATATCCTACCAATGGTTATGTAATCTAAACTCTCATTTCAACCATTGAAACATTCTTAGAGGACGTTATATAGCCGTTATTCACAGACCATTTTTCGTCAGAGCAATTTTCAAAGTGATTGAAACATAACATGACTTTCGTCACTAGGTAAAGATGAATTCGGCTAAAGCGAAAGCTTACCAACACATATTTCGAGAAATAGATAGGTGAGTTAAACTCGGCTCGAAATAGCATATGTGTATAATCAAAGTCTATATATCAAAATGAATTTTATCTCAAGAATAGGAGATAGAGTAAATAGACTTTTGAGTGACAGATAAGTTCAAGTCTCCACATACCTTTTAGTCGATGAAGTTCCACCAGTTCCTTGGGTAGTCCTTCGTCTTGTATGATGATTGCCATGGAGTCTTGAGATCAACTACACTTTCTATCTGTAGTTGCAGGAAATCCTACACTACACACCTCACTCGAATTTGCTTATTCAATCCATCTGAAGAGGAATAATAATGTGTTTTATTAATTGTTTTCTTAAAAGATTTACAAAGAAGTGTAGAATAGAGTTAAAGAAATTACAATCACTCTTAATTTTCTCTCTCCTAATGACTTGATTAACAATTCAAAAAGACCTCTCCTACAACAGACTTACTTGACCCTTTATATAGGGTATTACATAGTGGATGACAGCTATACTGTCCCTTATTTTCGGAAGTGTCTCGCGAATGCTCGCGAATGTGCAACTGCTTTCCTTCGCTACACTCTTAAATCTCGCCAAGTCTTCACACTTTCCTCATGTTCTGACTGTCATCATCTATTACGTCATTTATTTACCTCCATGCAACTCCTTCGCGACGCAATTGCTTATTAATCTCGCGAAGTATTGGTGTTGCGATATTCTGATCCTACATCTTGCCTCTTTTTCCTTGAATATTGCTTGGAGAGCGATTTTTAAGGAAAAATTTGTTACTGTGGTGATCTTTGACATTTGTTGATGAAGGAAAGAGTGAAAGAATCTTGGACTTGAAAAGTACGTACTTGCCTCTATTTTTTGCGAAGTTCGAATCTTTGCGAAGTGAACAAGAAGTAATATATTTTCAACTTCCCACAGAAATCTATTTCAATTTAATTCCTTGAATCTTGGGATGACCGTTTACACGTGTCTAAATTTACTCCTTTTACCGGTATACTTAATGTTATCCGGTCACTCTTTTTTCTTCTATTTAAAGGAAAACTTCCTATGAAAAACACTCTTTCTCTTCTTCTCCATCTTCCTCATCGTCTGCAACTATTTCCTGCTATTCATCTTCATCGTCTTCTTTTTATTATCTTTCTGTTATCGTTTTCATGGCATCCAGGTTCGTTTATTTCATTGATTTTGACTATTCTCTTGATTGATCTTCCTTATTGAAACTACTTCATCTTGATTCTATTCTTCTCTTGATGTTTCTTTCACCATTTTTGTTTCAGCAAGAATAAACCCAGTTCTAAGTTTAATGTGGTGAACCCTAACATACCTATTGGTTCGCAACCAAAATCCTCTTCGCAACTGAAGTCTCTCGCTTCCAAAAAACAGCCTGCGAGTAGTAAGGTATTTTAGAAATATTTACTCCTTTAATAGCAATTTTATTGCCTCTGTTTCTCAATTGATTTATTATTCGCAGGATGATAAGAATGATGATAGATCTTCCAAAAGGTTTCGCCATAATAAACCTGATGCTTCTGCTGCTGCTCCTACTGTTCCCTTTTCGGGATTCAAGCATTCTACTTTCCCTATAGTATCTTCACAGGGCAAATCTCCTACTGTAGCGACCTCTTCGCAAGATAAACCCATTTCTTCTTCTCAAGATAATGTACCATTCCCTACGATATCATCGCAGGATAAATCAATCCCTGAACTTTCTGTGAATGAAATTCTTCAGGACACTCCTCTTCCCACTTCTACTTTTACCTCGCCTCCACCTATTGATCAGGTTTCTCCAATTGGTGGTCTTATAAACATGGGTGATTCAACTTTTCCTTCTTCCTCTACTATTTCTTCTCCCTCAAAATCTATCTCTCTTAGCAAAGAAAATTTAGAAGGGATGGATATAGCTTTTAAAATTTTATCAGATACCATGAATGATGTTAAAAAAGCCTCCACTGATCCCACCAAATCTAGTGTTTTCGAATCTTTGGGTAAATTCTTTGGTTCCGATACGATATCGCGAGCATCTTTGGAACAAGAAATTAAGACCTTGAAAAATAGCCTTCATAATACTTCGCTGGATCGCGATAACCTTCGCAAGAAAAATGAAGAATTAAAAGGTATCTCTCCTTCCCCCTTTTTTTTTTTTTTTTTTTTTTTTTTTTTAAAAAAAAAAACTTGGTTCGCCTCTCAAGTTTTGCACCAGAAACGTAAGATGGAGATATATCAACTGGAATCTATTGTAGAAGAAACTCGAGTGGAAAGAGACGCCTGGATGGAGCAATATAATCGTTTGGATAATCTCCATACATTTTCTATGGATCAAATAAATAATCTTTCTCAAGAAAACATCTGCTTAGTTCAAAATAAAGAATTATTAAGTAATGAAGTGTCGCGTCTCTCATATGTTTTGAATAAATCTAATTTGGAGTTGGAAACCTTATCAGATGAAAATGGAACTTTATCTCAAGAGAAGCGAGCTTTATTGGATAAGGTGGCGATATCCTCGCAACAACTTGATGCTTTTAAAAAAGCATTGGATGAGCAAGAACAATCTATCTGCCTACTGAAAAATAAACTTGAAGATACTACCACTGAAAGAGATAAACTTATTCAGAATAGAATAAGTCTAAGTGTTAAAACAAACCAACTCAAGGATGATTATACCAAGTTAAAAGAATCCCATTCTTCCCTTGTGAAGCAAAATAAATTATTGATTTCTAACGAAAAGAGCTTGCGTTCGCGGTTAAAAGGTCTTGTTGGTGATGGTTTTGATAATGCCATGGAAAATTTGGGGAATAATTGCTTTGCCCTTACTCAATATCTTATCTCGCAGAAGGAAGGTAGTCATAAGATTTGACTGCCTTTTCCATTATTTTTCTTCTCTAATTTTATATACCACTTTTCATTTTATAATCTTAATGTTTTTCTTTACTCTTGCAGAGTCTGAAAATAATCTTCACTCTTCTCTATCTGCTTTGGAAGCGGCGCATGCTAAAATTCGTAAGGAAAATGCAACGCTAGTTGCTTCTCTTGCCCAATCTCGCGACCGAGCCAGAAGGAGGTTTAACTACCTTAATCATTTTAAAGATATCCAGAGTAGAAATCAGCAGAAAGCACTTCTTCGTCAATTTCCTCCCAAAGCAGAAGTTCTTGTGAATAATATTTTACTTTCTAAATCTCTTGATCCTGTTTATGTTGAACCATTGGAAGTTGAAGATGATGAAGTACCCAACTCTCCCGACAGTGATTATGATTATGAAAGCTGCGAAGACCTCGCTAATAATGAAGTTATCAATAAGGATTCTTGCGAGAAGATCTCTGATGAAAACCCTTCAACTGGCGAGGGTGAAGCTGACAAGATTGTTGAAGAATCTTTACCATCTCCTTCAGCTGAGAATATTGATATAGAGAATTAAGCTTCTTTGTAATCTTGTTGAACTTTTATTTTTAACTGTAATTGATTAAGTCCGGTGTTGGATGAATTAGTTTCTCTTTCTGTTTGATTATAAGAACTCATGTCGCCACCTTATCAAGTAATCCCTTTATTTTCCATTAAATCTTTTGTTGTAATCTTTCTCGCGATGGAAAGACCTTGATTGCCTATATTCAAAATGTTTAAAGATCTTTCTTTAATGTTGTTATTGCGACAAGATCGCAGGACGTCTCTACATTTTCATGTAATGACCCATTGGTCTTGCCTTATCATTATTTGTGTGGTCTTATTTTGCCTTCCTAAGTAAAGGTCTTATTTTGCCACCTTAGAAATTAAAGCACTCATTGCGACAAGATCGCAGCCGCTATCCTTTATACTTTCATATAATGACCCATTGACCTTGTCTTATCATTTCTTAAGTATTTTTGCCTCTTGAATATTGCTTGAAAGGCAATTTGAAGGACATTATATTTGCAACAATATGAGGTTTAAATGTTCTTGCGACCATAAAAATCCCGTCACATTGTCATGTCTCTTTGCGACTCAAGAAATCTATATATAGACGTTCTTACATTTTCATGAAAAAACCCATTGATCTCGTCTGCTTACCCTCGCTCGAGAAAGGTTTTACTCTATCAACCGTTAGATATTATTGCGATCTCAATGTGATGATCATTGCACAAATATGACAAGTAGAGAAAATCATCATCTTCCCCATCAACTCGGTTTCGGGTTAATCTCTAGTTTCACAACCAACGGGCTATCATGTGTTTCTCTTCCTTTTGGCACTTCATCGAGAGAAAGAAATAGTCTTCACTGCCACTTTTCTAATCGTCGTTAGACTCATTATTTCTTTATCGTTAGCATCTCTCGCAAAGACTCTACCGAGCACGTTGTCATGAAAATCTTCGATTGTGCGATAATAGTGGACAATAGAGTTGCAATTCAAATTTTTAGCTTTTGTTACTTCTATCACAAATGTTTCCTTTCCTTTCGTTGTCGTTCGTGCATTTCGGTGGTGGTGGTAATGTCGGCCTTTTTCTTTCCCTTTAGAAAGTGATTGACTTCCTTGATCAATCATCCCGAGAATAATTCTCTTTACGTTTAGGTCGTTTGTTTGATGTCCATGGGAAGCGATGGTAAGAACAAAACTCATGACTTCTCGCCGCTCGGGCGGTGGTTCCATTCCCGTTCCAAGGTGCCGGTACATCTTCCATCACAAGTATAGCCTCCATCTTTTCCACACTAGCATTCGGTGGAGGCATCTTAATTGGTTCCCATACTATTCTCGCGACTTCTCTCCCTCCATGGTTATATTGCCTTCGTCCATCGTAAGTTTCTTGCACATGATCTAGCCTTTGAATCATTATTTTGTGGTCTTATTTTGCCTTCCTAAGTAAAGGTCTTATTTTGCCATCGTGATTGTATTTTTGATTCCTCATTGAGCATTCACGACAAGATCTTATTGTCAATTGCCTTAAGCCAACCCCGTCTATTTATACTTTCATTAGGCTTGATGCGAAATATTTATAATGATTCTCCCACCGCAACATACATCCCATTGACCTTGTCTTATCATTTCTTAAGTATTTTTGCCTCTATTGTTCATTAGTCCTCTCATTTCGGCCCGAGTTCTCTTAAGATTTGACAGTTTATATTTGCAACAATATGACGCCATTATAGTGTTTAAATGTTCTTGCGACCATAAAATTGCTTCTTCCATCTCTTGATTTTCCCGTCGTTTGTTCATTGTCATCCTCAATTTCTGGTTTCTTCTCAATTCTTCTCTCCGTGCAAGATCATTCTTCCTTCTTTCGGCCCTTGGAGTTGCATGCTTGATTCTCCTATTCCGCTCACGATCTTCCATTTCCCCTCTTCTCTCGCCAAATCGTAAAACTCTCCTTCTTTCTTCCCTAGTCGACCTTGGACGTTCTTACATTTTCATGAAAAAACCCATTGATCTCGACCTCCAAGTATGTCTTACCCTCGCGTTAGTATTATTGCCTCTGCAGGATCATTGCACAAATATGACAAGCCTAAATTCTCTTGCGAATTAAAATAGAGCCTCATGACATTTGCGTCTTTTGACACTTATCGTCTTCCCTCCCTAATGGAGGGTGCCGCCCTTATGTTCTCCCTGGTTGCCCCTTCAAGGAGGCGTACATCGGCCATACAAGACTAGCTCCTCCCATCCGGTCTTAACAAGCTCCTCCCAGAAGCGATTATATTTTCGCAGCCTCTTATCCCTTATACCTATAGGGCTTATGGTTACGAGGCTGCACCCTAAGTGGAGTTTTCTTGGCCGAAAAGCATGTGCCAAGACTTGTCAAGAGTGGTAAGGAAGTTCCATGCTCCCCGCACTCTTGACTCAACCGTGTACCTCGGCGCCTTGGTCATACACTGACTCCTTGGAAGAGACCCTCGGGCGTCCAACCAGGGTATAACCTTATATATATAGTTGGAAATCCAAGGTATCTCCCGGATAGGCTTTCATGGGCCCCAAATCTGCATGACCAGGTTTCGGGAGCGGTGTAACCTTCCACCGAGCCATATTAAGAGATACCCCTTATATGACGTACTTTAGGTCTTACATTTGCCTCTTGCGAAATATCATTCGCGAACTAGGGTGTACACCATAAAGGTTCGTCCCATTCACTCACTCATTCATATTTGTTAATTCATTCAAGCATTCATTATGTTTGCGAAGCTATCGCACAATCTTGCTTTATTTCCTTTGATCTCGCAATCTATCTATTTCAAAAACATTATATCACAGATTCCTTCCATTTCTCCCATCTTCTATGGGTAATATTTCTTAAGATATAATCTATTCCATGGCCTATTTAGTTTTTGCCCTACATATTTGCCTTCAGGATCCATTAATCTATATGCCCCTGTTCCAACTATCTCCTTGATAATATAAGGTCCATCCCATTTTCTTGCCAACTTGCCACCATTTTCTCGCTGATATATAGGTGTTTCTCGCAGCACCAAGTCACCTGGCTGAAATTCACGCATCTTGACACGCTTGTTATATTCTCTAGCCAATCTTCGCTGATAATTCTCCATATGTTGTAGTGCTTTCTCTCTTTTTTCTTCTAACTCATCTAACTTGATTAAGATGTTACCTGCACTGAGATTTTTCTCCCAAGCTTCTTTCTTTGTAGTTGGAATCTTAATTTCTGTCGGGAGTACAGCTTCAACTCCATATGTTAAACAAAAAGGGGACATGCCTGTAGCTTCTCTTCTAGTTGTATTATAAGCCCATACCGCATTGGGTACTTGTTCGCACCATCCTTTATTGTATCCTTCTAACTTTTTCTTCAATATGTCTGCGATTGTTTTATTTGTCGCTTCTCGTCGACCATTAGCCTGCGGGTATAGAGGAGTTGATTTCCCACATCGTATCTCGAAATGCATTAAGCAAAGCAATTCTATATTTTGTCCTTCGAATGCTTCCCATTGTCGATACCAACTGTGCTTTGGAATCCCAAATCTGCATATAATGTTCTCAAATATGAAAGTAAAAACATCCTTATCGCGAATATGTTGTACCGCTTTCACCTCCGCCCATTTTGTGAAATAATCATTGCGACGATTAAATATCTTCTCTGTCCCATTCTCGGTAAAAATGGTCCTACAATGTCTAAACCCCATTTTCCAAATGGCCAGACACTTGTTGAAGAATTTAACGGAGCTCCTGGTGCATGTATTTTCTTCCCATGCCTTTGGCAATCCTCGCAACGCCTTGACACTTGTTTTGCGTCCTCATGCATATATGGCCAATAATAACCCTGCATTTTTGCTTTATATGCTAAAGACCTTCCACCGCTGTGATTACCAGCATCCCCACTATGTAACATATTCAATATGATTTCCCCTTCCTTTCTTGTTAAACATCTAAGTGAAGGCCCGTTAAAAGATCGTCGGTATAGCACTCCATCTCTTAATTCATAATTTGTTGCTCGGCTTTTTAATTTATGTGTTTCCAATCTATTTCTTGGTGTTTCTCCTGTCAAGCAAATATGCATGAAGCTCGCTCTCCAATCTTCTTCGCAGAGTGTTTGTGTTCCGTCTTCTACTATCATTACATCAGTTTCTTGTTCTTCTTCTTTGTCAATTGACGGCATCAAAAGTGTTTGTATTTTAATATTTCTCGCAACCGGATCTGTCATCATACTTGATATAAAGGCAAAAGCATCTGCGAGCCTATTATTTCTCCTTGATATATGTCTCCACTTTATTCTTGGTATCTGCGTCGACAACTCGTCAACAAGTTTCTTATATTTTTGCAAAGACAATTCGTTTATGGCATATTCTTCTTTTATCTGGCGAATTGCTAATTGTGAATCACTAGTAATCCTTAGATTCTCCAGCTTCATTTCTATTGCAAATCGCAAAGCATGTATTATAGCTTCATATTCTGTTTCATTATTTGTTGATGCAAACTCCAATTTGAAAGAAAGAGCTATTTTATTACCCTCTGGCGATATCACAACAATTCCTATTTCATTTCCTTCTCCATTCGATGACCCATCTACTAATATTTCCCATCTATCTGGCTCCGTTAACAAATCTTTCGGATCTCCATGTTCTTCCTCTACATCCATCATTTCTTCTACTGATTCATCCTCTTCCAAAGGAAATTCGGCTAGAAAGTCTGCGACAACCTGTGATTTTGGCGAAGATAGTATTTCATATTTGAGTTTGCAATGACTTATTTGAGCATTCCATCTTTCAACTCTTCCCGACCTCTTTGAATTCTTCATCACTGATTCTATTGGTACTTTTGTCACCACCTTGACAACATGCGCTTGGAAATATATACGAAGCTTAAATGTTGCATAAACTAATGCTAAGATTAGTTTTTCAATTTTTGAGTAATTCTTTTCTGCAGCGTTGAAAGTTTTGCTGATGTAATAAATTGGTTTTTCTACTCCTGCGTCTACTCGCAATAACACTGCACTTAATGCATGCGAAGTTGTCGCAAGATAGATCAACAATTCTTCTCCTTCTTCCGCTTTTTGCAAAATTGATATATCCATTAAATGTTCTTTTATTCCTTGCAAGGCTTTCTCACACTCATCTGTCCATTTAAACTTCGATCCCTTTCTAAGGATATTGAAAAAGTGCTTGCATTTGTCAGATGATCGCGAGATGAACCTCCCTAGCGAAGCTAACAACCCATTTAACTTTTGAACATCTTTTATTGTCGCCGGTGTTGGCATATCGCGAATCGCTTGTACTTTTTCTCGGGTCGACTTGAATTCCTTCTTTGGATACAATATACCCTAAAAATTTTCCGAGGCGACTCCAAAGGTGCATTTTTCTGGGTTTACTTTGATATTAAATTGCCTCATTTGTTCAAAAATTTCTTTCAAATCCTGTACGTGGTCTTTTGCTTTTATACTTTTTATTAACATATCATCTACATATACCTCTAATGTTTTATGTATCCATCTCGCGAACACCTTCTCCACCATCCTTTGGTATGTCGCACCGGCATTTCGCAGACCAAACGGCATTTTTGTATAACAGTACAATCCTCTTGGAGCAAAAAAAGCAGTATGTTCTTGGTCTTCTTCGGCGAGAGGAATTTGATTATAACCCTTATATCCATCAAGAGATGATATCCTTTCGTTTCCTGCCGCTGCTTCAACCAATTGCGGGATATCCGGTAATGGGAAGCTATCTTTAGGACAAGCTTTATTTAGATCAATAAAGTCTATACAAATTCTTATTCCTTTTTTCTTCTTTGGGACTATAACCATATTTGCTATCCATTCGGGATATTTTGCTTGTCTAATAATTCCCGCCTCCAACATTTTCTGCAATTCTTCTTCTATTTGAGGGTGATATGCTGTCGCGATCTTTCTAATTCTTTGTTTAAATGGTTTTACATTCTTGTCAATTTCCAATTTATGGCAAGCCACTGATGGATCTATACCAGGCATTTCATCCATATCCCATGCGAAAATATCTTTGTAATCTCGCAACAACTCAACAGTTCTTCTTTCTTCATCCGCTTCCATTTTAGTCCCAATTTTTAAGATTTTAGGTTCCTCCTCGGTTCCAACATTCACTTCTTTTGTTTGTTCTACTGCGACATAACTAGACTTCGGTTCTCCCATAGGAGTTGGTCCTCTCATTTCCTTCGCGAACTCACTCCCTTTTTCCATGATTTCGCCAGGTATTCCTTTTCCCTCTTTTGCTCTTATCATGTAAATTCTAAATTCTTCTTCTTTCTTAGCTGCTTTTATCATCTTTTTGCGATCTTTTCGCTTCTTCACTTGCCCTTCATAATGCTTAACCTCGATTTGATGGTATATTCTTCCTTTATCAATATCTCCTTTGATCTCACCAATTCCACTCGGCACAGGAAATTTGATGCACTGATGGAGTGTTGACGCTACCGCCTTAATTGCATGTACCCAAGGTCTCCCTAACAATATGTGGTATGGCGATTCCATATCCACTACACTTAATGTTACTTGTGTTTCAATTTCTCCGAGTAAAATTCGTAATTTTATCTCCCCTTTAGGTACTGTTATAGATTTTCCAAAACCATGAATATAGTATCTTGGAGAACTCATTTCTTCATCTTTATATCCTAGTTTTTTGTAAGTATGGTAAAACATGATACTCACCAAACTCCCCGTATCCACCAAAGTTCTATTTATTTCCCATTCTTCCGCTACCTTTGCCGATTCTTCTCTTTTTCTCGCTTGCATTTATCGTGATCACTAGTGGAGATATATGATTCAAACTCTCTCTAGGTATTTGCGGGCATTGTGAACGTTATTTTCTGCTTTTCCCATTCCTTCAAAGACGATGTCTTCTCCTCATCTATAATCTTCTTTCCTTCAAAATCTCGTTTATGTATCCTTCCTCTAATATTTTCGTGGAATTCATTAATCTTTGCTTTTGTAATTGAATTGTATTCCATATCTTCATTATGTTCCTTACTTCTTAACTCCTCTATCTCATCTGCTTTAACATTTTCCTTTCTCATTTTCTTGATTTAAACGATTTTAATTGTACTCTTCGATCTTCAATCTTGTTCAGTCCCTGTTTCTAGCGCATATGTAGTTGCAGGAAATCCAACACTACACACCTCACTCGAATTTGCTTATTCAATCCATCTGAAGAGGAATAATAATGTGTTTTATTAATTGTTTTCTTAAAAGATTTACAAAGAAGTGTAGAACAGAGTTAAAGAAATTAAAATCACTCTTAATTTTCTCTCTCCTAATGACTTGCTTAACAATTCAAAAACACCTCTCATACAACAGACTTACTTGACCCTTTATATAGGGTATTACATAGTGGATGACAGCTATACTGTCCCTTATTTTCGGAAGTGTCTCGCGAATGCTCGCGAATGTGCAACTGCTTTCCTTCGCTACACTCTTAAATCTCGCCAAGTCTTCACACTTTCCTCATGTTCTGACTGTCATCATCTATTACGTCATTTATTTACCTCCATACGACTCCTTCGCGACGCAATTGCTTATTAATCTCGCGAAGTATTGGTGTTGCGATATTCTGATCCTACACTATCCTAGTCCGAGACCTTTATCTATATTAGGCTAGAAATCAAGACTTATAGTTTTGATCACTAACATTGACAAAAATGCTTGAGATAGCAACGCATGCGAGTTCGACCAAGCAATGCTCTAACAGTCGACCAATAATTTTAGAGAGGAGACAAGCAACACAAATTTAAAGAGGTTTTTGTTATAATGTTAAAGATCAAATGAATTTTAAATAAACTAATGATGCTCAACAACATCATAGCAAACTGATGCTCAACAACATCCTTTCTACGGAAGATCAAATCGAGCAGAAGATATTAATGATGCTCAACAACATCCTTATTGTTGATGTTTCAACCGGAACAACACAAACAAGTTTCAAAATACCACTAGCAAAAATATAACCCAATTAAAAAATTGAAAACCCCTACTGGTTCCATTCCAATCCTCCCTTATTGTTGATGATCAATCTGTGTATCCATTAACCCCTACTTATGTAGGATCAGAATATCGCGACATCAATACTTCGCGAGATCAATAAATAATGACATTGCGAGGGCGTCGCAGAAGAATAACATTAATGACGCAATGAATGACGACAGCCAAAACATGAGAAAAGTGTGAAGATCTAGCGAAGTTTAGGAGAGTTGCGAGATTGTATACTTGTACACTTGCGATATTTCGCAAGTCGTTTCCGAAAATAAAGGACAGCTTAGCTGTCATCCATTGTATACTACCCTATATAAATAGTCGAATAAGTCTATTGTAAGAGAGGATTCTTTGGAGAGTGTTAGACAAGTCATTAGGAGAGAGAAAGTTAGTGGTGATTGTAATTTCTTGAACTCTTTTCTATTTTATCTTGTGAATCTTCAAGGAAATAATCAATAAAATCATTGTTATTCATCTAAAAAATGTCTTAGATGTGTGGAATATTGGAGGGGTGTAGTGTAGGATTTCCTGCAACTACATATTGGCGCTAGAAACAGCTGTTTGAGTAAGGATACACATCGTGGTTTGAAAGAATTAGGAGTAGTAGAGAAGAAATTTGATATAATTTTCAACAGTTTACCAAAATTCAGAAATGGTTAGAAGGAGAAATGCATCTGAGCAACCAACAACTGTTAGGAGAAGTAGGAGACTTGCCGGAGAAGAAAGAAATGAAATGGGAGAATCCTCAAGAAGGAACATAAGAAATGATGGGGAAAATCAAATTCAATCACCAATTCAACCAGTGGCGGATAGAACTGTGGATTATGATAGAGTAAGTGTGCATACTTGGAGATCAGATTATGTGGACGAAAGGGAAGAAGAACAACAATTGGTAAACAATGGACAAGAAGGGAGAGATCGAGAGGGGAATGGAGAAACAATTCATGGGAATGAAGAGATCGCAGCATTAGAGGCGTTGAGGCAAACAATACATGAGGAGAGACGATTAGAGGCAGAGGAACGTGCAAACTTGACAAGACATAATCATGAGCTGAGGATGAAAAACTTGAGATTACAAAACAGAAGGTCGAGAAGAACTACAAGGTCAAGCTCAAGATCAATTAGAGAGGAAAGAAGGAGAAATTTAACTACAGAAGCTGTTGATGAAGAAAACCAAAGAGAAGCGCAAAATCCAGGCAGGGAACATTGCGAGAGAGGAGAAATGATGGAAGATCATTATATTCCACGTCCAGAGACTATTCAAAATGGGCAGAATGATGAAAATCAAGGAAATAGGCAGTGTCGGCTGCAAACCGATCCGATTCTTTGAAGAAAATCAAGAAGAAGGAAGAAGAATATTGCATGGGAGAGAAGCACAGAGGAGGCAAAAAGAGATTGAGGATGACACTGAAATACATTATGTTGAACAAGCACGACTAGCTCGCGAGAGAGAAAGATTGAGAGCAGAAATGGAAGAACAAGAGTTAGAAGAGGCAATTCGCCAGAATAATCATGATAATCGAGAAAGAAGGCGAGAACCAAATCTCAACAATGATAATATTAATGAAGAGTACGAAAGAGCACAAAGGAGAACTGATAGGCACCAAAGAAGAGAAATCGATAGATATAATGGTGTGCGAATTCGCGAAAGAACTGAAGGAGACGATCGCAGAGAAATGCGAGAAGAGAATGATGAACAAGAAAGTCAAAATAGACATGAACGCAGGCGAAGAGAAGCGGAACTAAAAAGACCAATGGATTCAAATTCTGATGTAAATGAACAAATTTTGAGAGAATTGGCAGAAATGAGAGGAATGATGAACAATAAAAGGGGAGGAGGAAAGAGACAGTTAGATGAAGCAATAGAAGAAGCTGCGAAAACCCCGTTCACACAAGAGATACAATTAAGAGGAATACCACCGAAGTGCAATTTACCGACATTAACCAGCATTTTCGATGGAACAACTTGTGCGATACATCATCTCAAAGCTTATATGAGATGTATGATACAATGGGAGAACAATGAAGCTATATTGTGCAAATATTTTGCATCAAGTCTGACAGGAGAAGCTTTGAAATGGTTTGAAGGGCTACCGAGGAATACAATAACATCTTTTAATCACTTGCAGGCTATATTCTTAGGGCATACATAAGTAATAATTCCTCGCGACCAGGTATTGAAGATGTATTTGGGTTAAAACAAAGGGTTGGTGAAAGTTTGAAATATCTAACTGTAAGATGGAAGACAATGTGTAGCGAAATGGCAGGCCGAGTGGAGGAAATATATCTCATCTTATCATTCATTAATGCTATGTTTGCGACAAATCTGCTATATATCCAAATTTTTAGAGTCAAAAATACAATCACAATGACTGAGTTGCGAGAGCTTCAGGAGGAGTATATTGCTCTAGAGGAAAAACAAAATGAGATGGAATCATACCCTGTTGCGAATACAAGTTCAGGAGCTGCGAATGCAAGTTTGTTACCCAAATTGATAAACATTGTGGCGAGTACCTCGCAAGGTCAACAAGGAGTGAGGATACCAGATGATGGTCAACAAAAGTTGGTAGCTATGGGAAGTCGCGATCAGGGAGAATTTGAAAGAGAAAGAAATTTCTACAACCGTGGCGGAAATAATAAAATTCAAAGGCTTGATCAACCGCAAGAAACCTATGGAGGTCAAAGGCATAATTCGCAAGAGACTTATGGAGGCCAGAGGCAGAATTATCACAGAGGACAGCGAAATCATAGAGTCGTATGGGAAGAAATCAAAATTCCACCGCTAAACGCTAGTGTGAAGAAGATATGGGAGGCTATAATCCTGATGGAAAACATACCTGCACCATGGAACATGGAGAATGAACCACCTCCAGGTGATAGAAGTCATGAATTCTGTTCCTACCACCACTTTCATGGACAGCAAACGAATGACTGCAGGAATATAAAAAGAATCATCCTCAGAATGATAGATCAAGGGAAGCTAAACCAATTCTTAAAATGTGAGGAGAAGGCTCAACCATTACCAACACCTCCAGAAAATCGCAGGGTGAATACGACAAAATGGAAAGAGACATTTGTAGTAGAGGTTGGAACGAAGGCCAAAAACTTGTTCTGCAATTCTATCGTTCATTCATTCAGGACAATTGAGGATTTTCATGATAGTGTTCTCAGTAGGGTTTTCGCGAGGGATACTGATGATAGAGAAGTAATGAACATCGCGAAAACATCGCCACTAAAAGAATGGCAAACACATATTATTTCTTTTACTGCAGAAGAGGTGCCTGAGGGTGGCGAGTTGCATGACAATCCATTAGTGGTAAGATTAGAAATTAATCCAAAACCTGTTGATGATGAAAGTCTTTGGTGCGAGAAAATTCATGGGCAATAAATAGAATCTTAATTGATACTGGAAGCTCAGTGAACATCCTTTTTTACCATACCTACAAGACTATGGGGGAAACGATGAAAAAATTTGATCCCATCAACCTATAAGATTTATGGTTTTAATGGTACTGCTAATAAACCTAAAGGTGAAGCTCGCATGCGCATACCATTGAATGGATTATCAACTGAAATCTTGTTTTGCATAGTCGATGTGGAGTCCCCCTATAATGCATTAATCGGGCGACCTTGGTTGCACGAAATCTTGGGCGTAGCATCTACTTACCACCAGTGCATCAAATTTCCACATCCCAGTGGTGTTGGAGTTATAAAAGGAGATTGGGCTGAGGGACAAAAATGCTATGAAGTAGAAGTGGAATATTGCGAGGAAAGGGCTTCTCAAAAGAAGAATTGGAAGAGAAATAACAAGGAAGACCAAAGAAGAGAAAGACTGATGGTGGACACAATAGAATTGAGAAATGAAGATATCTTGCGCAATCAATGCTTAAAGACAATTGGAAATTGCGATGGTCTCGCAAAAGGGAAAGAAATATCTGGAAATTTGAATGAAGAAACAGAGAACAATAGGAGTAAGAAGTGCAAGAAGTAAGTAATTGATTTAAAAAAAAAAAAAAAAATGATGATGACGAAAACATGTCAAAAATACAAAGAATATGATGATCGAAGAAGGAGTATGCGAGAATCTCGCTATTCATGAATGTAACGAAAGTTTGGTTAAATAATTACAGCGAGATTGCAGCAAATGAAGCAAGATTATATGAAAATTTCACAAAGAAGACGAGAAGAAATAATCAAAAAGCAATGAATGATTACAAAAATTGACAGAAATGAATGAGTGAGTGAATGGGACGAACCTTTATGGCGTACACCCTAGTTCGCGAATGATATTTCGTAAGAGTCAAATGTAAGACCTAAAGTGCGTCATATAAGGGGGTATCTCTTGACATGGCTCAGGGAAAAGGTTACACCGCCCCTGGAACCTGAGTCATGAAAATTTGGGGCCCATGAAAGCCTATCCGGGGGAGATACCTTGGATTTCCAACTATATATATAAGGTTATACCCTGGTTGGACGACCGAGGGTCTCTTCCAAGGAGTCAGTGTATGACCAAGGCGCCGAGGTACACGGTTGAGTCAAGAGTGCCTGGGGCATTTGAAGTGTCTCGGCCATTCTTGGCAAGTCTTGGCACATGCTGCACTCGGCCCGAAGAAAACTCCACTTAGGGTGCAGTCTCGTAAACATAAGCCATATAGGTATAAGGGATAAGAGGCTGCGAAAACAACTGGTTGTTGTTAAGACCGGATGGGAGGAGCTAGTCTTGTATGGCCGATGTACGCCTCCTTGAAGGGGCAACCAGGGAGATGATAAGGGCGGCACCCTCCATTAGGGAGCCGATAAGTGTCAAAAGACGCAAATGTCATGAGGCTCTATTTTCACAAGAAAATTTAGGCTTGTCATATTTGTGAAAGTGATCCTGAAGAGGCAATAATACTAACGCGAGGGTAAGACGAGATCAATGGGTCTTTACATGAAAGTGTAAAGACGTCATGCGATTTCGTCGCAAGACGGTAATGTCATAGGACTTTAAGTTCGCAAGAATTTTTAGGCCTGTCATATTGTCGCAACATAAACATCCTCCAGAGGCAAAAATACTAAGAAATGATAAGACAAGATCAATGGGTCGGTACATGAAAGTGTAACGACGTCCTGCGATTTTGTCGCAAGACATCAATGTCATGGGACTTTATGTTCGCAAGAATATTTAGGCCTGTCATATTGATGCACAATGAGGGGTGGAAAAATAAGACCTTTAACGAGGAAGGCAAAATAAGACCACATAAAAACAATGATAAGGCAAGATCAATGGGTCATTACATGAAAATGTAAAGACGTCCTGCAATCTTGTCGCAATGATGAATTTCAACATAAATGAAGATAAGATAACATAATAAATTGAGTAAGCAAAACAAGCTTGCGAATACGACTATATTTCTTCACTTATTTGTGGAGAATTAGCAACAGCAGTTGCGAAATTAAGAAGTATCATTACTTAAAGATTATCGACTTAATTTCTCTCATGTGAAAATAAATAACAGAGGCAAGTATGGGAATGATTAGAATAAAAACTTGTTATTTATTTTCATATGATAGATTTACAATAAGAGATTACAAAAATGGAAGGTTAAAAGGATAAATGTACAAGTATCACAAGAAGAGAAAAAGGAAAATGGAACAATCTAGCAACTTATTCTTCTTCTTCATCAGATTCTTTATCAGATTCCTCTTCTTCGCTTACATCACTATCAGAGACATCTGAGCAAGGCATATTTTCAGGAATTTCATCGAGAAGACAAGGATATGAAGAAAGAGAAATGTTGTGGTCATTGCAAACTGTTTCAATAGTTTGATTGCGAAAACGGACAGCATCATTATTGAAATTCGCCACAGTAGTTTGTAGTTGCTTTTTCAGCTTAGAATATTTGTCATTACGAAGAGAGAAGTCTTTTGCAAGTTGTGCTTTCTCAGATTCAAGTTCCTTGATTCTAGTTTGAAACCTCTTCTCAGATTCTGCGAACAAATGACAATGAGTTAGTAGCTTAATAACAGTTTCATAAAAAAGAGGCGGAAAAATAATGAAGAACAGTAAACAACCTTCTCTGTCAGAAATCATATCTTTAACCAAGGCAGTATGTTCAGCATGAAGACTGACGCTAACACCTAAGTTATTTCTGGCGTTATCTAGAACCTTCGCAGCCCAAGCGAATTCATCATCATTATTTATGACAAGAAGTGAACGAATTTGATTTTCTCGCTCATTAAGTATGGCATTTTGGCGAAGGGATTCATCTCGTTCAATTTGGACTCCAAGAAGAGTTTTTTGGAATTTCGCTAATGCTTGTGCACCTTGATTAGCAATGCGATCCTTATCATCTATAAGGCTTCTAATTTTCTTCCTTAAAATATTATTATTCTCCTGAGAGCTAAGATAAAAACGTTTAAATCGGTTGGCTAAACCTAAACTAGATATATGTTCAATTTCTAAAAGATGAAATTTGGTTCGAAGTTCATTTAATGAGAGAATTAATTTTGTTTGAAGATGATAGGGTGTAGAATACATCCTATTTACTATCTATTGTTTATGCTTTCTTTGCTATTTTTCTTGTAAATTATGTATTTTACGCTTGTTTTGAGTTTTATAGCTACTTTGGAGTCGCACGGATGAAAAGAAGAAGAAATCATCCAATTTGAGCAAAAAGGGCAAAATCGCCATTTCAGGGGCGAACACTATCTGGAGCCCAGCCAAGTTTAAGGGGCAACTCTCTCAGATGAGTATTAAAAGTATCCAAGCTGATGTTAAGGGGTAACTACATGTTAGGGGCTGTCCACTGGGGTAACCCTTATCTCAAATGCTGGGGTGTCTGAATCCGCCCCATTCATTACACAACCCTAAACCGAGGAAAAAATATCTTTTCTGAATCATTTATGCTGAAATTGAGAAATGAAAAAAACAGCAACTCTGCTTATCGTGAAAAGCTAGATCGAGAAATTATGAATTGAAGAAGTAACAGAGACAAAGAAGAGACGATGATGTTCGATCTGTGAAGAAGTGAGACGTTGCTATTTCAAGAACAGATTGAGAAGAAGAAGCAGAGGGTTCGATCTGTGAAGATGGGTTGGTGGTGGAATCGATGGATTCAAGAGGAACAATTCGACAGAGGAAGAAAATGGGTGTGATTGATTCGTGGCTGTGAACGAGTAGGATTTGCAGAGGATTGATTTCAGAGACGGATTCGAAGATTTCAGGGATGAGATTTAGTGGTTGTCGCTGTTGTTGGTTGTATGACGGTGAGATAGAGATGAAATTTGAGAGTTCTGTTGGTTGTTTCCATGGATGATTAATGAGTAATGGGTTTGTTAAGAAATTGGAGAGATTGGTTGTGATGAACTTGGTTTTAATTCAAGGTTGCTGTCTCACAGATGGTGGTGAATTGATAAAGGGTTGCTGTTGTTGTTGAATCAGTGAAGATGGGTCTCGAATCTGTGGTTAGTAAGGGTTCTAATTGTTTATGCGATTGAAGAACATAGTTGGGTTGGTCTGAGTTCGATAGAGATGAGAGTGACGCTGTTAATGAATGGGTCTGTGGTTGAACCAAACATGGGATGAAAATGATGCTGATAAGATGCCGTTGTGAATTGTGAACCAAATGAAGAAATCGAAGGTGATGCCGTGAAGATGGAATTATTGTAGATGGAGCTGAGCTGAGTGGAAAGAAATTCTGGTGGAGTTGTGAGCGATTGAAGCAGCGAGATGTGTATGAAACTGAATGAATTGCACAATTAGATGAATGTTAGGCTTGTTACAGGGATGGAGCTGAAGAGAGGCCTGACTTTGGCCGGGAAACACCAGAAAACAGCTGAAACTCGGCCGATTTTCTGCACCGGCGAGTCAACTCGGTGATGACCGATCCAGACGAGTCAGAGCGACTCAACTCACCCCAGTAAGACCAGTCAGCTGAGTTAGAAGCTGACTCAGTGACTGACTCATTCCTTTGCCTTGACCGTTGACTGACGGTTGACCCATTTTGACCGTTAGTCCTAACGGTGGACTGACGGAATATTCCGTCGAATATACCAGTGACGGTGAACTTTTTTGGTGGCGGCGGCTTTTTTTCCGGCGAATTCGGCCATAATACCGATTTTCCATGCGACCAAAAATTCCAGAATTTTCTATGGACTTCTCTCATGGGTGTGAAGACTTGGACTAGGAATTGGATGGAGAATTTGGCTCAAATTTGGAAAGAGAAGATGAAGAGTAGAGGAAGACTTGAATTTGGAAATTGAATGGCTAAAGGAAAAGGATTCTATTCCTTGGAAGATTTGGAGAATATTGAAGCCTATAAATATAGAAGTTTTCTACATCTTTTACACACCTTTTTACACACACAACAATTCTCTCTTCTTTATTCTTTGTGTGAACTCCTTAACATGAGTAGCTAATTTTCTTATTGATTGAGGATGAATTCCTAGTTCTTAATATATGATTTGAGTTTTGTTTCAATTCTATCTTGAGGTTTTTCACATGATTATCGATTGTTTTTACTAATAGGAATGTTAATTCATTCATGATTGATTGATAGATTGTTTAGAGTGCACGCTAAATTGATTTGTTAATTTGATCTAAAGCTAGTGAAAGTTAGGGGATAAGTAATCGTTTCTTGACTCTTTACATAAGTAGCAAACACGAGACCTTGCGGAGGGATTCCGTGGAGCAATTGTGTGTGAAAACAACGTTAGCAAGTAGACCTTGATCTAAGAGTCTAACTACTAATATTAACCTAATAAGTTCATAAATCTTAATGCGTTTATTTAAATTACAGCTAGAGTGATCTACTACTAGGTGGTTTGGTAAATAGAATCCGGTAGTCGAGAACTTCCGTATCCGGTGATACAAGGGATTTAGGGGTTTAGCACTCGATCTAGTCTGCTTTACCTACGGTTGGTGATAATTTGTGACTAATAACAAGTAGAAAAGAACATAACTTTGAATCATTGTTTTGCAACGAAGAAGGATTCCTTGATCTTGTCTCTCTTATTGATTTCAACTTTATCTTTTAATTGCTTTGTTTATTTTCTTTTGCTTTTTACACCCCCTTTTTGTGACAATTTTTACAACTAGAATCTCTTGCTCCTCGTGGGAACGAACTTGACTTCCATTATATTATTTTTAATTGAGTGGAAATATTAATTAATTTGATTGCACCTACGACACGCATCAAATTTTGGCGCCTTCTCTTAGGGAGCAATGGACGATTTTAGTTGTTTTTATTTTTCTTTTTGCTTTATTCTTGCTTTGTTGGATTCTATATCGTATCTAACTTGGTTTCTGAGAATCTTATTTCAGGTATCGGTTTTCCATGTATGGTGGACAAGAGCAAGCATATTACAACAATCAATACGGTTTTCAACCTCAACATTATGACAACTTCCAACCATCCTTAGGATACAATCAAAACCAATCTTTTGGCTATGATCAAATTCCTACAAAACCTTATGGATATTCTCATACATATCAACAACCTTATGACGGGTATGTAAGTGGACAATCACAAGGATGGGAGGATAGTTTTGTTTATGATCGAAATTCTCTAGTTTTGCGAGATAAGATGTCTGCCATGATTGGGGATCTTCAACAAAAGTTGCAAGAATCACATCGAGAAATTCAAAGGAATTCGGAGAAATTATACGAACAAATTACTCAACTCGATAAAAATGGGGATGAGCAACTCCAACAACGTCGAGACGGCATTACTAAAGAACGAAGAGACATGGATCAATACAAGGAGGAGAGGGATAAAGAAGAATTTTGCTATCAAAGCAATAACTATTCTAATGTGCCTATGGTGTGTAGTGAATATTTGATCGATGATTATGTTGGAAAAGGTCAACCTTTGGATACTTTTGATGACGCTAGTGTAGCTTACTCGAGCCTTGATCTTAATAATGATCAAGAACCTATTCAAAAGGTAGAGCTTGAAGATGATGCAATTAGTGCTTGGAAAAAATTCCTTAGGGAAAGATATGAGTCCGCGGAAGTGTATGAGCATTGCAACAATGAGGAAGTTATTCCAACTCCGGATCATAATAACGATCCTTCGCCTATTCAAAAGGATGAGATTGGGTGTGACTTACCTATTGTTATAAACGGTGTAACACCCGCACAAGAAGATCTTACAATCTATACCGACGAGAATCATTTTAGTGAATGGCCCGATTCCGATGATGAGAATGTTGAAGAGATGATACTAGAGGATGAAACCACATTGATTGATTTTGTGGAAGACCCAATTGAACTTGCCAATGATTTTAATGATGCCAAGACTTTGGTTAAGGTAGAAAACGACGAAGAATGGTTGCAAGATTTAATAGAGGACCACGATATACAAGAGGTAAGTAATTCACTTGAATTTTTTAAGGATGAAGAGGATTCTATAATACAAGAGATTGTGCAAGGTTTGTCTAACCCTTTGCATATTGATTCTTCTCCTTTACCTCTTATTGGTTTGAATGTATGTGCTTCGAAAGTATTTTTGGATGATTTTGTTTCTAGATATCCACCATTGGAAACACTTGATTCTAACACTATGCAGGTTTGCCAAGAGGAATACATGGAAGTTCCAAAATTCTATGTTCTTTATACACTTCCGAGTGTGGACGAGAATAAGTGTGGGGGAAATTGCTATCGGGCGATAACATCACTATTATTTTCTTGTGCTAACATTTGTATGGAGTTATTGTTTGCAAAACAGGTATTATGGGTGGATCCCCAAATTTTCCGATTGTTAGTATATGGGGAGTGAATCTTACAAGAGCTAAGTCGGGCCGTCGACTTTAAAACAAGCGCTTAATGGGAGGCAACCCATAGGTTTTGTATTTCTTATCCTTTTGCTTTTTATTTTTGTTATTTCTTTTTCTTGTTCCTTATCATGTTAAAATTTCCCACCTTGACTTTACTAGGAGGATTCAATTACATTGAGGACAATGTAAGGTTTAAGTGTGGGGGAGTGGTTAAGCATGTATTTAAAAAATTACAAAAAAATTAAAAAAATTAAAAAAAAAAAAAAAAGTTTTACATAAAAACTCCAACTTTTAAAGATTTTAGAGTCACTAGCATACTTCTAGGTATGTTTACATAGAGATTTTGACCGACATAATTGAACTTGGAAATGTTAGAGAACTACATTTGGATTTCTTGCTTGTTAGAGTGTTAAATAATGGATTTAATCATGCCGGTGATGCGAATTTGGTGCAGGGAGAAATGCATTATTAGAGTTGCTGATCAATCATTAGTGGAGACTACCCGTATTCATATCATGTGAGGCACCGACCAGAAATTTTCCATCTACTAAAGAGCTTCTTTTGAGTGTGTGTCACCGTACGTTAATTCCGGGTAGAATGGTGAGCTACCCAACCTCCCACCAATAGAAGCACTACTCTTTGATCTCTTGAGTGCTAATTTTGTCAATCACGAGGGTGACGTCTATAGATGAAAGCTTCCTTCTTGTAGTTCAATTTGCAGTTAGCACCATTCTCTCTCTCTCGACAATAACGGATCCATAGAAACACCATCATCATCAACAAGGAGCGACATCAAAATCTACAAGGAAAGTTGAAAAAGTTCACGGTTTACAAGCAACGGAACGAGAAAAAGAGCAAATTTCATATTCAAGTAAAGCAACATACAAATGAGCGGATTTTACATATATGTTGAGGACTTACAATACAATGAGGTAATTTTATATCCAAGTATGAAGACTTATTTATAAGAGCGAAGAAAATCAAAAGGTGAGAATTGTTGAAGTTTATGATTTTGAGGCGATACAAGTTGTGAAGAATCAAGCGGTAAAATACTTCTTCCACGGCCATGGTTGTATTTAATTTCTCTTGTTTCAATTAAAAAAAAAAAAAAAAAAAAAAAAATCATAAATAAAAAAAAAAAAGATAAAAAAGATAAAAAAAAAAAAAAAAAAAAAACAAGAGAAATATTTGTTTTGTTAATAAGCCGTGGGGAAGGAAAATATATAAGGAAGTTTCAAGCGACAAGGATTAAAGGTAAAAAGGTTACAAATTGTCAAGGGTTTATGAAATTCGAGAGTTTATCATCAATAGTTGAAACCAAAGACGAAGACCAAGGAGATCAAGACGAGGAGCGGAAGACGTTTCTATTAGACGCCGTGAGAGTGGTGTTATCATAATTGGCGATCGAATGTGAAGGTGAGTAAGTAATCTCATCCTCGATAATAATGGTTGATTTCCTTTCGTAGAGATCGTCAGAAAAATGGTTTTTCAAAATATTAAAAGATGTGGGTTTTTAAAATATTTCGGAAGTTGTCCTTCCCACCATTCAACGTGTTGCAGGAATTCTCTCTTCATTCCTACCTGCACACATGTTAGAACCATAAAAAAGCCGTCTTTTTGAGTGCAATTATCATAAAATCCTTTTTGGTGAGGCAGAAGTCGAGGCGAAATGCTTATTGATCGTTTCTCAAACACGCGTTCTCTCATTATGGTGTGGTTATTTCTCACTCAACATTTAAGAACGAGAATATGTTCTTTAGTATTTCTAACTTCTTATTACTAGCATGCAGAAACTCTATGTCCTCATAGCTCTTTGGATGCTTGGGACGCTTGAACGCTTTGAAGTTGTGAGTTTTTAGTTTGATTTGCTCGAGGACTAGCAAAGTCTAAGTATGGGGGAATTTGATAGGGTGTAGAATACATCCTATTTACTATCTATTGTTTATGCTTTCTTTGCTATTTTTCTTGTAAATTATGTATTTTACGCTTGTTTTGAGTTTTATAGCTACTTTGGAGTCGCACGTACGAAAAGAAGAAGAAATCATCCAATTTGAGCAAAAAGGGCAAAATCGCCATTTCAGGGGCGAACACTATCTGGAGCCCAGCCAAGGTTAAGGCGCAACTCTCTCAGATGAGTATTAAAAGTATCCAAGCTGATGTTAAGGGGTAACTACATGTTAGGGGCTGTCCACTGGGGTAACCCTTATCTCAAATGCTGGGGTGTCTGAATCCGCCCCATTCATTACACAACCCTAAACCGAGGAAAAAATATCTTTTCTGAATCATTTATGCTGAAATTGAGAAATGAAAAAAACAGCAACTCTGCTTATCGTGAAAAGCTAGATCGAGAAATTATGAATCGAAGAAGTAACAGAGACAAAGAAGAGATGATGATGTTCGATCTGTGAAGAAGTGAGATATTTGCTATTTCAAGAACAGATTGAGAAGAAGAAGCAGAGGGTTCGAGCTGTGAAGATGGGTTGGTGGTGGAATCGATGGATTCAAGAGGAACAATTCGATAGAGAAAGAAAATGGGTGTGATTGATTCGTGGCTGTGAACGAGTAGGATTTGCAGAGGATTGATTTCAGAGACGGATTCGAAGATTTCAGGGATGAGATTTAGTGGTTGTCGCTGTTGTTGGTTGTATGACGGTGAGATAGAGATGAAATTTGAGAGTTCTGTTGGTTGTTTCCATGGATGATTAATGAGTAATGGGTTTGTTAAGAAATTGGAGAGATTGGTTGTGATGAACTTGGTTTTAATTCAAGGTTGCTGTCTCACAGATGGTGGTGAATTGATAAAGGGTTGTTGTTGTTGTTGAATCAGTGAAGATGGGTCTCGAATCTGTGGTTAGTAAGGGTTCTAATTGTTTATGCGATTGAAGAACATAGTTGGGTTGGTCTGAGTTCGATAGAGATGAGAGTGATGCTGTTAATGAATGGGTCTGTGGTTGAACCAAACATGGGATGAAAATGATGCTGATAAGATGCCGTTGTGAATTGTGAACCAGATGAAGAAATCGAAGGTGATGCCGTGAAGATGGAATTATTGTAGATGGAGCTGAGCTGAGTGGAAAGAAATTCTGGTGGAGTTGTGAGCGATTGAAGCAAATGAGATGTGTATGAAAATCGAATGAATTGCACAATTAGATGAATGTTAGGCTTATTACTGAGGATGGAGTCAAGAGAGGCGACTTTGGCCGGAACACTAGAAAACAATTTGAAACTCGGCGATTTTACGCACCGGCGAGTCAACTCGGTGATGACCGATCCAGGGCGAGTCGAGCGACTCAACTCACCCCGATAAGACCCGATCAGTGAGTTAGAAGGCGACTCGATGACTGACTCATTCCTTTGCCTTGACCGTTGACTGACGGTTGACCCATTTTGACCGTTAGTCCTAACGGTGGACTGACAGAATATTCCGTCGAATATACCAGTGACGGTGAACTTTTCAGGTGGCCGGCGGCGACTTTTTCCGGCCGGATTCCGGCCATAATACCAGTTTTCCGGCGACCAAAATCCAGAATTTTCTATGGACTTCTCTCATGGGTGTGAAGACTTGGACTAGGAATTGGATGGAGAATTTGGCTCAAATTTGGAAAGAGAAGATGAAGAGTAGAGGAAGACTTGAATTTGGAAATTGAATGGCAAAAGGAAAAGGATTCTATTCCTTGGAAGATTTGGAGAATATTGAAGCCTATAAATAGAGAAGTTTTCTACATCTTTTACACACCTTTTTACAAACACAACAATTCTCTCTTCTTTATTCTTTGTGTGAACTCCTTAACATGAGTAGCTAATTTTCTTATTGATTGAGGATGAATTCCTAGTTCTTAATATATGATTTGAGTTTTGTTTCAATTCTATCTTGAGGTTTTTCACATGATTATCGATTGTTTTTACTAATAGGAATGTTTATTCATTCATGATTGATTGATAGATTGTTTAGAGTGCACGCTAAATTGATTTGTTAATTTGATCTAAAGCTAGTGAAAGTTAGGGGTTAAGTAATCGTTTCTTGACTCTTTACATAAGTAGCAAACACGAGACCTTGAGGAGGGATTCCGTGGAGCAATTGTGTGTGAAAACAACGTTAGCAAGTAGACCTTGATCTAAGAGTCTAACTACTAATATTAACCTAATAAGTTCATAAATCTTAATGCGTTTATTTAAATTACATCTAGAGTGATCTACTACTAGGTGGTTTGGTAAATAGAATCCGGTAGTCGATAACTTCCGTATCCGGTGATACAAGGGATTTAGGGGTTTAGCACTGATCTAGATGCTTTACCTACGGTTGGTGATAATTTGTGACTAATAACAAGTACAAAAGAACATAACTTTGAATCATTGTTTTGCAACGAAGAAGGATTCCTTGATCTTGTCTCTCTTATTGATTTCAACTTTATCTTTTAATTGCTTTGTTTATTTTCTTTTGCTTTTTACACCCCCCTTTTTGTGACAATTTTTACAACTAGAATCTCTTGCTCCTCGTGGGAACGAACTTGTCTTCCATTATATTATTTTTAATTGAGTGGAAATATTAATTAATTTGATTGCACCTACGACACGCATCAGAAGAACTACTTAAAGATTCATTGAGATGAGCGAGAAGAGCATCGTCATCCATAGGTTCAGGGAATGAATGGAGAAGGATGGCTTCGTCAGAAAGATTATAAATGTCTGCGAAAATGATAAGTCAGGCAAAGAAAAATAAATGGCAAAGTAGAAATGAAGAAAAGAGGAGGGTGTTATACCATAAATTTGCTGATTAGCACTTTGAAGTGTAGATATTTTATCCTTCTGGGAGGAAGACTCAACTTCCAACTGTTGAATTTTTTCATCCTTCTTGCGAGATGTCGCAACTTCAATTTCTAGTTCTTTGATCTTCTCTTTAAGTTGAAGATTTTTCTTTTCAAGATTGTTGCGTCTTTTCTCGAGGTCTGAGGCAACAACAAAGGAAGCTCTCCCAGACTATAAAGGAAAGTAAAGAAGTTGTTAAGATAAGGTTTACAATCGAAATCACAAAGAAATAAAGAAATATGAACATACCAAGGCACTGAGTGCATTTAAGAAACTAGGAGTCATTGTTCGGGAAACTCCGCGAAAAGAATCATTATCCACTAGCAGGGGGGCATCGCAAATATTTGCGAGATCTTCGCAAGTAGCAGATAAATGATCATCTCCCAATCCTTGCATAGAATCAGAGAAGACACTAGACACAATTGCGCCATAGCAGATTCGACTGAATGATTCTCCTTTGCAAAAGAAGTATCAACCTCATTTTCATCTTCGTCGAATTCTCGCTGGTTTGGGAATTAGAATGAGAAGAGGGATGGATTTTCCGTTTTTAGAAGATGGAGCGAGAAGATTTATCCTTGCGAAGAGTGATTTTATTCTTGCCTTTAACCTTCGCAGCAAAGGAATGTCAATTTCTTCAACGCCAACCTTCACACACGAATGAAGATAAGAAACAGAGGCAACAATATTGTTAAAAATAATAAGGGAAAATATTTCTTACTTCATCCGTGATTGAACGAAGTATCGCCAGAGTACTCGCTTTTGGATTTTTTCTGTAGCTCTTTCTCAATTTGATGATCTAAAAAAAAAAATCGCAAGATTAGATATAAAAGGGAGTGAAGATTGTAAAATAAGTAAAAATTAAGAAGTATACCTCTTTTGCCTTTGCGGGCCAATTAAATACCCAAGGCTGATAATTTGCGAGATTCGGGGGAGTACATTGGAACCAGAAATGTAAGGTCCGCTCAAAAATAGTGGAAAGACAGACCACCTCTCATCTTTAGAGTATCGAGGAACGTTGTTCTTGCCAGAATGCCAGTCGATATCTAGCATGAGTATCTTATCATCGGAAACGTTCTCTTTTCTTTTCAATCGGGCACCCCAGCGAGATTTATCATTTTTCATGTTTATTACTTCATAATTTTCAAAGAAGTTTTCTACAGTGTATTTCGCGGCGACTATCTCTAAACTTGCGAAATTAGGATCCTTAACATTATCAGGATATAGAGATCCCTTACCAGCACCGCGATTAGCGAATTCAAGCATTAGACGGATGCAATCACCACTTAATTGGTAAATAGCTCGCGAGAATTTCTCATGAGTAAGAATTTCATAGAACAAGGGTAATTCGGGATCGTACAGAGGAATAGGAAGACCTGCGAGGATTTGACCTAGCGAGATTATGATTTTCTGATCATTACACTGATGATCAGTAAACAATTTTGCAGAAAGAATGGATGAAGATTCTTGATTGGGAATAGTAGATAAGGTGAAACCCTTATCTTGTAATTTCTTTTGAGTTTCATCAAAAAGATTTTCATATTTACGGCCAGAGAGAGCCATTCTTCGATTATGGGAATGATTAGAGAATTGAAGATCAAGAGAAAGAAGAAAAGGAAGATTTACAGTAGCAGAAGCGCGGATTGCGGAGGAAGAAAGTTGAAGAAAAGTTGCAGAGGGAAAATAAAAGAGAAGAAGAGAAGGGTGAGAAAACTATATATAGAGAGAAGAATTCTCGAGAAAACAAATGCATTTAATGCGAGATGGGACATGAATGGTCAAGAATAAACGGTTGAAAGAGACGTGTCAAGAAAAGAGTGGAAGAAGAAATATCTGTAATAAATTCCGTGTAAAAGTACGGGATTGAAAACAGATAAAGATGAACAGATTGCGGCATTTCAAAATATTGGTTCTCATGATATTCTCTCCTTCGCAGAGAAGACATGAGAAGAGGCAAGATGTAGGATCGAATATCGCGACATCAATACTTCGCGAGATCAATAAATAATGACATTGCAAGGGCGCGAGAAGAATAACATTAATGACGCAATGAATGACGACATGACCAAAACATGAGAAAAGTGTGAAGATCTAGCGAAGTTTAGGAGAGTTGCGAGATTGTATACTTGTACACTTGCGATATTTCGCAAGTCGTTTCCGAAAAATAAAGGACAACTTTAGTTTGTCATCCATTGTATACTACCCTATATAAAGAGTCGAATAAGTCTGTTGTAAGAGAGGATTCTTTGGAGAGTGTTAGACAAGTCATTAGGAGAGAGAAAGTTAGTGGTGATTGTAATTTCTTGAACTCTTTTCTATTTTATCTTGTGAATCTTCAAGGAAATAATCAATAAAATCATTGTTCTTCATCTAAAAAATGTCTTAGATGTGTGGAATATTGTGAGGGGTGTAGTGTAGGATTTCCTGCAACTACAACTTACTTAAACTAGGGAATCCAGTTTAAGAAAGTTACTCCATCAAGAGAGTAGAGGAAATTTTTGATTTTGAAAAGGAAACACTATTTGAGAGCCCGGAGAGAGAAAGAGAGAGTCGTTACTTTCAAATTCTACGACTCTAAAACCAAGGGAATACACTGTCAACAAAGTTAATTACACAAAAGAAGAAAACCAACCCTAAGAGCAACTGCAGTGTGATTTTTATCATTCTTTACCTTTGTAAAAGTCTACAAGCACTGAGGAAGCCAGTTTTCCCTTTTTGTATTCGCTGCAGCTAGGCAGTACTATAATTAGAGCGTTAGGAAAAAATGATTTTCATTAAATGAAATGTTATGGTTGACTCAGAGAATCATTACAGGATATTTATTGTACCTAACAAGACACGTGTAGTAGTATCACAGGACAGATAGAACTCTACTACTACACCCATACACTAATAGTATATCAACAAAAAACACAAATAAAATACATCATTTAGTCTTATACTCCCCCGCAAGCTTAGTATGAGTAAAATACATAAGCTTGGAAATATGAGTGAAGAAGAGATCCTTAGGTAATCACTTGGTAAACGAATCAACAAGTTGTTGTAAAGAATCTATGGGTATGTTTGTTTCAGACTCGGGCATCGAAATAAGTTATGGCCTTTTTTTTTTTTTTTTTTTTTTTTTTTTTGCTAAGTTCAATAGTTTATTAAGCAAAAAAAAAAACTTAATTACAAGTAATTACAAAGGGGACTCTAAATCCCCCCACCCCCATAAACCAAAGAGGTTGAAAGAAATAACAAACTAAAAAATCCAAAAAAGCTATCAACCAAAAACTAAACGATAAAACAAAGAAAAGAAGACTCTATTTGCGTTTAGCACTCCCTCTCATTCTTCCTTTCTTTTTGGTCTTAGAAAAAATAGCATCCATAACACCCGTAACTTCAATACCTGAGACTTTAATACCATCCAAAAATTCTTCTTCTTCCTCCTTATCATTAGTAGAAGTAGAATTACCTGGAACTAGCTTAATTGGAGTTAGAGCTTGCTGATTATTAACATTAACATTCTTAGGCTTATTAAGCCCAGGAGACCTACCATTTTTAGCTTTAAAACCTAATCTATTATTAACCATATCCGGAGAAGCCTCCAAATCATCCAAAAGGAGCTACGGGTAACTCGAAGAAGAATTATCTCAAGATTTCTAAACTTACGCACCTTCCTCTCAGCATTCGCAACAGCAATAATTTTTGTACATGGAACAAATCCTATCAATTCTAGTTTAGTAGCAATGCTTAATTGACATCATTTTCTAGCATACGTTCAAATTACCTATTTTTAGTGTTTTTTCTGGATTCCTTGTGTTTTTATTCTTAGTAGTCAGTCGACCTTAAAATTCGTCTTTGGTAGTTAGTTTAGTGAAAGTGTAGTTATTAGTTTCGTTTGTGTTTGTGTCACTTAAATCTGTAAGTGTTATAATATATAAGACATTTTACTTGTCTTAGTCCTAGGTGCTTTCTTAGGATAGTGTCTACTTTTCACTTCAATCTTTTGTATCAGTTAGCTCTATAGTCCTTCTTTGTTCCTCATATGTCAAGTGTAATAATGGTACAAGTCCTGTTGTATCATACTTTCGACCTTCCCCACACAGGCGCGAGAAAGGATCCAAGGGATGACTTCCCGGCTATTTTCGTCATCAACAGCAGACGTTGACGAGAAGATATGGATCAAGCAGGAATAGAAGGAGGTAATTAAGCATCATTTGGGCAATACACGAAAACATCTGGATACATTCGTGTGACTACAACATTGGATCAACTGCATCGAAACCCTCTACCATCATCAAAGTTTCTATGGACATTGTTGTGTCCATCAAGTATACATCTTTTCTTATGGAAAGCATCGACCGGAGGTCTTTCGACCTTCGAAACCCAAAACCATATCCACCTATTCAGCTCGAACATCACCCCCGGATGCAACTTTGATCCGAAGATTGTCGTTCACATTCTGCTCCAATGTCTTTTTGTTATAGATTCATGACTTACCAATCCAAATGTAATAGATGAATCTTTAGGTATCATTTACCCTCGTGTAATAGCCCATTAGTAATTTGATAAAATTTCATCCTTCAAAAAAAAAAACAACAACAAGTTGTTGTAAAGACGGGACAAACTTGATGTGCATAAAATTTTGTTGAACTAATTCCCTAGTGAAATGATAGTCAATTTCTATATGTTTAGTCCTAGCATGAAAAATTGGATAACATGCTAAACTGCTAGCACTAAGATTATCACAAAATAGAGCGCAATGAGATAGATGCCCAGTTCTTTCAGCAAGTAAGAAACTCATAGCATCTCAACAGAAGTATTAGCTAATGATTTGTATTCACCCTCTGCTGAAAATCTACAGACGGTTGGTTTCTTCTTAGAAGTCCAGGAAATGCAAGAAGATCCCAGAAAAATAGAGTAACCAGAAGTAATTCTGTGAGTGTCCAGGCAGCCTGCCTAATCTGAATCTGAATAGGCGCTGACTGTGCTTAAATCAGAAGAACCTAAAGTAATACTTGAAAAAGCGGGGGTACAACAACCACACCCAATATTTCGCTTAGCAATTAGTATGGACTAACTCTGATATACTTTTAAGAGAATTAACTAGACAGTCAAACTCAATCTTAATAAAAGAATATCAAAGAGTTATATCTCACTTTCTCGATTCAATACTTACTCAAGCAAATAGAAACATGCGAGTCTAATTAAAAACAAGAGAAAACACTTTCTCGGTACCAAAGACCAATGTTCAAGGATCAATCAATTTCAATCAACAACGAAAGGTTGGATTTCCCAATTGATCGATTCAAACGCACAACCAGTGGTATTTCAATTATTTAACAAAATATAATGCAGAAAGGAAATAACACAGACATCAGAAGTTTTGTTAACGAGGAAACCGCAAATGTAGAAAAACCTCGGGACCAAGTCCAGATTGAACACATACTGTACTAAGCCGCTACAGACACTAGCCTACTACAAACTAACTTCAGTCTGGACTGTAAATGAACCCCAATCAATCTCACACTGATCCAAGGTACAGTTGCGCTCCTTACGTCTCTGATCCCAGCAGGATACTACACTTGATTCCCTTAGCTGATCTCACCCACAACTAAGAGTTGCTACGATCCAAAGTCGAAGACTTTAATAAACAAATTTGTATCACACTGAAAAGTCTACGGTAATAGATAAATCTGTCTCCCACAGAAATACCTTTGAGTTTTGTTCCGTCTTTTGATAAATCTAGGTGAACAGGAACCAATTCATAACCCGGACTTATATTCTCGAAGAACAACCTAGTATTATCAATCACCTCACAATAATCTTAATCAACTAGCAAAAGAAGATATTGCGGAACCACAAACGATGAGACGAAGATGTTTGTGACTTCTTTTAATCTTGCGAATCGTATAAATCAATCTCAAACCAATCTTACGATTGTACTTAGTACTATAGAAACAACAAGATCATATCACGCAACTACAGAGAAAATAGTTGGGTCTGGCTTCACAATCCCAATTAAGTCTTCAAGTCGTTAACCTACAGGGTCTCGGTAGAAACCTAAGGTTAAAGGACAATCGACTCTAGCTTATACAACTAGTATCACACAGGAGGTGTGGGGATTAGGATTCCCAGTTGCTAGAGTTCTCCTTTATATGTCCTTTCAAATCAAGGTTTGCAATATAAGTTACCTTGGTAACAAAGCATTCAATATTCACCGTTAGATGAAAACCTGATTAGATTCAAGCTAATATCTATCAACCGTTAGATCGAAACTTAGCTTGTTACACACAAATGAAATGCACGTTTTAGGTTTGTATAACTGTACCCAAACATGTACATTTAGTTGGTTTAACATATGGTTAACCAAATGGTTAGCCATATGAGCACTTTCATATCAACCATGTTCTTCTTTACCATAACTAATTCAAATGAGTCAAATGAAATAGTTAGAGAGTTGTTCAATTGCTTAGATCTTATAGAAGTATAAAAGACACAATCGAATCAAAAATGATTTGATTCATTCGAATCGATTCATGAACTTTATAGCCACGGTTTGCAAATATGCATTCCTTAGTTATATAAGTTTAAGTTCCCGAATAATCGTTTTTAGAAAATAACCAACCTAAGTACGCGGACTTAAGTACCCGGAATAAGTTTGTTTTCAATTCACAAACTCCAGCAGATTTTCACGGGACGTGAACTTCCGATGGTGCGCGTACTGGTACGCGGACTTTAGTTCCGGTTTTCCTGATCAGCATAGTACGCATACTTTGGTTCAAGGAATAAGGACTTATACATGTATGGTTTATCACACAGTTTTTATATCCAACAATGATTATATATTCTAAACTCTCATTTCAATCATTGAAATATTCTTAAAGGACGCTATATAGTTGTTATCCACAAACCATTTTTCGTCAAAGCAATTTGCAAGTAATTGAAACTTAATATGACTTTCGTCACTAGTAAAGATGAACTTGGCCAAAGCGAAAGCTTACCAACATATATTTCGAGAAATAGATATGCGAGAAAAACTCGACCCGAAATAGCAAATGTGTATAATCATAGTATATATAGCAATACGACTTTTTTCTCAAGATATGAGATAGAGTAGATAGACTTTTGAGTGATAGATAAGTTCAAGTCTCCACATACCTTTTAGTCGATGAAGTTCCACCAGTTCCTTGAGTAGTTCTTCGTCTTTGTATGATGATCGCCATGGAGTCTAGAGCTCAACTACACTTTCTATCCTAGTCCGAGACTTAGCTATAAGTAGACAAGAAATCAAGACTTATAGTTTTGGTCACTAACATTGACAAACATGCTTGAGATAGAAACACATGCGAGTTCGACTGAGCAGTGCTCTAAAAATCTCCCCCTTTGTCAATTTTAGTGACAAAACTATCAATACATATGGAATACAAAAATAGATATAAACTTTTGTATCTTCTCTTCCACATGCCTGATCTTCTTGGTTCTTCAACATTAGTTGAAATTTTCGTCACTTCCAAGTACTCCAATGATCCCAAAGGTTGTAAGTTTAGTATCATCGTTGTTGAAAATCCGTAGCCATAACAATGAGAAAACAAGAATTCTCAATCATTGTTACACAGTGTCATAGTATTATTATACAACATCAAAGTTCAATTGTATCACAACTTCGACTACAATACTATGATGATATGTATCACTCCCCCTTATTCAATACTCCATCTCACATGGAAACCACACCCCCTTACATAATAATCCGAAAACCATATGTATTTGTAGTGTGAACTATACAGTAATTCTCCCCATTTTATCAATAAAATTGGAAAAGGTACGAAAATTAGTGGGATCTAATGAAATTTCCATAGAGACATTTCATGACCAAAAGTAAGCATATATCAACTTTTATATGCAATCATATAGCCGACGCTAAATGCTTTCATTAAGGAGTTTATAAAGATACAAGATAACCCCTATAATATTCCACATCCGCAGTCCCTACAAAGATTTGGAAATTAAGTACAAGTTCAATCAAGAACTTTCCCCCATAAAATGTCATTCCCGAAAGAACAACAAGAGCGACCTTACTTTCACAAGAAAAGAAGGATTTCTTTGGACATAACAAATCACAACGAATATGAATTTGGATCCAAAAAATACTCAATCAAATTAACCACAAGAAAACCCATGATTAATTTAATCGGAAATGTTCAACATAAGAGAACTTACGGAGCCGCACAATATATACATAAAAATATGGATCAGGAAAGATCAATACTGCGGAATAGACAAGGATTCATTCTATTTTCCATCACTATTTGCACAATGACATATAATAGACATAATCCTCGTAAACAAAAGTTCATCCTATCTTCCATCGATATTTACATAATGACATACAATAGGCTTAAAAATTTTGTAATGTCAAAAGTTCATTCATTCTTTTATCAATACATGCATATCGACATATGAAAGACTTAACTTTTTCCAAGGTATGGGACAATCATAGTTCACAGACGCAAACACACATGTCCCATAACAAATTGCAATATATATAATCATAAAGATTAATACTGCAAAAATCTTCTTCCAAACAATTTTATAATTTAAACAAATAAACCTAAAAACATGAAAATGAAAACGTTGGACATATCTATGTGTAATCACAATAATGGCTATTCCAAACTCTAGTTAATCTTCCAAACAAAACAAGAAAATAAAATTCTCATCAGAAGATTTACTAGATGTTAAGACCTTTGAAGAATTTTTTATAGTCCCTGAACTCCTTGTTGTCAACAGCCATTGGGACATAAGGTTCATGAAGATAGGAGTTAATATCAATAAACCTTCTTGACTGATGTCAAATCAGGGCCTTCTGAATCTCATGAGTCTTAAGCACAAAAGCCTTTATTTGTTGAATCTCCTTTCGTGTCTCCTTCAACACTTCAAGAACATCAGAAAACTTCTGAGAATTTGAAGGAACAGCTCTTGGCTTCCTCACATTCCTTCTTTTTCTTTTCAAAGTTGGAGAAAACGGAGATTTCTATTTTTCCTTCATGATTGATGGCTTAACAACCATATTAACATCTTTTCCTTCAGAAGACATGATGCTTGGAGTATCCATAATGAAAAGGCGAGGGTACCCAAATATACCTCAAGCTAAAACTTTTCCTACCTATAAGTCCTTTCTCCGAAAGTGATTGTCTATCGACTGAGTCGAGACAATACAACTAATCGGTTCACACTTCGTGTGATCGTATATGGATACGAGATCGAGAAAATACAACAACGAAGTATGTTTACTTGATACAAAGGTTCAGACTTAACCAAACACAATAGGATTGCTTATCAAGTAAATAGGAATTAACGTTTGTGTAATTTACTTTAATTATAATAAAACAATTATAATGCGGAAAATAAAAGTAAATGACATAGCAAGATTTTTTTAACGAGGAAACCGCAAATGCAGAAAAACCCCGGGACCTTGTCCAGAATTGAATACTCTCAGGATTAAGCCGCTACACAAAATTACACATAACTTCGTATAGTTGAGACCAAGTAACTAACCCTATAGTTCACCTAGTTCCGTTTGTATTCCCACGCCTCCAACTTATAAATAAATCATGTACTTGGAACAATTCCTTTGGTTCGTTATTCCAAACAGTAAAGAAACAACAAATATGTTTGGTATCAACTCTATTCAACCAAGTGATATGAGTCGGACAAAGGCTCTTCCGTTTATCTTAACATAAACTCCTTCGTCAGGTCCTTAGATCTATCTTATGTTCAATTACCGAAGTAATCATTTAAGATTAAGCCAACAACACCTTTAATCCTAAGGAATGTGTTGATGCCGATCTACTCAATTAATCAGTCCAATCTACCACAAGGATAAACCGATTATTAATTGGATCTTCTTTTACCGAAATAAGTATTGTGCACACCAAAGATTATAAAACCCAAGTCAGATCTTCAATATCTTCTTTGTGTTCAAATCTTCTTAAATATTCAATAAAAACCTGCACACAATCACTTGAATCTCTTGTGATCAATCACGCACAGAACGGAATCTGTTAACAATGGATTATCACAAGATCGTCTTTAGAACTCACAACAGTCTAAAGATCCATGTCGAAACTCTGAACTAGTTTGAGTGAATCTTATATCAGAAGAGAAGATTCTCAAGAATAAACAAACTAGGTGCAATCAGATTTCAACCACCGTTAGTCAATCAAATCAATCAAAAACAAAAGATAAACCGCAATTATCTAGTTTCCCACCAACGTACACGCTAGAGCTTCTCAATCCCAAAGAAGACTTTAAACTGAGCGGTCGTAAGAGATTTTGCCTAATTAGGTTACTCTCCTCTCCGAATAGGCGGCTACACCAGTAACAACAACAAAAGAGGCCGTCTGTTGTTACGAAGGATTAGTTTGCTAGAAAGGCAAACTTCAAGTATTTATAGACAAGGAAGTTTGGACACCAAGGAATTTCCAAAACCGAAAATATTCTCAAGATATTCATTAAATCACAAATTTGGTTTCCATAATTCCTGGAAATGCTCTGTCCAAAAATAACGATCGAAATCTCTCGGAAAATCTAATTAGTAAATGCACATTACTAATTCTGGAATTTCCCTACAAAATGAAATTAATAACCTTAATTAAAAGATTCTTAACTTACTTATGTTTTGATCCTGGGATTCTCTTCCCTTAGCCGTTAAGGAATATCTTTGAACAATTAAAGAAATAAACATTCACAGCACGTGTTCAAAGTTTGTCGACATCTTTACTTTGTTAGTTCTCTTTCACACTTACAACCTTGAAACCGATTTTCCACACTTCCAAACAAGTTTAGAATATGTTCATCTGACTTTCAAGAACTATGTGATTGATCAAACCAACATTCAATCACAATCATGGGTGTAACGGTTCTACTAAAACAAGTTTCGGTTCTACCTCCATGTGAGTACTGTGCATAGTCACACTAGCTTTTCAAAATTCGGTTAACTAGGTACTAGGATCGGTTCCCCACATATACATGGTATCTAACTTATATGTGTTGCACATGTCCATAGGATCGGTTCCCCTTTGCCTAAAAATGTGTTGCACATGTCCATAGGATCGGTTCCCCTTTCTGCTATAAAACTTGTTGCACCCCATACAAGGATCGATTCCCCTTGTGACTGCACCCCTTACTAGGATCGGTTCCCCTTTCCCATAATTGGTCAGACACACAAACCCGATCATACCACAGGTGATTACTTAAGATCGGTTTTACTAATAAAAGTTATACCAATACATAAGTCAGGCCTTTGTGAATAGTTCTACCAAGAACACAACAAGTTGTGAGCGGTTATACTCAATCACACATATTACTTTTTCATAAGATATGCAATGAATAACAAAACCAATAACACCTGACAATTTCCTTTTCGGTCCACAAACAGGTTTATGAACTTACTTCCTTAGAACACATGTAAACATTGTTCCCCAAGATGAAATCCTCACCTCATACCCATACATAATCATAATAGCATTCAAATGATTATGGCGATGTCTTATCTAAAAAGTTTAATGGTTAAGCAATAAACCTCGTATTGTATTCCTTAATACTATGTCTATCTAGAGTTCAAATATGCTCTGTAGTTATGTTTTCAATATGCACGACTTGAAAGATACGTTAGGGAATGAAACAGTTCAAGTCAAATATCACTAACCTCAAGTGGAAGGATGATTGTTGTCGTTGTAGCTCCTTGCTTCTTCACATCTTCAAGACTTCGCAATACTTGTAATGTCTCATATCCTAATACTTTCAAGCTAACCTATACGAAGTTGACTCTAGTACATAATCAAGCGACTCTTAACATGAGTTTTGATCCACTAAAATATGACAACCAAACTTGACATACCAACGCTTGGTGGGTTTAACCGAGCTATGCTCTAACAATCTCCCCCTTTGTCAATTTTAGTGACAAAACTCTTACATCATATGGATAAACAAATTACTAGAATTCATTACACATCCGCTTGATTCCTGATTCAACAACACAATAAAACTGCTTACATTCAATCCTTCAAAATGCCAATGTTGACATTATAATAACAAAGCTAATACTCCCCCTAAGGAAGATAGGTAGATATTCAATCCGCACGTCTTTGTTATACCAAATCATATGACATGTTACTCCCCCTTAGTCTGTGCTTTTACTCTTTCGTTAGATAAACGTTCAAGCACCAATGTTCTTTTCCCTAGCGATACCAATCAATATAAAATCAATACCAGTATAACCTGTTTACTCCATATATTTCTCCCCCTTTTTGTCACAAAAATGACAAAGAAACGAAAAAATAAAGGACAACACGAAAAGAATCTTACAAATCTCAGAATAGACTTGCAAACTTGTAGAGTTAGGCACGAGGGTTCCACACATCATGTTCTGATAAACAATATCAAAAACCGAAACTACAAGTAGTTTTATTTTGATATGTTACCAAGGAAACAATTTTCCAAAAAAAAATTTCCAATTTAGTTTAGCAAACCAAAAAAAACTAAGCACCTTAGTCCCTTTGCTAAACCGATTGTTCAAAAACAACCGCTTAATTCGATAAGACCAAAATAAAGATAAACTTTATCTTTCTCATCAGGTTCTAATTATCCATAAACTTAGACCTTTCAATTTTAAACAAGACAAGTACTAGGTTAGTTAACTAGAATTTCTTGTTAAGGCATTCGATTAGACTTGAATAACCGAAACCTCACTTCGATAAGTCTTACTAAGATCAGAATTAACTTAGTTTCTCTTATCCGGAATCGAATTGGACTAAGCAACCCATCCCATACACAATTTATTTTGTTTAGCCATAAATAATTCATACAAACCAAAATAAATCAACTTGCATAATTGTTCACCTCAACCGGAAGCAATTGAATCAACATAGACATTAAAAGCACCGCAATTGCACCGAAATTTTGTAAGCCTAAACAATTGATACCATACAAAAGCAAGATAACAATAGTTTTTCTTAACCGGAACCAATTGAATCACACACAACATCAATTGTACCGAAATTTTGTAAGCTTAAACAATTGATACCACACAATAAAGAAGATAACAATAGTTTTTCTTAACCGAAACCAATTGAATCACACATCCACACACACATCATGGAATAAACATCAATTGAACCGAAATTTTGTTAAGAAAAAGCAACACATATATATAATATAAACTCAGGCTTTTCTTAAACAGGAAAATAATTAACTAGCCAGATTGTTACCTCAAATTTCGTATCCACTTCTCCAATATGATTGCATCTTCGTCCAGGGAGAATTGATATCGAAATATCATCACGTTGTCATCCTTATGCATAAACAAAAGAATACCAACAACCCTCAACCTTTACCAGAGAAAGGTTGAAAACCGGTTTTAACAATTGCAAGCAAAAGTTGAAAACCATCGAAACACATATGCTTTTATGCTAAACCAAAACCGGTTCAACATATTGTGACTTTTTCACATATTGTTTCTACCAGAACCCCTCATGATCCTTTGATAAATCCTACCAACATGGGCTAGAACTTAATCCTGCTAAATCAAAAAGTCACCCAAACCATAAGGGTTCACAATATATTAAGGTAGTAAAACCGAAATCAAACATCCCATAAACATACATAGTAATAAGATAAAAGCAATTAAGCATGAGCTATGTAAACCGAAAACTGTCACAAGAAAAATTACCAATCAAATAATTTTATTCATAATAGTTTTATTCATAATATACTAATACAATCAATGAAAGAAATCAAAAATTGATGTCTATTTTTCTTTGCAACCTAGTCCTTCATGTCGAGGCCGAATGAAGGTGGATTACTACTTTTCGACTTTTGAATTTCTTCAAGTAGAAAACCTTTTTGCTTGACCAGAATCTCTTGCAGATGAGAAATTTTCGTGAAGGACTCTGCAAGAACATGTAATTCTGTCTTCGATTGAACACAAAAGTGTGTCAGTGCCTCAATACACTGATCTTTCTTCAGAGTATTCTCTCTTTCTTTCTTGCTAAGCCAATCTCCCTTTCTGATTTTACCCTTAATATCAAGAGATAATCCAGACTTAGTTTTAAGATGATCTTTTTGATCTTGCATCTTCTCCAGAGAAACCATTTGATCCAGACCCACAGTTCGGACAAGGAATGGTCAAAATAGAATAAGATTTTTTTTTATATTTTTCATACTACCGAAAATATAATATTCCTAAAAATACGAATATATCAAATACCTTCAAATACTAGATATTATTTCCATAATCTACATAAAGGTGACTTGAATTTTCTTCTTCCTCACTCAAAGATTTGGCACACGTGGTGAGGAAAGAATTCTAATACCGATCAAGTGGCATTGGTATGAGATTTTCTCTCATTATGGAATTTTGAACAATGATAGGGTGTAGAATACATCCTAATTTACTATCTATTGTTTATGCTTTCTTTGCTATTTTTCTTGTAAATTATGTATTTTACGCTTGTTTTGAGTTTTATAGCTACTTTGGAGTCGCACGGAGGAAAAGAAGAAGAAATTACTCTATTTGAGCCACAAGGGCAAAATAGTCATTTATGGGCGAACACTATCCGGAGCTCAGTAATGGTTAAGGGGCAACTCTTCTTGGAGAAATACTAAATACAGTCCATCAGAGGTTAAGGGGTAACCAGTTGAGCAAACCCTTATCGGGGGGTGACCGGTATCAATATCCGACCTTATCCTAAAACTAAATCGAGAGAGAGGATTTTTCTTATCTCATTCATATCATTCTACGAAATTGAAAAGGTTTAGGAGATGAAGATTAAGGAGAGATCGAGTTAGGGTTTGGTGCGGAATGATATCAAATCAAGGAAATCGACAAGACGATCTTGCCGCAATCGATGGAGAAGTTAGGGTTTACTATCTCGAAAACCGAATAAAGATGGAGATGGGATTGATTGCTATTGTGTGAGATCAACTCGGTGAGAAGAAGTGAGGGTGTTGGAGATGAAGGTGGTTCTGTTGTTTGGAGGAAGAAAATGGGTTCCTGCCGCTATTGAAGCTCGGTGAAATGGGTTTGTTGGAAATGTGATGAATTTGTGAACATATGAAGTCGAGACAAGGAGATGGAGTATGCTGATGGTGGATTGAAGGAATTGATAGAGATTGAAAGTGGGTTTGATTCGAATTGCTAGAGTGGGGTGTTGTTAACTGTGAAACGATGAAGAACAAAGATGGGTTGAGCTTGAATTGTTAAGGGCTCGACTTGTTTTATGGGGTTTGTGGATTGTGTTGCAGAGCCGGGATGGGCGGCCAGTAATGAAGGCGAGAAGCAAGAAGGGAAGTGAAGGCGAGCTGATGTCACAGTTGCAGTCGAATTAGTTGTTGAAGGGCATTGCAGATATGCAGCTGTAGTTGGCCTGCAATGAATGGTTCCGATGGTGCTCAACCGAGTTTGTGTAGTATGGCGTGAAGTTGTTTAAAAGCTGAATTGGTGAAGAAGTGGCATTAGTTGAAGCTGCGGATTGGCTGTGTTGCAGAACAGGGCAGTGCGCAACTCAAAGATGTTGTGTCCATGGATGTTTGTGAGCTCAAGGAAATGGCAAATGATTGAGCAGAATTAAGTTAATGGACTTGCAGGTTGCATTGCAGCTCATAGATGCATGTGTAGGAATATTATTGCAGGGCTGAGATTGGGTTGTGTTGCTTTGGTAATGGCAAATGATTGAGCAGATTGGAGAGGCCACAATGTTGAGGCTTTGGGCAGAACTGCAGTGTGCAAGTGAGCACTGCAGTTATTTGGCTTGGATCAGAGTTTGGTGGAGTTACAAATGGGTATGAACTGATGAAGGTGGTTGGAGTTGATGCAATGGTCGAAGTCATACGATAGCCTTGAACTAAAGCTGGTTTGTGCAGAGTATTAAACTGCAGGAAGTGTTGATGTTGATACTCAGGTGGAGATGGCAGGTGGTTGTTGCCTGAATAGGGGTTTTATAGAGTGCTGGTTCACAGGGAACAATGGATTGATATTTGCAGGTGAAATGGCACTGGTGAATACGAGTGGTCTTTGCTCTCGGTGGGGCAATGGCTAGGTTAGAATGGAGGTTAGGCTATGTGTAGTAGCAGCTCAAGTAGATGGATGTTAAAGGTGACAGGGAGATGTTGGTTTGTGGTGATTGAATGGAGCAGTCTCTGAAGTGTTGTTGGCTGGCTTGAGAAGGTTGAGTGGTTGGCTGTTGTTGCAGCTGCAGAGGGAACTGTTGGTGGAATTGGAATTGAAGAACAAGGCATGAATATGAGGCTGGTGTTGGCGAATTGAATGGTTACGAGGAAGGAATTCGGGGTTGTGTTTTGTTGGGTGTTTAGCCATCTTGGTGAACATGATGGTTGAAGCACAATGATTGTGCTTCAAGTCTGTCCAAGTGCAATTAGCCTGAGCCAAGTTCACTCGGCTCACCGAGTCGACTTAGGTCTAACTCGGTTTGACTGGTTCTGACTCATGAACCTGAATCGGTTTGACTCGGCCCAACTGAGTTGACCCGACCGATCCGACCCGTTGACCGGTGACCGGGCGGACTTTGCCGGTCACCGGAGCCGTTTTTTCGGGGACTTTTCCGGCCGATTTCCGGCCATAATACCAGATTTCCGGCGACCAAAAATTCCCGAATTTTCTATGGACTTCTCTCATGGGTGTGAAGACTTGGACTAGGAATTGGATGGAGAATTGGGCTCAAATTTGGAAAGAGAAGGTGGAAGAGTTGAGAAAAGCTTGGATTTGGAAATTGAATTGATAAAGGAAAAGGATTCTATTCCTTGGAAGATTTGGAGAATATTGAAGCCTATAAATAGAGAAGTTTTCTACATCTTTTAGACACCTCTCTACACACACAACACTTGTTTTTTTGCTTGCTTTTCTAAGATTCTTCTTTTTAATTATTTGTGTGAACTTGAAAATTCTCCTTTTAATAATTATTATTTGTGTGAATTTCAAAAGCATGAGTAGCTAATTTTCTTATTGATTGAGGATGAATTCCTAGTTCTTAATACATGATTTGAGTTTTGTTTCAATTCTATCTTGAGATTTTTCACATGATTATCGTTTGTTTTTACTAATAGGAATGTTTATTCATTCATGATTGATTGATAGATTGTTTAGAGTGCACGCTAAATTGATTTGTTAATTGATCTAAATCTAGTATAAGTTAGGGAATACGTAATCGTTCTCGACACTTTACACAAGTAGAAAACACAAGACCTTGCGGAGGGATTCCGTGGAGCAATTGTGTGTAGAAACAACGCTAGAAAGTGAACCAAGCGAACCGAGTTTAACTACTAGTACTAAACCTAAATTCATAAATCTTAATGCATTCTGGGAATTACATCTTGTAAGCGGACCTCAAGGTGGTTCTTTTGAATAGAATCTGATAACTAAGCGGACTTGTTACTCAGTGAAATAAGGGATTTTGGGGCTAGCTAAGCGGACCTGCTATCCTACGGTTGGTGATAATCGTGACTAATAACAAGTAGAAAAGAACATAACTTTAATCATTGTTTTGCAACGAAGAAGGATTCCTTGATCTTGTCTCTCTTATTGCTTTCAACTTTATCTTTTAATTGCTTTGTTTATCTTCTTTTGCTTTTTACACCCCCCTTTTCGTGACAATTTTTACAACTAGAATCTCTTGCTCCTCGTGGGAACGAACTTGACTTCCATTATATTATTTTTAATTGAGTGGAAATATTGATTAATTTGATTGCACCTACGACACCCATCAAATTTTGGCGCCGTTGCCGGGGAGCAACGGATGATTTTAGTTGTTTTTATTTTTCTTTTTGCTTTATTCTTGCTTTGTTAGATTCTATATCGTATCTAACTTAGTTTCTGAGAATCTTATTTCAGGTGCCGGTTTTCCATGTATGGTGGACAAGAGCAAGCATATTACAACAATCAATACGGTTTTCAACCTCAACATTATGGCAACTTCCAACTATCCTTAGGATACAATCAAAACCAATCTTTTGGCTATGATCAAATTCCTACAGAACATTATGGATATTCTCATATATATCAACAACCTTATGACGGGTATGTAAGTGGACAATCACAAGGATGGGAGGATAGTTTTGTTTATGATCATAAATTCTCTAGTTTTGCGATAAAATGTCCGCCATGATTGGGGATCTTCAACAAAAGTTGCAAGAATCACATCGAGAAATTCAAAGGAATTCGGAGAAATTATACGAACAAATTAATCAACCTTTGGAGACTTTTGAAGACGCTAGTGTAGCTTACTCGAGCCTTGATCTTAATAATGATCAATCACCTATTCAAACGGAAGAGCTTGAGGAAGATGCATTTAGTGCTTGGAAAAAATTCCTTAGGGAAAGATATGAGTCCGCGGAAGTGTATGAGCGTTGCAACAATGAGGAAGTTATTTCAACTCCGGATCATAATAACGATCCTTCGCCTATTCAAAAGGAGGAGATTGGGTGTGACTTACCTATTGTTATAAAGCGGTGTAACACCCGCACATGAAGATCTTAAAATCTATACCGATGAGAATCACTTTAGTGAATGGCCCGATTCGATGATGAGAATGTTGAAGAGATGATACTAGAGGATGAAACCACATTGATTGATTTTGTGGAAGACCCAATTGAACTTGCCAATGATTTTAATGATGCCAAGACTTTGGTTAAGGTAGAAAACGACGAAGAATGGTTGCAAGGTTTAATAGAGGACCACGATATACAAGAGGTAAGTAATTCACTTGAATTTTTAAGGATGAAGAGGATTCTATAATACAAGAGATTGTGCAAGGTTTGTCTAACCCTTTGCATATTGATTCTTCTCCTTTACCTCTTATTGGTTTGAATGTTTGTGCTTCGAAAGTATTTTTGGATGATTTTGTTTCTAGATATCCACCATTGGAAACACTTGATGCTAACACCATGCAGGTTTGCCAAGAGGAATACATGGAAGTTCCAAAATTCTATGTTCTTTATACACTTCCAAGTGTGGACGAGAATAAGTGTGGGGGAATTTCTATCGAGCAATAATTTCACTATTGTTTTCTTGTGCTAATATTTGTATGGAGTTATTGTTTGCAAAACAGGTATTATGGGTGGATCCTCAAATTTTCAGATTGTTAGTATATGGGGAATGAATCATGCAAGAGCTAAGTCGGGCTGTCGACTTTAAAACAAGCGCTTCATGGGAGGCAACCCATAGGTTTTGTATTTCTTTTGCTTTTTATTTTTGTTATTTCTTTTTCTTGTTCCTTATCATGTTAAAATTTCCCACCTTGACTTTACTAGGAGGATTCAATTACATTGAGGACAATGTAAGGTTTAAGTGTGGGGGAGTGGTTAAGCATGTATTTAAAAAATTTAAAAATTTAAAAAAAAAAAAAAAAAAAAAAAGTTTTACTTAAAACCTCCAACTTTTAAAGATTTTAGAGTCACTAGCATACTTCTAGGTATGTTTACATAGAGATTTTGACCGACATAATTGAACTTGGAAATGTTAGAGAATTACATTCGGATTTCTTGTTTGTTAGAGTGTTAAATAATGGATTTAATCATGCCGGTGATGCGAATTTGGTGCAGGGAGAAATGCATTATTAGAGTTGCTGATCAATCATTAGTGGAGACTACCCGTATTCATATCATGTGAGGCACCGACCAGAAATTTTTCCATTTACTAAAGAGCTTTCTTTTGAGTGTGTGTCACCGTACGTTAATTCCGGGTAGAATGGTGAGCTACCCAACCTCCCACCAATAGAAGCACTACTCTTTGATCTCTTGAGTGCTAATTTTGTCAATCATGAGGGTGACGTCTATAGATGAAAGCTTCCTTCTTGTAGTTCGATTTGCAGTTAGCACCATTCTCTCTCTCGACAACAACGGATCCATAGAAACACTCTCATCATCAACAAGAAGCGACACCAAAATCTACAAGGAAAGTTGGAAAAGTTTAAGGTTTACAAGCAACGGAACGAGAAAAAGAGCAAATTTCAAATACAAGTAAAGCAACATACAAAGGGCGGATTCACATATATGTTGAGGACTTACAATACAATAAGGTAATTTTATCCAAGTATGAAGACTTATTCATGAGAGCGAAGAAAATTAAAAGGTGAGAATTTTTGAAGTTTATGATTTCAAGACGATACAAGTTGTGAAGAATCAAGCGGTAAAATACTTCTCCCACGGCCACGGTTTGTTTTTGTATTTTATTTCTCTTGTTACAAAAAAAAAAAAAAAAAAAATTGAAAAAAAAAAAAAAGAAAAGATAAAAAAAAAAACAAGAGAAATATTTGTTTTATTAAGCCGTGGGAAAGGAAAATTTATAAGGAAGTTTCAAGCGACAAGGATTTTTAAGGTAAAGGTTAAAAATTGTCAAGGATTTATGAAATTCGAGGGTTTATCATCAATAGTTGAAACCGAAGACGAAGACCAAGAAGATCAAGACGAGGAGCGGAAGACGTTTCTATTGGATGCCGTGAGAGTGGTGTTATCATAATTGGCGATCGGATGTGAAGGTGAGTAAGTAATCTCATCCTCGATAATAATGGTTGATTTCCTTTCGTAGAGATCGTTAGAAAAATGGTTTTTTTCAAAATATTAAAAGATGTGGGTTTTTAAAAAATATTTCGGAAGTTATCCTTCCCACCATTCAACGTGTTGCAGGAATTCTCTCGTCATTCCTACCTGCACACATGTGAGACCCATAAAAAAGCCGTCTTTTTGAGTGCAATTATCATAAAATCCTATTTGGTGAGGCAGAAGTCGAGGCGAAATGCTTATTGATCGTTTCTCAAACACGCATTCTCTCATTATGGTGTGGTTATTTCTCACTCAACATTTAAGAATGAGAATATGTTCTTTAGTATTTCTAACTTCTTATTACTAGCATGCAAAAATTCTATGTCCTCATAACTCTTTGGATGCTTAGGACGCTTGAACGCTTTGAAGTTGTGAGTTTTTAGTTTGATTTGCTCGAGGACTAGCAAAGTATAAGTGTGGGGGAAATTTGATAGGGTGTAGAATACATCCTAATTTACTATCTATTGTTTATGCTTTCTTTGCTATTTTTCTTGTAAATTATGTATTTTACGCTTGTTTTGAGTTTTATAGCTACTTTGGAGTCGCACGGAGGAAAAGAAGAAGAAATTACTCTATTTGAGCCACAAGGGCAAAATAGTCATTTATGGGCGAACACTATCCAGGAGCTCAGAATGGTTAAGGGGCAACTCTTCTTGGAGAAATACCAAATACAGTCCATCGAGAGGTTAAGGGGTAACAGTTGAGCACCCTTATCGGGGGTGACCGTGTCAATATCGACCTTATCCAAAACTAAATCGAGAGAGAGGATTTTTCTTATCTCATTCATATCATTCTCTCGAAATTGAAAAGGTTGAGGAGATGAAGATTAGGGAGAGATCAGTTAGGGTTTGGTGCGGAATGATATCAAATCAAGGAAATCGACAAGACCTGATGCTGCAATCGATGGAGAAGTTAGGGTTTACTATCTCTGAAAACCGAATGAAGATGGAGATGGGATTGATTGCTATTGACAGAGATCAACTCAGTGAGAAGAAGTGAGGGTGTTGGAGATGAAGGTGGTTCTGTTGTTTGGAGGAAGAAAATGGGTTCCTGCCGCTATTGAAGCTCGGTGAAATGGGTTTGTTGGAAATGGGATGAATTTGTGAACATATGAAGTCGAGACAAGGAGATGGAGTATCTTGATGGTGGATTGAAGGAATTGATAGAGATTGAAAGTGGGTTTGATTCGAATTGCTAGAGTGGGGTGTTGTTAACTGTGAAACGATGAAGAACAAAGATGGGTTGAGCTTGAATTGTTAAGGGCTCGACTTGTTTTATGGGGTTTGTGGATTGTGTTGCGAGAGCCGGGATGGAACTGGAACCAGTAATGAAGTTTGAGAAGCAAGAAGGGGAAGCTGAACTGAGCTGATGTCGCAGTTGCAGTCGAATTAGTTGTTGAAGGGCATTGCAGATATGCAGTTGTAGTTGTCCTGCAATGAATGGTTCCGATGGTGCTCGACCGAGTTTGTGTAGTATGGCGTGAAGTTGTTTAAAAGCTGAATTGGTGAAGAAGTGGCATTAGTTGAAGGCTGCGGATTGGGCGTGTTGCGAAACAGGAAATGCGCAACTCAAAGATGTTGTGTCCATGGATGTTTGTGAGCTCAAGGCAATGGCAAATGATTGAGCAGAATTAAGTTAATGGACTTGCAGGTTGCATTGCAGCTCATAGATGCATGTGTAGGAATATTATTGCAGGGCTGAGATTTGGTTGTGTTGCTCTGGTAATGGAAAATGATTGAGCAGATTGGAGAGGCCACAATGTTGAGGCTTTGGGCGAAGCTGCGGTGTGCAAGTGAGCACTGCAGGTTATTTGGCTTGGATCGAGTTTGGTGGAGTTACAAATGGGTATGAAGCGATGGAGGTGGCTGGAGTTGATGCAATGGTCGAAGTCATACGATAGCCTTGAACTAAAGCTGGTTTGTGCGAGTATTAAACTGCAGGAAGTGTTGATGTTGATACTCGGGTGGAGATGGCGGTGGTTGTTGCTCGAATAGGGGTTTTATAGAGTCTTTGGTTCACGGGGGAACAATGGATTGATATTTGCGGGTGAAATGGCACGAGTGAATACGGTGGTCTTTGCTCCGGTGGGGCAATGGCTAGGTTAGAATGGAGGTTAGGCTATGTGTAGTAAAGACTCAAGTAGATGGATGTTAAAGGTGAGGAGATGTTGGTTTGTGGTGATTGAATGGAGCGGTCTACGAAGTCTTGTTGGGCTGGCTTGAGAAGGTTGAGTGGTTGGTACGTTGTTGCGGCTGAGAGAGGAACTGTTGGTGGAATTGGAATTGAAGAACAAGGCATGAATCGAGGCCGGTGTTGGCGGAATTGAATGGTCGCGGGGAAGGAATTCCGGGGTTGTGTTTTGTTGGGTGTTTAGCCATCTTGGTTGAACATGATGGTTGAAGCACAATGATTGTGCTTCAAGTCTGTCCAAGTGCAATTAGCCTGAGCCAAGTTCACTCACCACTCGAGTCGACTTGGGTCTAACTCGGACTGACTGGTTACGACTCATGAACTGAATCGGTTTGACTCGGCCCAACCGAGTTGACCCGTTGACCCGACCGATCCGACCCGTTGACCGGTGGCGGGCGGACTTTGCCGGTCCACGGAGCCGTTTCAGGGGACTTTTCCGATTCCCGGCCATAATACTGCGATTTCCGGCGACCAAAAATTCCAGAATTTTCTATGGACTTCTCTCATGGGTGTGAAGACTTGGACTAGGAATTGGATGGAGAATTGGGCTCAAATTTGGAAAGAGAAGGTGGAAGAGTTGAGAAAATCTTGGATTTGGAAATTGAATTGATAAAGGAAAAGGATTCTATTACTTGGAAGATTTGGAGAATATTGAAGCCTATAAATAGAGAAGTTTTATAAATCTTTTAGACACCTCTCTACACACACAACACTTGTTTTTTGCTTGCTTTTCTAAGATTCTTCTTTTTAATTATTTGTGTGAACTTGAAAATTCTCCTTTTAATAATTATTATTTGTGTGAATTTCAAAAGCACGAGTAGTTAATTTTCTTATTGATTGAGGATGAATTCCTAGTTCTTAATACATGATTTGAGTTTTGTTTCAATTCTATCTTGAGATTTTTCACATGATTATCGTTTGTTTTTACTAATAGGAATGTTTATTCATTCATGATTGATTGATAGATTGTTTAGAGTGCACGCTAAATTGATTTGTTAATTGATCTAAATCTAGTATAAGTTAGGGAATACGTAATCGTTCTCGACACTTTACACAAGTAGAAAACACAAGACCTTGCGGAGGGATTCCGTGGAGCAATTGTGTGTAGAAACAACGCTAGAAAGTGAACCAAGCGAACCGAGTTTAACTACTAGTACTAAACCTAAATTCATAAATCTTAATGCATTCTGGGAATTACATCTTGTAAGCGGACCTCAAGGTGGTTCTTTTGAATAGAATCTGATAACTAAGCGGACTTGTTACTCAGTGAAATAAGGGATTTTGGGGCTAGCTAAGCGGACCTGCTATCATACGGTTGGTGATAATCTGTGACTAATAACAAGTAGAAAAGAACATAACTTTAATCATTGTTTTGCAACGAAGAAGGATTCCTTGATATTGTCTCTCTTATTGCTTTCAACTTTATCTTTTAATTGCTTTGTTTATCTTCTTTTGCTTTTTACACCCCCCTTTTCGTGATAATTTTTACAACTAGAATCTCTTGCTCCTCGTGGGAACGAACTTGACTTCCATTATATTATTTTTAATTGAGTGGAAATATTGATTAATTTGATTGCACCTACGACACCCATCAAACAACCAGAGTGTTCTTGATCTAGTATAGTATGAAAAGATCTCCTTTTGTTACCTCGAACTAACGAAGTATCTAGGGATAGACTGGAATTGCATGCGCAACAATTAGCAATTCTATTTTTGAGACAGTATATGCATCTTGTCTTATTTCTCCCTTTACGAGTAGGTGATTTAATAACATCGGAAGACATGTCCATTCTTAAAATGGGTAAATCACTAATGGAGGAGGAAGAAATAAGATTAACAACTAATGCAATGTTAGCTGTTTCCTCTTCTTCAGAATCGTATGAATCAGAGGTTTCATCAAGAGTGCCAATGCCTTGCTTCCAGTGTATTTCTTAAAATTGGGACAGTCTTTAGCAATATGACCAAACCCTTTACTCTTGAAGAAGCACGGTGATATTCATCATCTTCTTCATGATCCTTTTGACGTAAACTCGATCATGCGGTCGAGAAGATCGATAAGCATCTTAACGAATCTCTTGTTTCTTTTCTTCAAGAGATCTCTAAAGCTGTCTAGTAATTAATGACAATGAATGTTCAATTTCATCATCAAAATTTTCTGCAATCTATTCATCCGAATCATCCAACCTGTCTATTCCTTTCAATTGGAGCTTTTGGAACTCTTGCTTTAAAAGCGATTCCTTTACTTTGAATAGATCGTGATTCATGATCAAAGATCTTTAACTTACCAACGAGTGTGCTTCGTGGAGAGAGTTGAAAGATCGTTTGCTTCTATGATTGCATGCTTCTTAGAATCGTATCTATATGGCAACGATCCGACAATCTTAAAAACTATATCCTTTTGAAAAATAGTATTTTCTAACGAGAAAGAAGCATTAATTATCTCGAGAGAGTTTAATGTGAAACTCTTCAAAAGTGTCGTTGTCATCCATTCGAAGGTTTTCCCACTCGGAAGTAAGAGTTTGAAGTCTAGCTTCTTTCGAGAAAAGATACATAAATCAACACAATCAAGTTGTGTTGCGGTAAACAACAATCATCCACCACGTTCCTTTCGAGAGGAATCCATAAACCTCTTGTCTATCAAAATGATTGGACCATACTTTCTTCTCTAATGGTCTTATTTTATCCTTGGAAACTAACTTCTTGGACGAAGATAAAATCTTACATACCTCAGCGGTCTTTTGAGCAAGTTTAAGTTTGCTTGCTAATCGATTTGCTCTTCGTTGAAGTTTGTTGACATGTCTCAATTTGTGTTTGTACTTGTAACACTTTGATAGTTCATGACCTTTGAGTGAACAATATGAGCACGTCAACCTTTGATATAATTCAGGCATCTGAGATGTGCAAGCAGCTAGACACGTAGTTGAACCTGAAATATTATTCACAGAGTTTCCAATAGAAAGGTCAGTTTCATCTTCCAGATTGGTTGAGTTTTCTTTTGAAAGAATATCAATAATAATGTATGTATTGCTACCATTATCAAAATCAATATTTTCACAAAGAAGTGCAACACTTGATTTTTCGTCTTCATTAGAATCATAGTTGTCATACATTTCATCAAGAGTTGCAGCAAGACCTTTGTTCCCAGTGTATTTCTTTCGATTTGGACACTTATTTGCAAAATGACAAAAACCTTTACACTTAAAGCACTGAGGCATATCCTCGTCATCAGTTTCATCATTATCCCTATTTTTAGGAGGAACACGATTATGTGGTTTATCTGATGACTTGGATCTCTGGATAACCGTTTACTTCTCTTTAAAAGAAGATCCTAAACTGTCTTGTGATCAACGAGACTGACTTGTCAAGATCTTCATCTGATGAATCACTTCGAAAGATCATCTTCGAGAGATGTAAACACTTTTACTTTTATCAAGTAATTTAGTGTTCTTTAGTGCTTTGAAAGCAACATCCTTGCTAGACTTGGACGTATGCTCATGATCAAAGATCTTTAGCTTCCTAACCCGAGTATTTATGGACAGCGTTGCGAGATTATTTCCTTCAACGATGACATGCTTCTTAGAATCGTATCTAGATGGCAGCGATCTGAGAATTTTCATCGCAATGTCCTTTTCAGGAATGGTCTTACCCAATGCAAAAGAAGCATCAACAATTTCAGACACTTTGTGATTAAACTCATCAAATGTTTCTTCATCTGCCATACGAAGGTTTTCCCAATCGGAATTTAGGTTACGAAGCCTAGATTCTTTCTCACCGGTATTTCCTTCAAATACGGTTTCTAAGATATCCCAGGCTTCTTTAGACTTAGTGCACGTAGTCACGTGGTCTTGAAAGATGCAGGGTAATGGCATGTATGATAGCATCCAAGCCGTCAGAATTTTGCTTTGCAAAGGCATTTCTTCTGGACTATATCTACTAATATCCTTCGGTATAGATATATCGCCTTTTGTATTAAGAACTCGTACCCATGTTTGAAAACACGAGCTTGAAGAAAAGCACGCATAGCAATTTTCCACCATAAGTAGTTAGAGCCATCGAAGACTGGTGATACATTTATGGAGATAAAATTTATGTCCATAGAGTCAGATCGCTACAAACACAGACTAGTAAGGCCTTTAACGTGTTTTCCTGCTCTGATACCAATTGAAAAAGCGGGGGTACAACAACCACACCCAAAATTTCGCTTAGCAATCTATATGGACTAACTCCAATATACTTTTAAGAGAATCAACTAGACAGTCAGACTGAATCTTAATAAAAGTATATCAAAGAGTTATATCTCACTTTGTCGATTCATTACTTACTCAAGCAAATATAAATCTGCGAGTCTAATTGAATACAAGAGAAAACACTTGAACGGTACCAAAGACCAATGTTCAAGGATCAATCAATTTCAATCATCAACCAAAGGTTGGATTTCCCAATTGATCGATTCAAATGCATAACCTGTGATATTTCAATTATATAACAGAATATAATGCGGAAAATAAATAACACAGGACACAGAGAAGTTTTGTTAACGACGAAACCGCAAATGCATAAAAACCACGAGACCTAGTCCACTTTGAACACACCTTTGTATTAAGCCGTTACAAACACTAGCCTACTACAAACTAACTTGATGTCAGGATTTGTAGTTGAACCCCAATAAATATCACATTGATCCAAGGTAGTGGATTGCGCTCCTTATGTCTCTGATCCCAGCAGGATAATACACTTGATTCCCTTAGCTGATCTCACCCACAACTAAGACTTGCTACGACCCAAAGTCGAAGACTTTAATAAACAAATATGTATCACACAGAAAAGTCTACGGTAATAGATAAATCTGTCTTCCACAGAAATACCTACGAGTTTTGTTCAGTCTTTTGATAAATCAAGGTGAACATGAACCAATTGATAACCCAGGACTTATATTCCCGAAGAATAGCCTAGTATTATCAATCACCTCACAATAATCTTAATCGACTAGCGAAAGAAGATATTGCGGAACCACAAACGATGAGACGAAGATGTTTGTGACTTCTTTTAATCTTACCTATCGGAGAAATCAATCTCAAACCAATCTTACGATTTTCTTAGTACGATAGAAACAAAGCAAGATCGGATCACGCAACTACTAGGAAAATAGTTGGGTCCGCTTCACAATCCCAATGAAGTCTTCAAGTCGTTAACCCACATTTATGGGTAAAAATCGTTTCCGCCGATTTCGATAAATCGGTAGGTGAGTGAGGCGGTTCAAACCCTAAACAAATGTGCTGCATGTGAGCACTTTTAGATTCGAGAGATCAATCTGTACAAGTCCGACCTAAACCAAGAAATGGCCGTTCCGGACTTGCTTCGGTCACAAAGTGGAGGAGAAGGGTTGATTTGGGAGGGAAGCAAAGAAAGGTGTTGAGACGGAGAATAATTCTTGGAGAGTAGTGTCTCGACTTGTATCGTAAAAGTGAAAGCTTGGAAGCTTGCAAGAGATGAAAGCTTTTGGAGAGCTTGCAAAGTTGCCTTTTCCGAGAGTGTTGTATTTTCTCCCACCGAGACTTGTTGTCCGGTGGAAATAGGTAAGACCTATTTATACAAGTCGAGGCCGAAACGCACCCCAGCCTCATGAAGGAAGAGAGTAAAGGGTGAAATAATGGGAGGAGGTGGTAACCGTAAGGTGTTTATGGGTGAAAACGTTTTCACCATTATTTCCTCATTTATTTGACCGCTTTATTCCTATTCACGCTTTCTTAATGTGAGCGTAGTACGCCGTGCATGTTTGTGACCGCCAAACCAAAACCCTAGAAAGCATCCCCGGTTTGTGTTGATGTCTCGAGTGTTGGTTGCATCTTGAGTGCAAGTGGCTTTGCTAGAGGCGCGTGTGGCATGTGCCACGGCATGTGCGGAATGCCTTTGTTGCGGGTTGCACCTTGAGTGCAAGTGGCAATGCCAGAGCCGCTAGTGGCGTGTGTGGCATGTGCCAATGGCATGTGCGGAATGCTTGTGCGTTGAGTGTAAGTGGCAATGCAGAGCTGCTAGTGGCGTGTATGGCGTGCCAATGGCGTGGCAAGTGCCAATGGGTGTGCGGAATGCCTTGATGGTAGGTTGCACGCTTTGTAAGTTAGCATGGCTAGTGGCATGCGTACAATTTGGAGTCGCCTGGTAGGAAAGAAGCTACCGGCAAGCATGTTGCAGCATGTGCCAATGGCATGCGTGGCCAATTTGGGTCGCGCCCTGGTAGGAAAAGCTACCAAGCGGCGTGTTGGCATGTGTTGGCATGTGCCAATGGCATGCGCTACAGCGTGTTGGCATGTGCCAATGGCATGCGTGGCCAATTTGGGGTGCCCTGGTAGGAAAAGCTACCAAAGCAAGCATGTTGGCATGTGCCAATGGCATGCGTGGCCAATTGGGGTCGCGCCCGGGCAGGAAAAGCTACCAATGAGCGTGTTGGCATGTGCCAATGGCATGCGTGGCCAATTTGGGTCGCACGGTAGGAAAAGCTACCAATGAGCATGTTGGCATGTGCCAATGGCATGCGTGGCCAATTTGGGTCGCGCTACTGGTAGGAAAAGCTACCATGAAGCGTGTTGGCATGTGCCAATGGCATGCGTGGCCAATTTGGGTTGCTTCCTGGTAGGAAAAGTTACCACGAAAGCGTGTTGGCATGTGCCAATGGCATGCGTGGCCAATTTGGGTAGCGCCCGGGTAGGAAAAGCTACCGGCCGAGCATGTTGGCATGTGCCAATGGCATGCGTGGCCAATTTGGGTCGCTCCTGGGTAGGAAAAGCTACCACGAGCATGTTGGCATGTGCCAATGGAATGCGTGGCCAATTTGGGTCGCTGCCCGGTAGGAAAAGCTACTATACGAGCGTGTTGGCATGTGCCAATGACATGCGTGGCCAATTTGGGTTGCGTCCCGGTAGGAAAAGTTACAAATGAGCGTGTTGGCATGTGCCCAATGGCATGCTCGGCCATTAGGGCCACGCCCAGTGAGAAAAGCTACCAAGCGGCGTGTTGGCATGTGCCAATGGCATGCGTGGCCAATTTGGCCTAGGTTGCATGGTTTGCAAGCCTAGGTGCGGGCGCTACTTTGGCATGGCGCGGCTAGGGCCAAGGTAAGGGTGTTTGGCTTGGCGTGGCATGACCAGGCGAGCTTGGGCCAAGGCAAAGTGTGTTTGGCATGCGCGGCTAGCTTGGGCAAGGTGTGGCTGGCATGATTTGCCATTGGCACGGAGGTGCGTCGAAGCATGGTTGGCATGCTTTGGCGCGTTTGTGTATCGGCATGATTTGCCATTGGCATAGAGGTGCGGCTAGCATGGTTGGCATGCCTGGCGTTTGGTATGGTCATTTGGCATGATTTGCCATTGGCATAGAGGTGCGGCTAGCATGGTTGGCATGTTGGCGTGTTTGGTATGGTCGGCATGATTTGCCATTGGCATAGAGGTGCGGCTAGCTTAGGCTAGGTGTGGTGGCATGATTTGCCATTGGCACGGAGGTGCGATTAGCATGGTTGGCATGCTTTGGCGTGTTTGGTGTGACTAGCATAGCTAGGCCAAGGCGAGTGCGTTTGGCATGGCGCGGCTAGCTTGGGCTAGGTGTGGCTGGCATGATTTGCCATTGGCACGGAGGTACTGGATAGCTTAGGCTAGGTGTGGTGGCATGATTTTCCATTGGCACGAGGTACGGCTAGCTTAGGCTAGGTGTGGCTGGCATGATTTGCCCAGCACGGAGGTGCGGCTAGCATGGTTGGCATGCTTTGGCGCGTTTGGTGTGACTAGCATAGCTAGGGCCAAGGCAAAGAGTGCGTTTGGCATGGCGTAGCTAGTTTGGGCTAGGTGTGGCTGGCATGATTTGCCATTGGCACGGAGGGGAATTAGGGTTTTGTTAGGTGTAACCCTAATTTGAAAAAATACCCCTATTAATTATCGACTACATTCATTAAAAGTCCTAATAAATGTGTCACCGGTGACATTAGGTTATTTGGGGTTTTACAATTTTACCCTTTGTTTAAAAACCACCATCAACATTAAGTCCCCTGCTTAGCTCGGAACAGGAGCTTTGTTGCGAGGTAAGCATAAGATGGTGACAAACTATCAGCAGCAAATCGTAAAGAGAATTGAGGAGGCTTGTGGGACCTTTTATAAATAGGATTTGGAATCCTTGCCTCGGCAAGTTGTGCACAAATCGGGAGGTCGGCACACATTGGGAAGTCAACATCATTGAGAGAGAGAGGAGCCGGCGGCATTGAGAAGTTTGACGCAAGTTGGAAACCGAGCGTGCTATTTGGGTGGGGGCGCAAGGTAGGGAAGCCGAGCGTGCTAGCCGGGCGCGACTTGGGCTGTCCTTGGGAAGTTGGCGCAATTGGTGGGACCGGGTGCAACTTGGGCGACATTGGGAAGTCGGGCGAAATTGGTGGGACCGTGTGGCTTGGGCGACATTGGGAAGTCGGGCGAAATTGGTGGGACCGTGTGGCTTGGGCGACTGGGAGTTGGCGTTGGCCCAGGCGGGACCGTGCAACTTGGGCGACGTTGGGAAGTTGGGCGCCCTTGTTGGCCCGTTCCTTATACGCACGATTTTTGGTAAAGGGAAATCCTTCCCTATTTCAGAATCTTCACGCCCATATATATAGAATCCCTCTCTCTCATCTTGCACCTTATTCCTTTCATCCTTTCCTACTATGGCAGAGTCACAAAGAAAACCTTCGTGTATGTCTTCCAAGACTTCTCTTGTTTCCCTTTTCATGTAGGTGCAAACCCCAAGCAGTGGCGTTTTCTTTTATAATCCTTGCGATGATATTGCGCGTATGATTTCTTGGCGTGCTTCTTGTAGAAAATATTGTGTATATGCACCCATGGGAAATCTGCATATATGATTCGAACCCGTAGAAAAATGCTCCTATATAATTTTGAACCCAAGAAGGATACCATGGACGCATTGAACCCGTAGAAAATACTGCGTATATAGTTTTGAACCCGAAGAAGGATACCGCAGACGCACTTGAGCCCGTATAACATACTACGTATATAATTTTGAACTCGAAGAAGGATACATGAGACGCACTTGAGCCCGTATAAAATACTGCGTATATAATTTTGAAACCGAAGAAGGATACTAAGACGCACTTGAGCCCATATAAAATACCGCGTATATAATTTTGAACCGAAGAAGGATTTTTTAAGTGGGGTTTTGCGGCATATTACATGTGTCGCCAAGCGGTCTCAGCCATCCATGTTGTAGGTATAGATGGAGGTGTAGATGTAAACTCAAAGGGCCCGAGCATGTCAGCCACATGATGCCCCTGGGGCCCTTCACCCCATGACCGACCGGTCAAGAGACCAGTACCATCTTGAGTCGTAACAAATTCGTGCGCCCGAGCAAAGAGGGGTGGCCTGTGCGGCTTCAGGAAATCGAGAATTGGGGTTTTGGGCATCGACGGCGTCCAATCTTCTCAGAAGCACGAATGGAGGGTCAGATTGGGTCATGCCCGAGGTCGGTCGCCTGACATGACCGCCGTGGACCCATCTGTTCCCTCACCCGATCGTGCCAAGGCATATCATGCTGGTTAATCCAAGGCTCCACGCCTGAACTAGCGTGGTCACACCTCCCGAACCACAAAGCCCGATCGTCATCAAGCCCGGCTCAATGGCTTAGGCCGATTTGGGATGGCACAGCAGATCACGTTTTTTATGGGATATTCGGTATGGCGTGAACACCGGCCTACCACCGCTATGACCGAATGCGGCCAGCAGCCCAGGCCATGATTGGTATAGTCGCCAACATGGAATGATGCACGAAGTGGGTGTGACGACGTGCGGCTCTTGCGGCCGCTTTGGTTTCTGTCACAAATTGATACCGACCACTCAACTTCTGCCAGTTGGATGGGCTCAGGCGGCCCAGGATCATACCCTTTAGGCGGCAGGGTGAATGGGGTATAGACAGCCATACCGCGCTAAGTCCCGATCCCCACGCGTACCTGGCAGCAGCAGCGCCCAGCCGAAGATTGTTGTCCCATGCTTGGTTCACGACCAAAGGCAGTTTGAAGAGTGATACTGCGCACCTCTTGAAACCTTCTTTCATTAGCGAGTCGCGGATAGGTGTCTCCAGAAGATCCATCGTCGTCCGTCGGCTTCACCGGCTTGGTTACTCTGACCACTGATCGTGGAGTTGAGTTGGTCAGTGTGAGGCTTCATTACCCATCACTTTACCACACCGCGATCTCACATCGTGCGCATAAAATGCACCCACGATACTTCACAGAGTATCAACCCTTCACGAATAATCGCGGTTATTCCAAATTAGCATTACATGCTACCTATCAGTGGATCCGCGATCCATGGCGTTCAGGACATCAATCATGTCACAAAATGGAGAGGATACATGTTGAGAGTATTGTGGTGCGCGGTTTCTGACCCGTCCCAGCATGCAGCCATGTACCACAGAAACGTGTTGGGGAAGTTATGGAAGGTTCGGCGGTGGCGGGAGAAGTGGGGCAAGGCCGAAGTCGTGGCAAGGCGGCGCACAAACTCGCTCTTTCGCGCTCCGCCTCCCAGCCTCCGGCCCCGAGAGACGTGAATAAGGCCCAATGACTTGTATAAATGGGGTTCTCCTCCCTATTTCCCTGCAACAAGAGCAAGTCCATACAAAATACGGAGAAACCAAGTAGTTAGCCCAAAACCTGGAGCGATGGCCTTGCATCCTGTAAGCGGTTTAACTACCTGTTACAAGTCCACAAAACAAGCAGACATCTTCAGCAATCTCGACACCTGCTTGGCTTCCCTCCCTAGAGATCAGCCCCACTCTCTTTCGCACATGGTAAACAAGTCTGCAGAGCAGCCATTTCTTGATTTAGGCCGGACTTGCCTGGATTGATTTCCGAAAATCTACAAGCGCACTCAGCTGTGCCAGTGCACGTTGTTTTAGGGAGTTTAGATTCATTCCCCTCGTCCACACTGCCCCAAGTGCCGATCCAAGCGAGAATCTGGTTTTCACCCGTAAACAGTTGGCGAGCACGGTGGGAGGTTCAATCTCTCGGTTGTAAGGTCCAGATTTCTTCCAAGTCGATTCAATTGTGTTCAATTTCCAAAGGGTAGATCTTATATTGTCCGATTCGATCAACAATTCCATTTCAAGATGAGTGGAATTAAGGTGGAGTCGACCAATCGAATTCCGAGTGGAGGCTGGTATGGATAACAATCCCCGGTGTCGGAAGTACTGTTAGTGGAGGCTACCGTGGTCAATGCCATCTCGTGGGCCGTCACTTACCTGTCAGCTCGAGGCGTAGTAGGAAATGTCCCACGATAGGTGCCTACCAATCACGAGGCCGGAGAAGCGCCAATCCGCGTACGCACTCAGAGTGTAACACCTCCGGGTAGTCACCCCGGGCTGCATGCTACTCACTCCTTCGTCATCCCAGGGCGAGGCGGAGGCACAAGAGAGAGGGACACGGAAATCTGTGCCATTGCGGACTTGATGGAGAAATAGGAATTTCTTGCTGAGACCTCAAGCGGATATAGGCACCTTGACACTGAAATAGGTACTCGCTTTTCCTTAAAACTTTTGGCCAGAACTATTGCCACAAGATTCCAGCAATGACCCTTGGAGTTGACAGAATTTGCATTCAATACACCGGAGCGGGCGCATTTCCACTCGGACCGCGCGAATGAAGACTCTGTGTTGCTCCCGAGCTCGAAAGGAGAGGACCAAACCCCTTCATTACTGCGTGAGATGCTGGGCGACTTCTCGCGAAATCGAGGGAAGGGGACCGAGAACGGATGTACACCACAGCATCGGCTACACTTACCCTCCAAGATGCCACAACGAATTCCTCTTCCAGAGGTTACACCTCTCCCAGTTCTCCACCTACGGCTGGTCGTTGGTAATTGTCTTTCGTTGAACACGTCTCTCGATTCTTGGAATCCTTGGGGGAGCATGGGCTCTGATCAATGTTCTGCGCTCTGAAAGAATTCTCGAAATCACTTACGGGAGGCGTACACAGGTACCTGCGTTTCCAGCGCTCTCGGCTATATCGATTGGAGCGAGATGGTGAATTCACTTATCTCGGGGAAGCATTTCGCCCAGTGTCACGCAGACCAAATGCGCCTTTCGAGATCGAGGAAGGAATTCTTGAGGCGGAACAACAAGCATCTCTGCTGACTTCCGTCAAAGGTTAGCGAGAACCCGTGCACTTGGATTGTCTGCGGCGGGCGTCCCGCGAGCGACCATTGGGTGGGTTATTGCATCGGCCGGGATGTGTACTCCATATCTTGGCGCTTTCTGTTAGAGAGATGCCCGGGCTTTCAGAAAGCGTTCTCGCGAACTCCATGAAGCTTCCAAGCGTTCGGTAACAAGCTGTGCGGCGTTGCTTAGAAAGGGCAGTCGATTCCTAGTGAGGTGCACGTGAAAGTCGGAGGCAGGGCGCCTCGCCAGACAAAGCGATACATGCATGGTCCCATGCAGCGAGTGCTGGTGGGCGGAGGAGAGAAAAGAGGAAAGCTCCGGTGGCGGAACAAGCAAACCAAGTGGACATCCTGGCACACAAGACTCCGTCTCGGAAAAGGAGCGGACACAGCTCCTGCACAAGACACCGAGAAGCTGCAGTTTTCCAACTTTCCCGCGAATGAGTGATAGAGACTCTTTGAAGCTTAGGATCCAGGCATGCGGGTCCAGGCCTCCTACCCGGGCAATTTGTCCTCCAGTGCAAGAAAGACATGGCGGTCCCAAATCTACGGCCACCCGCAGTTAAATGCGTTACATCTGGCCAACCAAGATTGTAATAGGATTTGAAACAAATGTTCGGGGAAAAAGATAGGAGACAGGGGAACTCCAACCCGGAAGCGAAGGTGTTCGTAGGAGACCCTCTCCCTATGAGGCTGCGCTTGATTTGCTGGGTTATTCTATTAGCACAGTATGTGCAATCTATGATGGAGCACTTGTGCGAAATCTCCATGCTATATCAAAGAGGCAGCGTGTGCCAAGGCATATTCTGGCCCTCGACCGCGTTTGTTATGTCTGAGGCGGCGTTTGTATCGGGAAGCGAGTCAAGGAGCGAGTCTTTCACGAAGGAAGGCGAAGCAAAAGGAAGCCGGGACTCCTAACTTGCCACGCTCGTTTGAGAGATCTTGCGGAGGTTGATAAGCGCGTTGAACGTGTCGTCTGGCTTCGAGATTTAACATCATTACTGTCAAGACCTTGAGAGCGGCAAATAGTTCAAGCGGGGAAGGTGCCTCGTCTCTTTGGTGTGGTTAAAGGTTCAGGAAGGAGAGCTTCGAGATGCATGCGGATACATGTGATGCAGGAAGTCCAAATTGGGTGATGCCTGACACCTGACACAAGTTACCATAGTCAAAGATCTCCACCATCTCGACATGATCTCGGGAACGCCTCTTGGATGCCGCGAAAAACAAAGCAATACTAGAAAGTGCATCACTCTACCGGTTTGCGATACGAAGAAATCTCCAACTATGCGTATACGTGACACGGTGGGTGTGTGATGGCTGCGTGACTTGCGATGTGACCGACTCCGGAGAAGGCATGTCGAGCGCCACATTGAAAGGTTCCGGTCTCAAGTAGAGTCTCATGGCGCAACTCTCTTTGCAGCCTACAGCCTCGTCATGACGCCAGTCTTGGGGCTGGCTCAACCTTGACAAACCAACCACAGGCTAGGAGATGTGGATGGAGGCCGTAGCCTTTCAAGCGTTTTATCAAGGCGTAGTGCATTTGTCTTGGTCAAAGGCGAGTAAGGCCGGAGGTCCAAGTGTCGCACGCCCAAACCCATTTGGAGATTGGAACCTTGGTGTGTAATGACGTACATTCGAGGTTGGGAGCATGACGGTGAAAATGGCCACATCCACGACTCTTTGCGAGAGATGATGAGCCGTGCACTGTTAGCCGAGATGTTATCACTAGGGAGGCTCACGCAGACTCATCTTATTTGATAAACGTGAGGCATAAAATAATTCACTCAAAATAGCTCCAAACCCTACGAGACTTAAGACGGCTGTTGCTATCACTTTCAGCGTCCTCCACCTACCCCCTTTAAAAGCAGCATGCTATCTTTTCCAGTACGTGTTTCATTTACTGTGTTCATGTCATACTTGTAATTCCGGGAACGTAGTGACAGCCTTGCCATTTCATCATAGATTAGGACTTTCCATTTTCAATTTTTCAATTTAATTGGAGGCATTATTTCCACACGAGAGACACTCTCTGCACCCTAAAAAGCAAAAGGTCCGTGAGTGAGCCTAAATCGGCCCATTAGAGCAGGAAGGGAGACCTTGGGGCAAGCATCTCATGAGAAGAAGAAAGCGAGGCGTGTGCACAAAAGGAGAAAGCGAGTGAGGCCATACGCGGCGAAGGCAGGAGAAGATCTTGCCATCGGGAACACGCGGTCGTGGATATTTCGTGTATGGCATTGTTTCTTTTATCGCAAAGGTTCCGTGTGTAAAAGCGCACCCTTGCTGAGAAAGTTCAATTACGGTCTTGACAAAAGGTTATAAAAAAAAAAAAAACCTTTATTCAGAGCAATCAAATACAGAAGAAAACGCTTGAACTCGAGTACACCCTTGTGAATTCTGAGAAGATCTATGTCAAATGTCTGAATATACTTGGAAAGCGAAAAAAAAAAAAAAGAGGTTTTGGTCGTCGAGAGGATCGACCTTCGCTTTGCGCCACCAACAATCGGAGTTACGCCCGGCGCCATCCTGTTGTGATGCTCCTCCCTTCGAATCTACCGCAACGCGCGGGCATCTTCGGCGGCCAGCACTCCCATTCTGACATCATCGGCGGGAGGCGTTAAAGAAGCGCGTCGGCCATTGGGAGTCATACCAGTTGCTTTCGGATGTTCGGGTTCCTCTGCGTTGAGTCCCGAGGTATCACGCCGTCTGGACCGGGTAATCACTATCTTCACATTGAGGAGGATGCTTTAGGCTCAACTCTCGCCTCTTCAACGTGTTTGCATATCTCTCCGCCCTTGCGCTTGAGTGCCTGGCTCCTCGCTGCCTCCCGGCTCCTCCACCTGATCCGGTTGGCGCACTGGATGCGTCCACGGCTTGTCACGGAGTGCGGGATAGATCATCCCTGTATATGGCACGGCCGACTTAGCAAGTGGAAGATGTCAATCTTAGCCATTGCTTCAGCCATGCGCATGCCTGGTTCCAGACCTCGCCGACTTAACTACTGCGAGAGGCGATAGAATGATCGATCCAGCGCTTCCATGATAAAGCTGCCCAGAAAGGAGAAAGGAGGTTATGAGCGCAAAAAAAAAAAAAAATCATCGATCAATCAAGTAGTAATCAGTTAATGGGAGATCGAGATAAGTGCGGAGCTGTTGCTGAGATATAGAATGGCAGTATAATGAGATGATTCTTTATAATCTCACCAGTCGAAATAATCCCGAGGAGAAAGAAGTCTTTACTTGCCACACCTACAAGAGCTGCAGTTGGGGATCAAAATCAACGTGCTATGCCAGTTCACATCGAGGGGAAGTTGCGTGTGCACACCCCTTACCCAGGAAGGGACAAGCTCGGATATTTGCACGAGGGGAGACAGCGTCGCGCGGTCTAAGTCCTACCTGCCCAGCCGCACAGCGAGTCGGGACCTAGCCGGTTCCCGGGCGCGCTTTGACGTTAATAAACTGTCTTTATCAGGTAATACCACATTCACCTTGGCTTGGTCGTTTCGATGCTTACAAAATTTGTCACTCATCTCATGCCTACGCGATAGTGCTAGCAAACCTTGTACTGCTAGAGTAGGGGACTTATTGTTGATGGTGGATTTTCATTTAAAGGTTAAAATTGTAAAAACCAGAAAGTTATCATGCGATGACATCTTGTAAAAGATAAAGCCATTAATAAGTGTTGGATACTCCCTCACTTTATTCACCTAGATTGGAGCATTGATGGCAGCAATCCCATTACATGAATGCTGTGAGAGTGCATCGAGGTTGGAGCATGCCTGTGACAATCCCATATACCTGTGAATTTCCTGGCATTGTTAATTAATGCGCAATCGGCCTTGTATTTCCGTATACTCCATTATCAGATGCTGGCATGGCGGTTGAGTGTTGCTTTCTGACACCTTTCGAACCTCCAGGCATTATAATGAAACCACCGTGTACGAAATACGCGATACGAGCGACTCTCGGTGTGTTATACTGGCAGGTTGTAGGCCCCTCCTGGGTGTGTTATACTAGCCCGATTGGGTCAGCTCCAGTGAGGCGTATCGGTCCAGGATATGATGCTTGATCATCGACTCCACAAGCATGATTGGATGACCGAGATCAATTCCATCACCCCAAGCGGCAGTGTGAATACCCAGCTGCAGAGCCCCTGGCGTGGTCGGCGCGGCAGCTAGCTTGCCCGAAGGCGTTCCTTACTGCCTGCGGTATAGAATGGAAGACCCCTAGATCAGGGTTCGGCATATTACATGTGTCACGAAACGGTCCCTCAGCCATCCATCTTTCTGCGGGTATAGCTGGGCGAAATTGTGAATCGTAAACTCAAAGAAGGGCCCAAAGCATGTCCGCCCTGATCAGGGGGCAGCCTCTTTCCCTGACCAACCGGGTCGAGACCAGCCACATGCTTGAGTCGTAACAAATTCGATGCCCAGGCAAAGGGGTGGCGTACGTGCTTTGAAATCGCAGTGAGGGTTTTGAGCATCGCGGGCGTCCGTCTTCTCACAGCACGAATGGAGGTCCAAGATTGCGGTCAGCAGAAGTCAGGTCATACCCGGCATGACCGACCGTGGACCCATATATTACCTCACCATTATTAGGCTGCTCATGCTGGTTAATCCAAAACACCACGCCCAAACTAGCGTGGTCCTAGAACCCTGGCCCAGTCTAAGCCTTCAGCCATGAGACTGATTTGGATGTGATCCGTTTTTATAGGATGTTGGTGTAGCTGAACACCTGACTACCACCCCTTCACACCAGGCCAATCGGCCAAGGTAGTAAGATTGTGTAGTCTTGGGCGATACCACAGTGGGCGTGACGTCACGGCTCTTGCGGCCTTTGGTTTCTCTGTGGTGATCTCTCCACTCGGCTTCTGGGATGAATGGAAATAGCAGTCATACTTTCGTGAGGTAATAGAGGCTCAAGCTTCACCATCATGCGATCTACCACTTGCATGAGTCGGCACAGCAAAGTTGTATCCCTTCATAGTTTAAGCCAAGGTGAAGTGATGCATCGCGCTTTCTTGACTAATTCAGTACTTGATCGGCAGGATGAGTGTCTCAAGATCATCATCCGTCGACTTCACTGACTTGGTTGCCAGTACACAATTGAGGAAGTTGGATTAATTCGGTAGCGTCATTACCACATCACTTTACCACACCATGATGCACGTGCACGCATAAAATACCTGCGATACTTCACAAGTATCAACTACGAAT